>JADHKM010000022.1:0-390259 GCA_019925495.1 Ophiostoma fasciatum | reverse complement strand
CGGTAATATATTAACTATATATTTATAATATTATAAACCGTTTTAAAAATAAAGTAATAAGTATATATATCTTACTTATCTTCCGTCTTTTACGATTTTATTTACCTATTAATATTATAATATTAATAGATTAAAAATAGTTCGTAATTATAATTATTATATATATTTATAATTAAATAAGTAATTAATTATATGATTATATAAGTAGTTAAATAAGTAGATAGATTTTAATAGAATTTATTTTACTATTACTTTTTATTTATATATTGTTTAGTAGAATATTCGTCTAGTTATTCGTTTAGTCTTTAGTCACTTTAGTTAGTCACCTAGTTAGTTAGTCTTAGTTAAGGCCGTGATTAAGATTAACTAGACGGACGTCTAGTTATTAACTCGTTTAGTTAGTCTTAATCACGGCCTTAACTAAGACTAACTAGACTAATTTTAATCATTTAAAAATCGTGACTAAGACTAACTAACTAGGACGACTAACTAACTAGACGAAATGATTACTAGTCATTTTCCTAACCTTGATTTTTACGGATAAACCGTTTAAAAAAATAAACTAAGTAACGCGTTTTTATACCGTTACGGAGCTCGTTAGTATATATACGGTTAAGTTAAACACGCCCCCGGGAGTATACCCGGTATTTTACGTCGATTTAATCTAGAGGCTCGTTAACGACCTTTTACCGAGTTAAGAGTAATAGTTCGGTAAGCCGTTACCGGTACACGTCGACGGTTAAAAAGAGTAAAAAATCGTAAACGTCGTCGGTTATAAACGTTAAAACCGGGGTTAATAAGTCCGCGTTCGGTAAATAGGTTACGTTAAACCGACGTAAAAAAGACTCGGTAACTTCGTAAATATAACGGTTTTAATAACGTATAAAACCACCCTCGACTACGTTTTATAAGTTAAAAATAACGGGTGTTACGGGCCGATAACCTAAGGTTAAAAGCTCGAGCGTAAAACCCGAGTTAATAACCCGCCTTAATCACCTTTAACTAAAACGGGGCGCGGGCGTATAAAAAACTCTACACGCCCACTTAAATTAAAAGGCTTTTTTTATTCCTTCTTTATAAATTTAAAGACACTTTAAATTAAACCTTAGTTTACGTGTTTAAACACGTCTTAAACCGTTATAAGTATCCTTAAATCTATCTTTTCTCGACGGTAAGGGTAGATAAAGAGAGTTTATTCGAAAACGACGGTAAAAGTCTCCCGGTAAAAATTATAAACGATTAAGTTTCGTAAAGCGAGGGCCCGGGCCCGGCGGCCCGAAAGTAAAACGACCTTTTAATTTAAATGGTTAACGTCGTTGAGCGTTTATAAACGCGGTTCGACGTTTAAAAGGAAAGATTCGCGGCGTTTTAAACCGTATAGGGTTTTAATAAAACGGCGGAGGTTTAAACCGCCGTTAACGCCGTATAATCGACGACGGGGTAGTTTAAACAAGTTATAATAACGGAGATTACGACGAGGCGCCCGTAAAACGGTTTTTTCGATACTAGTATATTTTTAAAGTATTATAAAGATTACGAAAATTAACGCGTTAAAATAGTTTATAAACTCGATTTAAACGGACCTTTAATTAAAAACCCCCGTAAAAAATTCGGTTATATCTTTACACGGTTAAACGAACGGGCGTGTATTATTACGGGATCTTTTTTTATCGGGGCGGTTAAAAAAAAACGTACGTTAAAAATATTTTTTACGTATTTTAACTCCGTTTATTTAAACTTAAACGTTTAAATACGCGTTAAAAACCGTTTACGGGCTTTTTAATAAAGTTAAAACGAGAACTTTATTACGTTTTTATTTAAATTTAAAAGCTGGTTATTTAAAAACGGGTTAAATAACGCGGGCGACGAAACGTTTATTACTTAATTAAAAAGCGTAATTAATAACGAGATAATACGGGTTATAATTACGTAAACGTTTTTAACCTTATATAAAAATATAAGTTTTAACTTTTAATAATAAAGTCCCGTTTAAACGGATTACGGGTAAAAAAAGCGGGATATACGGACGTATCGGTTAATATAAACGGGCCCGAATTAATAAATCTTTAACTTAATAAAGTTAAAACGGTAAAGAATAAAAGGTAAAACTTAACGTATAACGGGAAGGATATACGTACTTATTTTAAATACGGTAAAACCGGTTATATCCGCCGTAATTATTATTAAAACGACGGTAAACGTTATAACGGGCGGTTAACGTTAACGACGGTCGTCGCGGGTACCGTAAACGAGAAGGATATCGTCGAAAACTTAAAAAACTCGGAAAAAAAATAACCTTATATAAAAGTTATAATATAAGGCGGGAAGGAATTAAAAGAAGAAAGATAAAAATAAACGAAGTAAGTATATACGTTAACGTTTTAATCGAAAAGTGATATAATATATAAACTTTTATTAATTCCGGTTATTTTTATTTTATAACGGTTTTTACGCGTATAGTCCGAAGGTTTAATTTACGAACGGAGAAGATTATATTATATTAATTAAAATAAGTAATAACGGAAAAGGACGGCGTTTTAATAATACGATAAATAATTATATTTTTAATTAACGTTAAAAGGTGTTTAAATAAAATAGTCGTTTATATAATTTTAAATTAAAAAGAAGACTTTATTTTAAACTTTAAATAAATATATAAATAGTATACGGAAGTTAACCTAACGATAAACCGGATAATTTTATAAAGGTAAAAAAACGTTTCGGTTAAAGTAACGATATAAAAAAAGCCCGGGCGAGGTATAATAATATACGTTTCGGTACGTATTATACGACGAATTTTAAAAAAAAGGACTTTATAAAAGTAACGTTAATCTCGTTATTAAATATTTAAATTATACTCGAATAATAAACCGTTAAAACGATAAAGGAGGAGGACGTATAACGATACTTCCCGGTTTAACTTTACGATTTAATTAAAGTTTTTAATAAATAAAAAACGAAGAAACTTTTACCGTATTAAACGGGCGTCGATTATAAAATTTATTTATAACGAGGACCGGACGGTATAAAAAAAACGTCCCCGCGTTACCGTTATATTAACGTTTATACGAAAAGCTTTTAATATTATAAAAGATTATTATAAACTTATTAAACCGCGGGTTAATACGGTTAAATAAGTTTACGTTAAAAACGCCGGTTTTATTCGTAAAAAAAGTAAATAAAAGTCTCCGTTTTTACGTCGATTATAAAAAGTTAAATAACGTAACGGTAATTAACGTTTACTTATTATTATTAATTACCGAGACTTTACGTATTATAATTCGTTATTAATATATATTAAAAGTCGACGTAATAATAATATTTTACCGAGTACGTATAATAATAAAATACGAAAAAAAAACGGCGTTTAATATTATTACAGGGTCGTATAAATAGTTAATAATACTATTTAAACTTAAAAACGCGTTAATTACTTTTTAACGGTATATTAATTAAATATTTAAAGATTATTTAAATAATAACGTTTCCGTTTTTATAAATAACGTAATAATTTACTTTAACGATATAATAAAAAAGTACTAAGCTTTCGTTTAAAAGATCGTTATTAAATTATAAAAAGCGGGGTTATAATTAAATTAAAAAAAAGTACGAATTCGAAACGGCGACGCTTCGATTCCTCGGTTATATAATATACTTAAAACGAGACTTCCGAATAAACCCGGAGAAGGTATAAACGATCCGGGATTAAAAAACGTCGACGATAATAAAAAAGGTTTAAAGGTTTTTAAAGTTTACCGGTTTTTATTACGAATTCGTTTTTAATTACTCGGAGTTAATAAACCCGTTAATAAACTTAATAAAGAAAAGGGCGCCTTTTTAATAAACGTCGGAATATTAACGAGGATTTAATAAGTTAAAAAAAGTAACTGTATAAAAGTTAATCTTAATAACGTAAATATTAAAACGTCCGACGTTAATAAAAGCCGACTTTTTCGGGTAAGTATATAAAACGACCTTACTTTAAAAAAAGGACGATAAAAAGTAATACTCGGTAACGTATTATTTAAAAAAGGTATAACCGGTTTAGTATAATTATTTAATTTACGATAAAAAGATATTAACGGTAGTTTTAACGATTAAAAAGTAACGGGTAGAGTTATAGGGGTACCCTTTTACGGTTTATACGGATTATAAAAACCTCGTTTTTTTTTTAGAAAAAGCGTTTATTAAACGAGAGATAGTTTCGGTAAACGGAAAACTTATTAAATTATAATTACGTTTTTATTTACCGATTAAAACGGTTATAAACCTTATTAAACGGTTTATTTTAACGGGATTAAAATATATTAAATAAAAGAGACGCGCGGTTAACGGAATAAAAAGTTTAAATTTTAAACGGTAAAAACGGCCGGTAAATATTATATAAAGTAAACGTTAACCCGGTAAAAGAGTCGAGATAAACACGTTTAAGGTTAAAAGGAAACGTACGTATAAACCAGTTTAACGATAAAGATAATCCGAACGTATTAACGGCGACGTTAAATAAAACGTTACCCTTTTTATTTAATAACGACGAGTTAATATAATTATAAACGGAGGCTCTCCGTTATAACGGCCGTTATTAAACGCTTTTCGGGTTAATACGGGAAGGCGTATACCGGGTTTTTTCGGCGTAAAGTTTAAAAATCTCGTTAACGTAATACGGAGTCGACGGATAAAAACGTTTAACGTAAAAAAACCGGGTATAAATTCCGACGTACGAACCGTTATAAATACGGATTATATAACGAGTTTACGATATATAGTTAATCGGTTATCCCGGGCGGGAGAATAAGTTTTTTTATTAATCGTTAAATAGTATACATAATTAAGTTTTATATAAAACGTACGCCGTTTCGTTAAAAATTACTATATTTATACGGTGTTAAAGGTTTAATAAGATTAACGGTACGGTTTTTTTTAATTATTATTAATCCCGTATAAACCGTAATAAAAATTATTACCCGACTTTATTACTTACTTTTTAAAAAGTTAAAAAAAACACGACGTAATAATCGTTACCGATCGATTAAATAAAACGGTCGTTTTCGTTTTAATAATTTCGATAACGGCTTTAAAAATAGTAAACGCGTTTTTAATCTACGTATTTTAATATTATAACTTTTACGTTTAATTATTTTAAACCGGGGACCGTAATTTATAAACGAGTTTTAAAAATACTTTTATTAACGGTTAAAGATTAAACGGCGTTTTTTAACCGTTTATTACCCGTAAATAAACGGGGCGACGAAAAAGGTAAATTAAAAATTAAAAACGTATTTATATATATTTACGTTATATATTTAAAACGATTAAGTTACGTTTTTATTATAAATTATAATCACGTTAAATAATAAAGATAACTTTAATATTAAGTTTAACCCGTTTTTTTTATACGGTTATTACTTTTAACCGATTTTAAAAAATAATAATAATTAAACGGATAATATAATAAATACGTAAACGGGCGTACCGGCGGATACGTTACTCGTTAAATAACGGGACGCGGTAAACTTTACGTATACGGCGATAACGGAGGTATAAAACTTATAAACACGTTAAACGGATAAGAAACGGAAACTGGTAAAAGCTTTCCGGGTAAGTAATAAAGTTATTTTACGACTCCGATATATTTTTACGAATAAACCGTTTAAAAAGTTAAATTAAATAACGCTCCCGTATACCGTTATAAAGCTTATCGGTATATATACGGTTAAGTTAAACACGCTTTTAAAAGTATACCCGGTATTTTACGTCGACTTAATTAAAAAACTCGCCGATAACCCTTTACCGAGTTAAAAATAATAATTCGGTAAACCGTTACCGGTATACGTTAACGATTAAAAAAAGTAAAAAGTAACGAACGTCGTCGGTTATAAACGTCGAGGCCGGGGTTAATAAGTCCACGTCCGGTAAGGTTACGCGGAGCCGACGTAAAAAAGACTCGGTAACCTCGCGGATACGGTAACCTTAACGGCGTATAAAACTACCCTTAACCACGTCCCGTAAACTAAGGACGATAAGGACCCTCCTAGGTAAAGGGGGGGTATTATCACGGGCCGATAACCCGGGGTTAAAGGCTTGGGCGTAGGGCCCGAGCTAGCAGCCCGCCTTAGTCACCTTTAATTAAGGCGGGGCGCGGGCGTATAGAAAACTTTACGCGCCCACCTAAGTTAGAGGGCTTTTTTTATTCCTTCTTTATAAATTTAAGGACCCTCTAAATTAAACCTCAGTTTACGTGCTTAAACACGTCTTAGACCGTTATAACGGGGACCCTTTTAAATAAAAAAGGGGGTATTATTACGGGCCGGTAACCCGGGGTTAAAGCTCGGGCGTTAAACCCGAGTTAACGGGCCGTTTTAGTCATCGTTAACTAGACCACCTTAATTATCACTAATTAAGGTAGGGTACGGGCGTATAGAAAACCCTACGCGTTTATATAAGGCCTTTTTTCTTCCTTCTTTATAGATTTTACGACACTTTAAAATTAGACTTTAGTTTACGTGTTTGGACACGTTTTAAACCGTTATAGTATTTTTATTAACCTTCGTTCGTATAGTATTTACGACGTTATTTATAATTAACCTTTACCGTTACCCCGACTATACTGTTAATCTATCCCCCCCCGCCGTTTTTTATTAACCTCGTTTTAACCTTTACACTATTCGGGTAGTTAATATACGTAATTAAATCATTAATAATTACGTATACTTTATATACCTTCCGTTTATTTAACCGACACGAGGTAAAATGTTATAACCACCCGGGTCTGCTTTAAACATTTATTACGTGTTAATGATGACATGGAATTGTCAGAGTTGAATAGAAACCCACCGTAATAGACCGGCGATGAGAGAGCGCCGTTGGTATACTCGGCACTATTGACGCACCATGGTATGAGCTGTCGTGCCTGGGTACCTACGGGCAGGGCATGTTTTGGTCCTGCCAGCTTCGGCGAGCCTTGGTCCGGATGTCGACTAAGGTGGCTGGCCCCAACGACGGCTCGCCATAGGCACGAGCGGCTAGATAACGATAGAAGACTGGAAGTAGGAGGAGGATGGCTGCGGGCGCCGACACCACGGCGCCAAGGGCTAACGGTATGGTCCGATGCGGCTGTGATAAGGATATATGGCCGTGGGCGAGGACAAGCAATGGTGCTGAGCCCCTCGCCGGCAGCGGCATGGTGGCGGCAGGGACAGCCGTGCGGATGTGTGCTGCCTAGGCTGCGGCTACCCGTGGCCAAAAGGCGCCGACACGTCGGGACCGGAACGGCGGCAGATAACGCCCGCCGGTCATCGGAACGCACCTAGCTTGAAGGAACGGCCGATTGCGACCACCCGTCCTCCCGTCGCCTGCCGCCTTTGTCTCGGGATGCCGTCTGCCTCAGCCAAGCATACACGGGTGTCTGCCTCAGCCACGCGGCCGTCTGCTCTGTCCTACTGCACCCTTGTCTATCCATGGAGCCATTTCGGCTCACAGCGAGCCAGGCTGCGGCGGCCATGCGAGACGGCCGCCTCACCGTCGAGGCATATGCGACGTCTCTGCTCGGGCGGATCGCCGCGCGGGACGCCGAGGTGCGGGCGTGGGCCTACCTGGATCCGAAGCAGGTGCTCGAGGAGGCCCGGCGGCTTGACCTCGTGCCGGCTGACCGCCGAGGCCCCCTGCACGGCGTCGCCGTGGGCATCAAGGACATCTTCTACACCAAGGGTGCGTGCGCAGAGAGAGGCCGCTCTGGACCGAGCTGACAGGCAAACCACGCTTGGCGGGTGCGCAGACATGCCGACGCAGTTCAACTCGCCCATCTACGACGGACACGCGCCTGCCACGGACGCGGCCTGCATCGCCGTCCTGCGCGCGGCGGGCGCGCTGCTGCTCGGCAAGACGACGACGACCGAGTTTGCGGCCACCTTGGCCGGCACCCGCACGACCAACCCGCACGACATGCGCCGCACGCCCGGCGGCTCGTCGGCCGGCTCGGCGGCCGCCGTCGCCGACCTGCAGGTGCCCCTGGCCCTGGGCACGCAGACGGGCGGCAGCACCATCCGGCCCGGCTCCTTCAACGGCATCTATGCGCTCAAGCCCACGTGGAATGTCGTCAGCCGAGAGGGCGCCAAGTTCGCCGCGCTGCTGTTCGACACCGTCGGCTTCTTTGCGCGGTCTGTCGACGACCTCGAGATGGTCGCCGACGTCTTTGCCATCCACGACGACGCGCCGACGCCGGCGTCTCTGCCGCCATCGCCGCCCGCCGCCTTTGCCCTCCGCGGCGCGCACTTTGCCGTCGTCAAGACGGTCGTGTGGCCGCAGGCTGGCCCCGGCACCGCGGCGGCCCTGGCTGCCGGCGCCGCCCTGCTGCGCCAGCACGGCGCCGTAGTCGACGAGGTCGAGCTGCCGCCCGAGCTGGACGCGCTGCCGCTCTGGCAGCAGACATGGCTCGCCGCCGAATACCGCACGACTTTCCTGCCCGAGTACCGCGCGGCCAAGGACGAGCTGGCCCCGTCGCTGACCGCGTACGTCGAGGCCAAGCCCAGCATCTCCAACGCCGCGCAGACAGAGGCCTTTGACCGTATGGCCGCCGCGCGGCCTGTCGTCGACGCCCTGGCCGCCCAGTACGCGGCGCTGATCACGCCCAGCGTCGTCGACGAGGCCCCGCTCGGTCTCGCGCAGACGGGCAGCGCCGCCTTCAACAGCATCTGGACGGTACGTCTGTCCCGCCCGGCCCGCACCCCGAGCACTGCCTTGCCGCCAGCCGCTAACCTCGATGCCACCCCCCCCCCCCCTCCCCCCAAATGCAGGCCATGCACGTGCCCGTGGTCAACGTTCCGGGCTTGGCCGGCCCCAACGGCATGCCCGTAGGCCTGTCGCTCGTGGCACCGCGCCACCGCGACCGCCATCTGCTGGGCGTCGCCCGCGCCGTCGGGGCTGTCTTCGCGGCCGAGGGGGGGTGGTCCTCGGCCCTGTGAGGCGGCGTAATACTCCGTATGGCGTCAGAGAGAACGGGCGTATTCCTTGTATGCTCAGTCGTTGTGGTCGCAGCTTAATGTCCACATCACGTGATGGTCACAATCACATGCCTCCGGTCTAACCGCATACGGGTGGTCTGCCCCTTAATCTGGACGCGAAGCGCGACCTGCGTGCCTGCCGTATTCTCTCCGTATTCTCCTCCGGGCTTCCGACGACACAAATTCAGCATCTCAACGATCCTCCGCTGCCCACCGCCAGCTGCCCACCGCCCACGCAACCGCCCGCCCGCCGCCACCATGGACTTTTACGAGCTGCCCGGCCAGGTCACCGTGTGGCTCGACGCCGCCGCCCACACGTTCCAGCGTGTGCCAGGCTCCGCCGTCCTCATACGCTACATCCGCTCCAGCTACCAGAACGATCCCGTGCGGTCGGCCATCGAGCTGGTCCTCGTCATCTTCTTCATCCGCTACCTCCTCGCGCCCTCGTACTCCACGTCCAAGCAGAATTTTATCAAGCTCAGCGAGGACGTGCGTGCAACCCCTCCCCCCCCCTTCCCCTTCCCCCGTCTCTGGCTTAGCCGCCTCCGCGCTGACCGCCCGCACAGGAAATCGACGAGCTCGTCGACGAATGGACGCCCGAGCCGCTCGTGCCGCCCCTGACGCCCATCGAGGAGATGGAGGTCGAGAGCCTCCCGGTTGTTGTCGGGTGCGGCAGCCCCCTTCCCGGTTGTTGTCGTTGCTGCGGAGGCTGACGTCGCAGACCGACCGGCCCCAAGGTCAAGCTGTCTAACGGACGCACCGTCGTCAACCTTGCCTCCAACAACTTTTACAACTTCAACGCCAACGACAACATCAAGGAAAAGGCCGTGCAGACTCTGCGCACCTACGGCGTCGGCCCCTGCGGCCCGCCGCAGTTCTACGGCACCCAGGACGTACACATGAAGATCGAGGCCGACATCGCCGCCTACCTCGGCACCGGGGGCTGCATCGTCTACGCCCAGGCCTTCTCGACCATCTCCAGCGTCATCCCTGCCTTCTGCAAGCGCGGCGACGTCATCGTCGCCGACCGGGCCGTCAACTACGCCATCCGCAAGGGCCTGCAGATTTCCCGCAGCAACATCCGCTGGTACAACCACGGCGACATGGACGACCTCGAGGCCCAGATGAAGAAGATTGCTCTCGAGCAGGCCCGTAAGAAGAAGCTGACCCGCCGCTTCATTGTCACCGAGGCCCTGTTCGAGAACCTGGGCGACGCCACCGACCTGCCGAAGCTGGTAAGCAGGCCGCCCGGCCCCTCCCTTCTTTCCCTCGCCACACCTGCCCTCTCCGGTCTCGGGCCTCCGGCCGTCTGACACCCCCAGATCGAGCTCAAGGAAAAGTACAAGTTCCGCATCATCCTCGACGAGACCTGGTCCTTTGGCGTGCTCGGCCGCACCGGCCGCGGCCTCACCGAAGCCCAGAACGTCGACCCCTCCCAGATTGACATGATTGTCGGCTCCCTGGCTGGGCCCCTGTGCGCCGGCGGCGGCTTCTGCGCCGGCGAGAAGGACGTCGTCGAGCACCAGCGCATCACCGCCGCCGCCTACACCTACTCGGCCGGCCTGCCCGCCCTTCTCGCCACCACCGCCAGCGAGTCCATCAACCTGCTGTCCTCCAACCCGGACATCCTGCAGCAGTGTCGCGAGAACATCAAGGCCATGCGCGCCCAGCTCGACCCCCGCAGCGACTGGGTCACCTGCACCAGTGCTCCCGAAAACCCGGTCATGTTGCTGCACCTCAAGCCCGAGGTCGTCCGCAGCAGGCGCCTGTCCACCGAGGACCAGGAGCGCCTGCTCCAGGAGTGTGTCGACGAGGTGTGTTGCTTAGCTCTTCTTTCCTCTTCTTTCTTTTTCGCCCGCCCTTCTAACCGCCCAGTGTCTCGCCAACGGCGTCCTCATCACGCGCCTCAAGACGCATCCCATCACCAGCAGCATGACCGCTGCCGAGCTAGCCGACTGGCCTGTGTTCCCGTCCCTCAAGGTCTGCGTCACCTCTGGCCTCTCCAAGAAGGACATTGAGAAGGCCGGCGTCACCATCCGCCACGCCATCACCAAGGTCATGTCGCGCCGCGCCAGCAGCAAGCTCGGCCTGCCCATGGCCGCATGAAGTGCGCTGCGACGAACCCTGTCTTGCGTAGGACCGCACAAAACCTGACGACCGCATGGCAAGTTCTGACGTTTTTCATCTGCATTGTTACGGAGGCGGGCTGTTCTGGGTCGAATGGTGCAACACCTCCGCATGTCTGCCTGGGCTGTCGTTTTTCTTCTTCTTTTAATTCTTCGTGCTTGTTTCGTATAGACAGGCGAGCTGCGGCAGGTGTTGTTGTCCAGCCCGCTTTTACATCTGCGTCTGACGTGGGCGCCGCGCCGCGTCCGAGTAATCTTAATCACGAATCCATCCTTCATCCTGGCCGTCGCTGTGAGGAGTGCCTTACGGTGAGAACCCATGTATTGCTATCTCCCGAACTGCGCGCGCAAGTGTTGTGTACAGCCGGCGGAACACAAAAAGAGATAAATCTAAAAAATCCTATGTACCATGCTACACCGTCTCCGTCGGGCAAGAAAGAAAGCCAAAGCAGACAACTTGAAAAGATAAAAAAAAAGGAACATAGAAAACGCATAAATGAAGACAGACAATAAGAAAAAAACGAGGCCTGGAAGGAGGTGAGCGGCCGCGACAGGACACTGTCCGTCGGAACAAGTCTTCTGGCACCGAAGAATACAGGAGAAAACGAAAGACCTTATGCAAAACAGGCGTGCATTCTGAACCTCCTTGTGTCCCCAAACTTGTGCATCCTCCCTTGTGCTGCGCGGCTTCTGCCGCCGACCGCTCGACACGCAAGCAAATTGCATCACAACCCACTCTGCTAATATCATGTCCAGGTCATAAAACGACTGCGTGCCCGTCTCCCCTGGTTGACGGCCCGCGAGACCGTACCGTCCGCGGAGGCCTGCAGCCTCGCCCCGGGGGCCAGGGCCATGGCCGGGGAACAGAGCCTATTAGAACAGTCGGATCTTGTTGCTTGAGCCGGACGTCGCCGCCGCCGACGACGACGCCGTCACGGTTGCCAGCGCGCCCGTGTAGTTGGCGGCGCCCGTGCCCGTCTGGGTGTGGCCTTCGGTGTCGTTATTGTTTTGCCCGACAGGCTGCACCAGATTCGTGCTGCTGAGCTGGTCCGTCACGCTGCTCGGAATCTTGTTGCCCGCCACGATGGGAGCAACCAGCAGCGCCACAAACACCACGAACATGACAAAATACAGAATTGCGTAGCGGATCACGCGCCGTCTCCGAAGCTTCGACTGCTTCATTGAGTAGATTGGCGGGCGGATTTGCCGGCTGTGGCGGGTTAGCAGGAACAACGACGAACAAAGGCTCCCGAGGAGGCCCGGAACGAAGGAACGTGCACATACCTAGGACGCAGCCAGAAGAGCATCATCGAGTGCAGCTTGTCGATCTGCGGGATGAGAATGACGGGCAGCATCATAAACAGGAGGATATGACCCAGCACGAAATCGCCCGCGAACATGCACAGCTCCGTGATCTTGCACAGGTACTCGCGTGCCGGCTGAGACATCGAGTGCCAGCCCATGGAGTACCATTTGCCCGTCCAGAACGCAATGTTAGACTGGTCGCTCTTGAACTCGCGCGTCAGAGCCAACGAGATGATCAGCTTGGTGATGAAGCGCTGGACCGCCACGACCGTGATCATGCCCAGAAGCGTGCGAGCAAAGTTGAAGCCTTCCAGGAAGAACATGACCTCGAAGAACACCAGCAGCATGATCACCGCGACGCCGTGCGCAATGCCCGCCAGGACGCTGCCAAACTTCTTGCAGCACATGCTGAGCAGCGGACCCATGCAGCACGCCATCGCAAACATGACGGCCAGCGTCCCCGCATTGACACCAATCGGCGCAAAGGCGACAATTGCCACGCGCAGCAGAGACGCCGTGGCCTTCGCATCTGGCTGATGCTTCAGCACACCCGTCTGTGCGTTGATGTACAGGTACGGGATAAGCGTCACCACCACCAGCAGCAACGGCGTCAGGATCTCGCTGAAAAAGATGTTGGTGATCGCCGCACGCGGCACATCCGCGGACAGCTTGCCCGACGGGTCACCAGCTGCCTTGCGCTTGTAGCCGGTGATACGCGTGCGCGAGAGACGGCTGAATGCAATCCAGGACGAAGCGTGCGAGCGCGAGTTGCCGCGAGACAGCCAGCGCAAAAAGTCGCGGTAGTCGATAAAGAAGTCGTTCCACGAGAACTGGTGCGGGTTGTAGAGGAACGGCGACACGACCAGCGCCAAGAGCGACACCCAGAAGTAGGTCAGCGCCGCCTGCCAGATGGTGACGGTGGCAAAGAGCAGCATCATCAACAAGCGCGCGCCAAAGTAGATCGACGGGCCTGCAAAGCGGCAGAACAGAACACCAAAGGGGATGCGCGCCGTCGCGAAACCACGGCCGGTACCGATGTAACGCGCACCACCGAAAGAAAGATCCTGCTGCACCGAGTTGGCGTAGATCTGGCAGACGAAGACTTCGAAGAACGGCGAGAACGAGAAGAACTGCTTGAGGAACCGCGTAACAGCCCGCAGCACACCGCGTTCCGTGAGTTCCTGGACGATGAGAGGCACGTACGACAGGAAAAACACCACGAAGATGGACAGAACGCAGCGGTAGACCCAATCGGTCAGGGCATCCGTGTTCTGGCAGCCGGTTGGGAAGAGCGGGTCCGTGATGGGCACGTCTCTGTTGTACGCGCATGGGATCGTTTCGTGGCGCAAGGCACCCAAGTTGATCAAGCAGATCATGAACATCTGCACCGAAAGCATGATGAACATGTTGTTGAGATGGAAGCCAGGATGCGCGTAGTAGAACGAGAGAAAGCGGTCCAGCGGCAGTTGCGTGCCCAGGTAGTAGTACTCGCGAGACAGCATCTGTTCGCCCATGCCGGTGCCAATCTTGGTGGTGAAGTTGAGAATCGAGCCAAAGCCAAGATCACGACCCTTGCCGCACTGGTAGTACTCGCAGTGCTTGATGCGACCACCACGCAGGAGAGCGTTCATGCCGGCATAAATATCCTCGTTCAGGTGAAGACCCTTTTGCGCCTTGGAGACACCGCCGCGCGTCGTCATGAAAATGCCGTTCAGGAAATCAGGGTGACCGTAGTGAAGCTTGCCGCCGATTTGTGCGAGCGTGCGCGAGAAGAGCGTACCAAACGTTTGCTCCTTGCCAGCCGCGACATCACCGAGAATACCAATGTTCTCCGAGAAGATGTACTCGCGCGCACCGAGAATGGCCACCGGGGCGTTGGTCGGGTTCTTCACGCCAGGCGTGTAGGGTGACACGTTCTCGACCTTCATCTCCTCGAACTCAGCGAGAACGCTGCGGATCTTGAGGCACTCCTCGAGGTAGTTGTCCTGATTGGCGTCGATCAACTGGATGTATTCGCCGCGGTAGAAAATCAGAGAGTGATTTTGGTTGTCCGATTTACCGTCGCCGAGAATGGGGTTGCCAGACAGTTGGATGCGGAACTTGGGACGGCGCATGCCATTCTCCATGACCTCGGAGTGACCGTCGACCAGAGCCGAGTACAGGCGTGGTTCCTCGCCTTCAGCAACAGGTGGCTCCTCGTCCAGGTAGGCAATTTGCAGATCGGGGTAGGCGCGCAGCAGGAATTCGGCGTTCTCCATCTCTTCCTTTTTGAACTTGGCGTAGCGTTGCATGGACACAATCAGCTTGAACTTGCGGCGGGCCATCCGCTCGAGCTCGCGCTCCAGTTTGTCCGAGTTGCCGCCGAACATCTGCACAACCTCGGGATTCTCGACGCGGTAGAGCAGCTTGATGGCCCGGCTGTAGTTCATGAAGCCAGAAACCGTGCGGTACAGAGTCTGCGTGCGAAGCGAGGCCCAGATCCGCGTGCGAAGAGTGTACTCGGGAGCCGACGACTTGAAACCAATGCAGTAGAAAGGGAGGTCGTCGATCTTGCTCTTCGCGGTGTCCTTCTCGCTCTTCTCTTGGTCGCTGCCGCCATTGAACTGGGACGTCTCGTCGGCGAGAATCTTCGTATCCTTGACAAAGCAGTCCCACTCGTGGGGGTGCAGCTGCTTGAGGTATTCGAGCTGTGTGACACGCGAGTACGGTTCGTCTTCGCGGATGATCTCACGGAGCGACAGCAGAATCTTCTCGCTGTAGTGAGGAATGAGCACGGTGAAGGTCGGCATGTTGTCCACAGGAAGTGGCTCCGGAATGGGCGTCGACAGCGACTGGGCGAAGAACGAGATGCGACGCTCAGCCTCACTGTGCGAGGGGAAGAACTCGGTCTTGAAGGAGTGGTCTTCCTGCGAAACGAAGAAGGTCGGGGCGCGCAGCGTCCGTTTGCCCTCTTGCTCAGACGGCACCTGATGGTACAGCAGCTTCTGGACATGGTCGATAGCCAGCAGGTGCTCGCGGTACATGGAGATGACGATGGCGTTCCAGATCTGGGAGATGAGGACCTTCGGCTTGTACTTGATCTCCATGTCGGTGGTGGCGAGAATCTTGGAGTAGATGCGCTTTGGCAGGCGCGAGAAGATGTTGCGCCACGGGGTCCAGATTGACGAGCCGAGATAGAACGAGCGGGCGATAGAGAAGGCCGTATTGAACAAGACGTACCACAGATAGGTATCGAGGAAGAAGAAGATGAGGTTCGTGAAGGCCATGAGACCGAGCAGAATCTTGGGCTGGTACTTGCACAAGTAGGTCTTGACGATGGTATCGCCCAGGCAGCTGTCCACGTTCATGATGGCGAGGAAGCGGACAGGATCACGGAACGCGCGAGTCAGGTAGACATAGGACTCGCCCATCTTGGCGCCAAAAACGCATGCCCACAGGAAGTAGGACATGAGGATGTCGTTGCCCTTGAGCCGTGGGTAGCTGGCGGTGAATGTCTGGCTGGCGACGTAGCGGCGCGAGTTCTTGGTCAGGTAGCTGCCGAAGAGACCACCAAGCGGCATGATGGCGAAGAAGAGGAAAGTGACGACGGCAATGAAAAAGTGAACGATGCCGAGGACGAGCGACAACTTGGTCTTCTGGCGCTTGATATAAGCGGCGGAGTCGGAGGCCGGCATGAAGACGTAGATCCCAGGAGCAATGTTGAGGACAAAGATGGCGATCAAAAAGAGCAGGCGCTTCGTGAGATGCTGCGCACCAGCCCAGCGACGGGGGACGTAGGCCCATTCGGCGAGAGTGGCGACAATCTGAACAAGGGACGCGATGGCGCCGCCGAAGCCGCAGATGGACCATTGAGCAGAGGCGGGCGGCGACTGGTTGACCTGCTGCTCGTAGTGGGGGACGAGCAGACTGGGCGCGTTGTGGGCAGTGTAGAACCACCACATGGTCAGATGGATAATCCAGATGCGGTTGAAGTTGACGACGAGATGGAACCAGGAACGGGTTTCCTTGTAGGTCTTGAAGAAACACTTCTTCCAGACGACGTCCTTGAGCTTGAGATAGCGCTCGGCGGGGGGGATGTCGACGAGCTTCGTCTTGTCCTCGAATACGATGCGCTCGATGCCCTCCGGGTACCAAAAAAGCTGGTTGCAGTCGTCGTAGCCAATGATCTTGTTGTGGTCGCGCTCACGGCGGATGTAGACGCCGTTGAGGATTTCGTAGCCCTGGTCGCGGATGTAGTTGTACAGCGGGGTGATGACGTTGTTCAGATACGTCAGCTCCTCGACGGGCTCGACCTGGTTCTGGCACGCGGGCGAGTTGAGGTAGTCGTCGGCGCACTTGAAGATGAAGCACAGGCACTCGGGCATGAAGCGGACCTGGTTGGCCTCGCCCCAGCAGAGAAGGTAGAGGGCGAGCTGGCGGACGCGGTCGTGCTGGGACATGCGGTTCATGCGTGTCTTCCAGCGGTACTCGGCGGCCTCGAGAGACTGGTCGCCCTCGAGGTCCTCGAGCACTTCGTCCTCGTTCTGGGGTTCGGCCTTCTTGTTCTTCTTCTTCTTGCGCTTGAGGCTGCGACCCTTGACGTTGGCGAAGCCGACGGCGTCATCGAGGTCAAGATGGGCGGCGAAGTACCACTTGCGGTAGTTGGCGTTCTCGCCACCGATGTAGTCGGCGTGCAGCGACAGCAAGGCCTGGTTGGGGGTCATGCGGGAGGCGCGCGAGTCGAGCAAGGTCATGAAGTGGTCGTACATGTTGCGCATGCTGTCGCGCTGGAAGCCGAACTTGGCGGTCAGATCCATGAAGATGTCCTCGATCTCCTCCTTGGAGAGGGGGATCTGGGCGTCAGAGGTCCAGGCCGGATAGGGCTCGCGCGAACGCTGGCCAGCCGGGAGCACATTGCCGTAGTCGAGACCGTAGTTGGGCGTGGAGGCACCGGACGAGCGGTTGTTGCCGTGAGAGAACTGGGACGAGGGTGGCCGGTAGCCACGGCCGCCGGGGGGCATCTGCCCGTCGTTGTAGCCATTGTACCGCTCGTCGCCGCGGCCGTAGTAGTCCATGTCAGTGGCACGGGCCATGTCGGAGCGCATGGTGAAATCGCTGAATGTCTCCGAGTCCTCCTCGGAGCCGCGGTGGTGGCCACCCTGGGCGTAGCCGGCGCCATTCTGGTCGTAGCCCTGGTCATAGTAGCCGTTCTGGTTGTGGCCGCCATTGTGGTAGGACTCGTTGTGGTACTGGTCCTGGTTCTCGTAGTAGCCGCCATCCTGATGGTACGGGTTGTTTGCATCGGCATTGTAGTAGCCACTAGAGAGTTAGCATGCACGCGAGCGAAGAAATCAAGTAGGCAGAAAAATGCAAACTCACGCTTCATCGTAGTAGCCATCATTGTTATGACCGTTGTGGGCGTTGTGGTCGTAGGCACCATTCTGGTCATAGTACTGCTGGTCGTCCTGGTAGTACGAGTCCTGGTGGGCACCTTGGTGCGCCGGCTGCTGGCCGTAGCCTTGGTCATACTCGTTGTGACCCTGGTATCCAGACATGTTGGCGGTTGGAAACCTGCATACCACGGTCAGCACGAGTTCATGAAGGACGGATTGCAGCGGAGGGAGTGAAGAAGAGGGAGTGAAGAAGGGTCCGGGGTGGGTGAGCGAAACAAGGGAAGACGGAGGGGACGAATCGCGTGGTGCGGACAACCGCGTGTTTTGTTGACGAGGCAGTGCAGTAACGTGAAACCAAAGCGAGGTGCAATGCGGAGCGTGTATTTGATTGGAGGGTGGGCGAGCAGCAGCGTACCAATCACAGACGCATGGGCGTTGATAAAGACAGACCGGGGTGCAGGTCGTGCAGCGAGTCGAATTGGAAACGTTCCGTGAAAATTGACACGCCGGAAGGGATGGATAAAGAAGCGAAAGACGTCAAGGGCTTGACGAAAAGTGTCAGGTTGGTAGTGGCCGGCCACAAGGAGACGAGAACCGCAAACGAGCTGGACAACGCGTCGTCTTTGCGTCGTTTTCGTGTTGGGATCGAGCGAGTGGCGAGAAGAGCAGCAAACGAATGCAAGCCGAGCAAACGAGTGAGATGGGGGCCGAGCGACCAGAAGATCAACAGACTCTCGTGACGGGGCGGGTCATCTGTCGGCGACGAGTGTTGGCAGTGGCCGTTGGCAGATTGGAAGCGGCGCGCGAGGCAGCGAAAAAGCGAGCGACAAAAAAAAAGAGCGAAAAGACGGCGGATGACTACCGCTCAAAAAAAGCAGAGCGGATGGGATGGGATGAAGCTTGAGCGAAATCACGATCCCGATGGACAAGCGATGCTCTGCTGGTTCCCCGCTGCTCCTTTTTGACGCGCCCAGACAGCAAAGAAGCAAGAAAAACGTGGAAAGAAAGGGGAAAAAAAGAAGACAAAGAGTTGCCCGCTGCAGGCGTGAAGGCGTGGATGAGCGAGCGACGGGGTCGGAGGAGAAGAGGGAAAGGGAGAAGGGAGAGAAAGGGGAGAGTTGAAGGGGGAAAACGGGAAGACGGCAGACACGACACGCAACGAAGAGGGAAGGAGCAGGGCAACCGAGATGGGAAGGGGCAGCCAGCGTGACAAAGGGGCTGGCGATGGGGCAGTTTGGCGCTGGCCAGGTACTTAAACAAGTACAAAGTATAGATACAAAGTGGAGCCTGAAATACATGTACACGTACGGATTTTAGAGTGCGTCTTCTGCAGTTTTTTGAGTACCGCTACAAGCACCAGCCTAAGTTTAGGTATCTATGTACTCTCGCTCAGAGCACCTCCAATTGTAAGCGTAAGATACGGAGCATATCTTGTATACAGCTAGGTACTTCGGAGGAATGGTCTGCAGGTCGAGGCGCGCTGTATACTCGCGGCAAGAGCGAGGAAAAAGGGGTAATGCACAACCCACCAATGGCGCTAATTACGGGGCTAACGAGGCACGGAGACGACTAGAGCACAGGCTACGAGGGGGCGGGCTGCGGCGGCAGCGATCTAAGTATAGAAGGCGCACAGGACGCTGAAACAGGAGAGGCGGCGGCCGGCCAGCCAGCGCCAGCGCCAGCGTGCGCCGGAAGAGCTGGAACAGGCAGAAAGAGGGCAGGAAATTGGCCTGGAACCAAGAGGCATTTTGCAGACACAGTGGGAATGATTGGTAAGTAAAGCGCGCCGCCGGCCGGCGGCCGAATGCGCGCACCAGGGGCTGGACCGGCCCACCGATGGTCCACATTGCTGCGTGTCTGTACGGAGTAGTTGTACTCCATATCGGGGCAGCACTTTCTACGGAGTAAGCGTGCGCGTCACTGGTATCTACCCGTCTGCACTGTGTGTTGAGGCTACTTCGTACGGAGTATGCCTGAGCTCGCCACGAAAGTAGTTGTACAGAGTATTGATACTTCGTAAATGTACGTCTGCAGGATGTCTGCACACGCTACCGCAATGCGAGCGCTGCAGCAGGGCGCTCGTATCACGCCCGTCATGCCGTCGTGCCGCTGGCGAACACGTACCCTCGTCGTCCACGCAACACGAGGTGGCGACATCCCA
Organism: Ophiostoma fasciatum; assembly: GCA_019925495.1. Taxonomy (NCBI): domain Eukaryota; kingdom Fungi; phylum Ascomycota; class Sordariomycetes; order Ophiostomatales; family Ophiostomataceae; genus Ophiostoma; species Ophiostoma fasciatum. Next base: position 370,296 of record JADHKM010000022.1, on the reverse strand, counting down.
GTGGGCTCAGCCGCCGCCGGGCCTGTTTTCTGCTGCGCCGCCTGCATTTTCCTGCTCGTTGCCGTCGGTGCTTGCCCACATTCCTCCGCCGCCGTCGCGCGCTGGCATGCAAGGTACAGGACATTCCGTACACGAATCGCCGTGCTAGCGTCTCCTCTCGTTTGCCACACACCCACCCGGCGCCTGAAGCAGAAAAAAACGAAGAAAAATACAGCGCCCGGCCCTGGCCTGACCAGCAGCGCCAGGAATGGCGCACGGCGTGTGCAGGGAAACCCACCATGCTGTGGCCAATGGGCGGCCGCCGCCCGATCGATGACGAGGCGCAATTTGGCCGGGGCCTGCAGGTGCGCCAGCCAGCACATGCAGGTGCCGTGAGGCCGCCGTGCATATTCAGCTGGCCGGTACTCCCGTACAGCGGAGTCTCGTGTCCTTTGCGAACACGTTCGCGTAACCTGGGCAGCTAGTGCATCGTGTGCTCGTATCATTGTGCGGAATACTCTATTACGGAGTTTCTTGGTATCTGATCGTTGCGCTGGAGAGCACATGTCTTCTCTTCACGCTCTGTCCTCTGTAGGCAACCGGAAAATACTCGTGTGCTTACGGAGTAAGCATACTTGTATCCGTACGGACTGCGTGCTCCGTATACAAATAGCTGTGTGCTTATTTGTACTTATCTCCCCCTTTTTCCGGCATGCAGTCCTTTCACGCTCTACGAAGTACGGGTATATTTATGGAGTACGGAGACACACTCCGTATCGGTACTCTAGTACAAATATGCTTACGCCGTACATAGTACTCGTCCTATGCTCGCCTTAGCTCGATACCGTCCGATCACTCCCGCTATCAGCGCAGGTCCTCTGGGCAAGCGGCCTCTGAAAATCTGACACCCTGGAACATATAGTCCGGCTCCACAGAAGGCAAAAAAAAGGAGGGAAGAGAAGAAGAGAACCTCCACCTCAAGAATCCCTGTCCGGCGTTCACGGCATTGACCCGTCTCCACCGTCGCAGACGTTCTCACACGCACAGCGTGTGATCTGCCGCACTGCCATGCAATGCTCTTTGTTCGTTCACTGGTGTCCTCGCCGCAGGGAATATAAATGCAAATGTGCTTAAGTATATACACTGATACGGGGGGAACAGAGTACTTTGTCGTGCTCCTCAGTAATCCCACGGCTTCATATCCTGTTTCTCGTTGCAACGCGAACCCCATCAATTCCCACGCTGTGCTAAATCAAACGCCTGCTGGAGCCGATCCGTTCGTCAAGAGGCCAGAGATGGACGGCCGAGACAAACTGGACGCCTCCATCCTGGTACACAAGAAGAAGGATAGCAATGAGCGAGTATTGTTATTTCGTATTCCTCTGTTGCACACAGCTGTATCAGTTCGTCCAGGCAACGGCAGTACGGTTGGTCCGGACCGTACTCCGTACGGAGTAGGGATACCGCAAGCAGGCGGCCAGCCAGCCCAACACGCTGAGCAACCAACTGCTGCATGCTCTCTACCGTTGGCAGGGGTCCCAACGCGTGACGCGTTGGTCACGTGTCCATGGTGTGTTAATCACGTGATCTGTTGTCTTGCCAACGGCCAGGCGTACAACTATGCTTAAGTTTACGCGTACCGCGACAGCATACCTCGCTCGTGCTGAGCTCTTGTACTGAGCTCTTAGCCTGTGGGGAGCAACCGTACGAAGGAGCAAGCTGGTCGACAGCCCTGCATAGCAGATTTCAACACCGCACACCCGTACACGCCTCGATGCGGCCCATCCGGAGCCGACGACACATTGTCGTCGACAGCGACGACGACATCGACGACTTCCCGTCTTTGCAGCGGGAGCCACCACCCTCTTCTCCTGCGGTGAGGTCTCCAGGTCCGGAGCAGCCAGTCACTGCTGCGGGGATTGTGGGAGCAGCGAGCAACAAGGTCCGTCGGAGGAAGTTGGGCGCACTCAACAACGACGCGGGTCTCCTGCAGCCATGGCGAGACGGCACCGACCGCAGCGCAGATGCACCCAGTGTCGGCTTGCCACACCGTGTGGAGCGGAGGACTGGTCGTCCGAAGCTGCGGGTTGAGCTCAGGGTGCGCAAGTCAAGGCGCGTTTCGGAGCAGCCGGCCGACGACGAGGGCGAGCTCTCTACGGAAGAGGCGAGCATGTTGGAGGACCTGGCGGTCGAAGAAGACGAGGGCAATTCTTCTGGTAATGACCAGGCTGCTAGTGGTGGGGACAGCAACCGCAGCAGCAGCGACAGCGATGTCTCGGAGTTCCAGGACTCGACAGAGAGCGACTTCTCGCTCGGCTCACTCGACGACTACGTTTCCCAGCCAGCGTCGCCACGGGGCGCGGGCACCACAAAGGCGGCTGCCGCGCCGAAGGCGTCTCGGGCTGCCGACTCCCGGCCCCGGCGCTCCCCCAGTCCCAGAACGGACGAGGGCAGCTCCTTGTTCTTTTCGGCAGCAGAGTCCTTTCCAGACCCTCTCTCCAAGCCGCTGTCTCGTCTCGAGCTGTATGCGGCTTCTGAAAGCATCTCGGCGGGTGTGTATGTCAACTGACAAAGCTCGATCTCTTCGCAGTGATCCTCCCCGTGCATGCGCTTCGCCGACAAGAAGCCATCCCGCAAAACCCCCTCCGCCGGCGCGGACCAGCCGGCCGGCCACACCGCCCCTCAGGCCGCCCTCACCGCTGCCTGCACGCACACCGGTCCTCGGCCTCGTTTCGCCAACCAAGAAGCTGCCACGCATTCCGCAGACACCTCACCGGCCAAGTACAGACGCCTTCTGGGACCAGGTGGTGGTCGACGAATGGAACGCGGAGCACTCGCCGCGCAAGCTGCTGTTCGACCCAGCCGGCATGAAGAAGAACCAGGGCGCTGGCGGTACGGTGGCGACACCGGCAGCCTCGTCGCCTCGGAAAAGTGGTACGGCGGCAGCAGGCCGCGCCGCGGCCCAGGAGCGGGAGGCCAAGAAGCGGTTCCAGGCGTCCAAGCACGCGCTGGCCGAGGCGTTCCTGGCCGAGCTGGACGGCAGCATCACAGCGGGCGAGCTGGGCCGTCTGGCGGCAGCCACGGGTGGTGTGCGCATCGAGTGGACCAACAAGCTCAACACGACGGCCGGGCGGGCCAACTGGCGACGGGAGACGCTGCGGCCGAAGCAGCCGGTGTCCGAAACGCCTGCGGCAGTGCCAGGCACACCCGCGGCGGTGACGCGCATCCTACACCACGCATCCATCGAGCTGGCGGAGAAGGTGATTGACAACGAGCACCGGCTGCTCAACGTCCTCGCGCACGAGTTTTGCCACCTGGCCAACTTCATGGTCAGCGGAATCACGGGCAACCCGCATGGCAAGGAGTTCAAGGCGTGGGCGGCCCAGTGCTCGCGGCACTTTGGCGACCGGGGCATCCAGGTAACGACCAAGCACACGTACGAAATCGACTTCAAGTACGTGTGGGTGTGCGCGGCGTGCGCCACCGAGTTCAAGCGCCACTCCAAGAGCATCGATCCGGCGCGGCACCGATGCGGCGCGTGCAAGGGCATGTTGCAGCAGACGAAGCCGGTGCCCCGACGCGCCGCAGGCAGCGGCGGCAGCGGTAGCGGCGGCACCGACGGCAAGGGCAATGCAAGAGGCAGCACGGCCACTCCAGCGCCGTCTGCGTACCAGCAATTTATCAAGGAACACATGGCAGCAGTGCGGCGCGAGAACCCGGGCAGCCCGCAGAAGGAGATTATGAAGCTGGTGGCCAGCAAGTGGACGCAGGCCAAGGCAGAGAAGGCAGCGGCCTGCGCGGACCGCCTCGACCGCCTCGACCAGGCGTTTGTCGACCTCACGCTGGAGTAGGCAGGAAGGCTGTGCGTGGCCAATACAAAACATATCTGTCCAACAAACGACGGTACATCATAACTCGTTGCAGGTCGACCTATACAAAAACAAAAACGTGTGCCCCCAGGGGCATAGAAAACCCGCAGCCGCGGAAGAGGGCGCGGGCAAAGGGCAAAACAGGACAGCTAGATCTCGCTGAACAGGTTCCAGTCTTTCACGCGGAAGGTGGCCCAGATGCGCGAGGCGAACTCGACAGCGTCGCCAATCAGCTGCCCCTGGCGACCGAGCTCGAGGTCGACGTCCTCTTCGTCGTACTCGCCCTTGATGTGCGGCACGTTGATGGTGATGAGAATGTCGGTAGACTCCTTCTCGAGGCGTACCAGTGTAAGGATGATGGCGGTAAAGTCGGGGGCGCCGGTAGTCGGGGCCGCGGGGTCTGCGCGCGGTGCCTGGGTGGCGATGAGCGAGTAGGCCGGCGTGTCGGCGGGCAGCTCAGAGAACTGGGTGTCGGTGGTGTTCCAGACGCGCACGGTGTCAACGTCTTCACCGACCAGATCCTCGAGGTGCGTCGACAGCGCCTTGCCGTCGATCTCGGCTGTGGTTCCGCTGGGACCGACGCGCTCGCAGATCTCGAATATGATGCTCGTGAAGCCGTCCTTGTCGATGTAGACCTCCTGGTTGTCGGGCACCTGGCGCAGTTTGCTTCCTCTGTCAGCGCAGCCGTCTCGTGTGCCTGTTCCGTCTGGTCTCTCAGCCGCCGCGTCTCTGAGGATCCTCACCTCACGTCGGCATAATTTTCGGGCAGCTCGACGACGATGGCGCCGCCAAAGAGCTCCGTCAACACAAACTTGGTCTTGGGCATGGTGGTCGCCGGCTTCGATGGCAGTTGAGGGTCGTCGTTGGTCTTTTCGCGTTGTGGCTTATTGGCTTATTGGGTCGTCGGATCAGGCGGGTTCGGTTCGGTCGTTCGGATGGTATCAAGGCGTGTCACGGTTGGACTGGGATGTCGACGAGCTGGTGGCAGCCTCCGGCAGCGTCACGGATGGCGGGGAGCTTCGAAAATAAGTGGGTCTCGGTGAGTGTATGGGTATATAACCTTCAATAACAGACAAATTCTAATTGGAGTGGGACTATCCTAGCGAACTCACCTCTTGCCTTTTACCAGAGATGACCGTGGGACGGCCCAACAAACTCCACTCTCTAATCTTTGGCACCCAAACTTGAATCCGCAGGATTCGAATCTTTTTGTTTGCATTTTTTTTTTACTCTCCGTAGGCACTTTTCTTTTTCTCCCCAACCCTCACTTGCCTCTTTGTTTTTTTTTTTTTTGTCTTTAGGTTTCTTCTTTTTATTTATTTCTTCCCTCTTGGTGCTCGTACGCCTTGTATTCATTTATCTTCTTTCCTTTCTTGTCGCCCGAAAATATGGTACACGAAAAAAAAATATATAAGAAAGGAAAAAATAAGAAATACGAAATAGCCCATAGAGCAAGAAGAAGAAGCACTGCCGAGAAGGATCGCCCGTATACATACTGCTTTGCTTTCATATATATATTATATGACACACAAAAAGACGTCGGTGAATATGATACCGTACAGTGCCTACCCGCGCGGGAGCCGCCTCAACGTCGATACGGTAATTCTGCGGGGTAGCTCCGAATAATTTCGATATCATCGGCTTCTTTCCATTGACCTCTACCTAAACTTGACCTCACTACCGTCTTGACCACCCCTCTCACGCCAACCAGACGCCGCCAATCGACCAACTCACCGTCACAATGGCATCCGTGGCAGCCTGCATCTTCTGCAAGATCGTCAAGGGTGCGTTGTCTCCGGACGTGCCGTGTCGTCTTCCGTCCTCTCTCAATCCTGGGGCTTCTCTCGTCTTGTCCTCTGTCCCATCCCTCAGACACCCCCCCAGACTAGCTAACCCCCCAGGCGAGATCCCTTGCTTCAAGCTCGTCGAAACCGAAACGACGCTCGCGTTCCTCGACATTAACCCACTGAGCCGGGGCCACGCCGTACGTCTGCTGCCACACAGTTAGCCCCTGCCCAAGACCCAGACTGACACTCGTGCTCCGCACGCACCAGCTCATCATCCCCAAGTACCACGGTGCCAAGCTCCTCGACATCCCCGACGAGCACCTCGGCGACATCCTGGTGAGTCCTTTCGACGGCCTCCCTGCGACCGTGCTGACACCTCCAGCCCATTGCCCGAAAGATCGTCAAGGCCACCGGTGCCGTCGACTACAACATCCTGCAGAACAATGGCCGCCTGGCACACCAGGAGGTGGACCATGTAAGCCTCGAACGACTGACCCGTCCCGTGAGAGCGAGGCTAATACAGCGGCGCGTATAGGTGCATTTCCACGTCGTACGTCGGGGCTCATGACCATATTACGCACCCCTCCCCGCCCCCCCTCTTTCTCTTCCTCCCCTCTTTTCTCCCCTGGTCGCTCCCCTGCTGACAGCTAGATCCCCAAGCCCAACGAGCCGGAGGGCCTCGGCGTGCGCTGGACCCAGCAGGCCACCGACATGGACAAGCTCGCGGCGCTTGCCGAGGAGCTCAAGTCGCGGCTGTAGGGCTGCCGGTACGGGCGCCACAAAATCGTGGACGTCCTGCGTTGCCAGCCCAAGGCTACTATATCCGTAGCAACGAGAAGCAAATAAGCAGAGAAAATGGACAGCTTTACTGGACAAATGACGGCCGACAATGGACAGCTTTTATCAGAAAAGGAGGCCGCGGTGAGTGAGCAAGGTGCCGCGGCCCGCGAAGAGAACATATCTAGGAAACAGCAGGAAGATGACAAACAGCAGAAGACAACGGGCGAGCCCAGGGGAACCCCGCCCTAGTCTTGCGCCACACTGTTGCCGTTCGTCTGCGTGGTCTCGTCCTTCTCGCGCTTGGGGTAGAAGTCCACGCCACCGCCCGGCAGCAGCATGCCCACACGGTCGTACAGAGACCGCGCGCGTACGTACGGGTCCAGCCGCCAGTAGTCGTCGTGCAGCGTTTTGGCCAGCTCGTCGCGCCGCGCGCGCACCACCTGGGCCTGCTCGCCCTCGGGGCTCAGTATCCACTGCGCCGTTGCCCCCTCGAACGCCCGGTATAGGCGCTCGCGCTCCACGAGCAGCCGGTCACGCGTCGCCGTGTCCTTCATGTGGGCGTTCTCGTCCAGATCCGGCTCCATGTACTTGTACTCCCAGTCCTCGTCGCCGTCCAGCTCCTTGATGATCTTGTCCCGGCTGATGAATGCCTCCATGTCTTTGACGTTGTTGGTGAAGTGCACCTTGGCCGCCACCACCGGGTCCAGCCACCCGCGTATTATCCGCCAGATGCCTGGAAGCGTCAGAGGTTGCTGCACCCACAGCACACACCGGCTTCCCCCCCCCCCCCCCCCCCCTCCCCCCATGCCGCTACTCACCTTGGAAGAGCCAGGGCGCCTTGTGAACCAGGACAACTCCCAGACACTCTGGGTAGTTGGCCTCGAAGCACTTGATCATGAACTTGACGGGCGAGTAGTCCTATGATCAACGATGAGCAAGTCTACGCAGAATCCTGGGCCACCGCAAGTCAGTGTCACGTACCATGTTGGCTAGTGAGAAGCCGGTCATGTCAAAGATGATGGTCTGCAGGTCAGCGTCGTCCATGTCTTGCCGGGCACCAAGAAGCGGGTAGCCTACCGCCGTGTCCACCGGGGGCCGCAGAGCCATGCGCGCGGTCTCAATGGTGTACACCGTGCACCGCTCGACACTCTCCTCAACCTGGTCGCCCTGGTGGTGCAGCCGCACGCGCACAATGCAGATGGGCCGTCCGGACTTGTCGACGCCGTGCAGGAAGCTCTTGCCCATGCGCATCTGCGCCAGAAAGTCCGCGCTGACCGTTTTTGCCTTGGCGTCGGCAGCGGCGTCACGCACCTCAGCGACCGCACCCGCCTCACCCTTGCACATAATGTCGTCGTCCACGTGCATCTCCTGCGACCGCCAGTGCATCGTCGACACCAGCATCACCAGCGCCTTGTCCACGTCCCACTTGCGCGCCCGCAGGAAGCGCAGCACCAGCGCATCTGGGTGGTCGTGCTTGACCATGCTCCATATCGTGCTGCGGATCGCCTCCGGCGACAAGCTGGCCAGAGCGTCCTGGAACACCTTGCCTTGCCCGTACTTGTCGTCCTCGCCACCCGCCACCGCAAGGTCCACGGAGGCTGCCCCCGCCGCCGCCGACGCTGGCTGCTGTGGCGGGTTCTTGGCGGTGTGACTGACGCTGGCGGCAGACGAGCCGGACCCCTCGGGCGTGCCACCGTCCTTTTTGGATCTCTTGAAAAGATTGCGCATCTTCTTCTTGTCCTTCTTCTTGCCGCTGCCGGTGGTGGCGGCCGCGGGGCCCGCTTCCGGGGCCTCCGAGCCGTCGGCAGCAGCACCGTCGTCGTCGTCGGCACCATCGGCCTCGCCCGCGCTCGAGGCCACTGCATGCACGTCGAGCTGGCAGACCCGGAAGATGGCCGCCCACAACTGGCGCAGCTTCTCCTCCTGCTCGGGCGTCAGGTTGCCGATGCGGCCGGGGGGGAGCTCGGAACCCATTTCGCTGGCGGTGGGGCCTGCGACAGCCTGTTCTGAAAGCAATTGGCCCTGCAGTGCAACGTCGCTGTGCAGCTGCGACTTTGGATGGGCCGTGAGGTGGCGGTGGTAGTAGAACGCAGCCGCAACGGCAAGCGAGACAGCCGCGGCGAGCCCAGCAGCGCTGCTGGAAGCTTCAAGGATGCGAGACGGCGGCGGGGGCGGCGGTGGCGGGGGCGGACGAGATGCGACTCGGCCAATGTGCAGCCGGCAACTGTGGCGGGACAGAGGCGGCGGCGGCGGCGGCAGCAGGGGCAGAAGAGACGGCAGGGACAGACACCGGGAAGGGTGAGGTCGAGGCCAGGCGGAGAGTCTAGGTGCTGCTGGGCGGAAAACGGCCGGCAGACTGCGCATAGATGCTTGCGCGCCCCAGTCGAGACAGAGAAGAGGCCCGCGCTGACGCTCGTGCAGAGGCTTTCGCAGCGTGAAGCAGGCTGCTCGAGGTGGGCAGGGCGAGGGGCGAGGAGGCGGGCTGCACAGTGAGGCCGGAGCGAGGTGGGACAACTGGCGAGACTTTGGGATCGCCGCTGGGAATTGAAAAGGGCGCAGGCGCAGCTGCCGTTATGTAAGAATACCAGCTGTGCTTGCGCTGTGGTTATTGATCAAGCTCCGTAACATGCAGGCACGCAGGGACCTACGGGACGTGATGACGACAGCAAGAAGCGCGGGGAGTAACGCGAAGAGGAAGGAAGATGTTTGTTCGCCACGGCCCCTCGTCTGCCAAACAATCGTGGCGGTTGGGATGACGGCGGGATCTGGGGTAATAAGCAGTGCGAGCACTACGGCGCAGCTTGCTTGCTGGTCGCGCCTGCCGAGCGCTCCGGTTCGCAGCCGGCCTGCGCCGTGAGAATTTCCATAAATTAGTGGCACGTGCCCCGCGCGGCACATCGCGCCCCGCCATGCACTTAAGCGTGCACAGGTAAACAAACGAAACGCGCTGGCTTTCGAGACCGAGTCGAGACGGCCGCTGCCGATAAACCGCCACCCCCTCCGCACCGCCGTGCCCACGTCCCCGCACCCGTCCTCACCATGTCCGAGTCGCACAGCTCTTCTGCCCGCAAGCGATCGACGTCGCGCACGCGCACGTCGCGGCCGACCACGCCGCTGCGGCCGTCGTCGCGGTCGTCGTTCCGCGAGTCGGCGCGCGACAGCGTGCACGGCGACGCCCCGTTTCCGCTCAATGCCTTTGAGCCGGCATTTGCTGAGCTGTCGGACGCCATGGCTGACCTGGAGGCCAACATGATGCACTTCCAGCTGATGCACGAGAGCCTGGCACGCTTCAGCGAGAACTTTGCCAGCTTCCTCTACGGTCTGAACATGAACGCCTACTGCGTTGACTTTCCCGAGGTTCGTCGAGGTGGCGGACCGTCGAACGAGGACGCAGGAGAAAGTGTGCCTGTATTTTTGCCGCTGCTGACCGTGTAGGGTCCCGTCTCGGAATCCTTCCGGCGTGCGAAGCAAAGGGAAGAGGCCGTCGCGGCCAGCGGAGGAGGTATGCAGAGAGCTGCTCTGAACGCACGCTTGGCAGACTGTTTGCTGACGCCATGCGAACAGGGATCCTTCGCCTGCCTGAGAAAGCCGCCGGCGACCTGGACGGCGAAACAACGTTCATGTACGTGTCGACCTCCCCTGCTTGAGGGCCGTCTGCTGGTCCACTGACGCGTCCGCGACCAGGACCACCGACACGTCCTTTGTCGACAACCCGCCGGCGACCGTGTCCAAGAACTCGTCGCGGCTGCATACACCCAAGCCGGCCCGCGTTGGTGCAGCGCCGGGGCGCGGAGCGACGGCCACGCGCCGCGGTGGCCGGGGCGTGCCCGGCACGCGCGGGGCCCAGAGCACGCGAGGCAGCCGGGCAGGCGGACTGGCGCGGGGACGAGGCCGCGGCGTCTAGCGGGCAGAGCTGCAAAGAAACCCGCGGCGTTTGCTCGGATGTTTGCCTGCTTGACCGCGAGACGTGGTGGCTGGCCGGCCGTGTCAAGATCGGTTACTTGCATACCCCACATATGAATGGGAAAGCCCCCAAGTCGCCGGCGATCTGCACGCCGCCCATCTTCTTCGCAACGAAATCATCTCGGCGAGCAATTCGTGCCATCCCGCGCATAACTGCGACCACGCGACCAGCGGTATGGCTGCGGCTATCCGCTATGTGGCAGCTACGAAAAAGTCGCCGACCGGGACGCTGTACTTGCAGTGCCACGTGAAGCCCGGCGCCAGCAAGGCGCGCGAGGGCGTGGCAGCGGTGACGGACGACGCCGTGGAGGTCTGCGTATCCGCGCAGGCGCGCGAGGGGGAGGCGAACAAGGCGGTCATTGACGTGCTGTGCAAGGTAGGCCAAAGTCTCCTGCCATGACGGCCTGGGTGGACGTTTCGACGTCTGTGGATGCCGGGCGAACAGTGCTGACGGCACAGGTCCTGGGAGTCCCCAAGTCGAACATACAGATCACGCGCGGTGGCAAGTCGCGCGACAAGACGGTGGCGGTGACGGGCATGGGCTCGGCCGACGACGCAGGCGGCGCGCTGCTGGAGCGCGTGCGCCGGCAGCTCGCGAGCGCAGCAGAGTAGGCATGGCTGAGCGACGAGCAGAGGCCAATGATAAGCGAGATATTGGGTAATCCTAGAAAGACGAGGCTCTTGTTCTTGTAACACATTGCGTACTTTGTACATGCAGCTGTGGTGTCTGAAGCACTGAGCGAGCGCGGGGCATTGGCCAGCCAGATCCGCTTTTATGCCGGCGTTATTTCGTCCCCGACTCAAACCAGTTCGCGCCCGCTCTCTCCCCAGCCACAACTCGCACGTCACGCATCCCATCGACCGCAACATGTCCTCCCTGCTTAGACCAGCTCTCTTTGTGGCCCGCTCGGCCACGGCCTCGGCCACGGCCTCGACGGCGGTCCCGCGCATGGCCACGGCGGCGACGGTCCGCCGGCTGCACGCGAGCCGCCCTCTGCTCGTGAAGGTCGGCCAGGCGCTGCCTAGCCTCGAGGTGCTGGTCGAGAACAGCCCGGGCAACAAGGTCAACCTGGCCGAGGAGTTCAAGAAGGGCGACGGCATCATTGTTGGCGTGCCGGGTGCCTTCTCGAGCGGCTGCTCGCAGTCGCACATCCCTTCGTACCTGACGCACCCCAAGCTCAAGCAGATCGGGCAGGTGTTTGTCGTCTCGGTCAATGATGCCTTTGTGTACGCACCGCCAGGGGCAAGCTCAGCACTCTGCAGCCAAAACGTGCTGACAACCGCAGGATGAAGGCATGGGGCGAGGCGCTGGACCCGGCCCAGGAGTCCAAGGTAGGCTCGACACAGCATGCGAACGGATGGACGGAGGGCCTAGCCGAAGGCCGAAGACAGAGTCCAGGAGGCAGGCAGAAGGCAGAAGACAGAAGATGGGCGCTAACTGCGCCCCGAAGATCCGTTTCCTCGGTGATCCTGCCGGCGAGTTCACCAAGGCCCTCGACCTCGACTTTGATGCCACCGCCCTCTTTGGCAACCCGCGCTCCAAGCGCTACGCCCTCGTCATCGAGGACGGCAAGGTCAAGAGCGCGCACGTCGAGCCGGACAACACGGGGCTGAACGGTGCGTTACGGGTGTCTACAGAGGAAAATTGGACTCCTGCTAATGATCCAGTGTCCATGGCCGACAAGGTCCTCCAGGTATGACGAGAACGTTCTTCATTTGACCGCTGCTTTGCTGATCCACAGGACTGGTAAACGACGATGGATGAAGGTTGGAGGAGAGGCAAGTTGGAGCTATGAAATTGGGCTTGTGAGAAGAATCCAGGCATCGTATGCTTAATACTCCTCCCTCCGTACGAGAAGCACTCTTGTGTCTCATTGGAAGACGGGCCTTGTCCTTGCCAGAGCCAGGCCAGGCGGGGCTGGCCCAGGCCTCTCTCTGAAACACGTGACGTCTCGGCTTGCCCGGGCGCTGTCTGCCACCCAGCGCAATGCACCATTACCTCACCAGGCACGTGCCGCTGGGTGCCTCTCTCTGGATGGACGGCTGACGGCGTCGCCTCTGGCGGCTCCCCTCGATCCTCGCCCCCCCATCTGCCAGTCAGCCGCTTTGCCTCTCTGTCCAGCCAAACATCCCGCGTCTCTGCCCATCCACCTCCGTGAAACTTCTGGCTGCCGTGCCATCCCGCATCCCAGCCCAACCACCGTCGCCGCCCGTCGCCATCAACCCCGGCCGTTTCGGTCTGCTGCTTGTTCCATCCGGACGTTGACGTGGTTCTTCTGGCGGCGTTGCTGTTGCCTATAGACGAGAGCGAGCCGTTTTGCAGCCTTTTTGTTTCTGCTGCCTGTTTTTTTTTCGGTTTCCATCGGTTTCATCGGCTGCCCCCCCTCGGTGTCTGTCTTTCTTTTGTTCCCCCTTCACGCAAAGCTCGTCGATCGCTTGACGAGCTTGGCCACCAGCGCTCACCATTCCCCGACCACCCAAGCGGAAAGCCGCTGAGGCGACGACACCCGCCGAGGGCCGATCTCTTCGCCAGAGGAGACTCCCCCCCGAGGGCACCACCAGCAGTTCCCAGGCGGCCGCCGACGCCGACGCCGCGACACCTGCAACGACGGCGCCCTCGGCCGCTGCCTCGACCGTCGAGCCGCCCGCCGCCCCGACTGCCACCGCGGCCACCGCGACCACCGCCCCGGCCCCCGACCCCACCGCCGATAGCGCCGTCGGAGGAGCTCCCAAGCCCGTGGCGGCTCTGGCGTCCCTGCAGAAAGGCCCGCCGACGCCGCAGACCGCCGTCTCCGTCGCCATGGACTCGGACGACGACTTCCTCTCCAACGTGTCCAGCGAGGACGACGCCATGCAGGACGACAGCGACGACAACGGCATCCTGTCCGGGGGCGAGGACTTTGACGACTTTGAAGAAGAGCCCGACGACGACGACGCCGACGTCGACCTTCTCAAGGATGTGACCGAGGACAAGCGCCGCAAGGCCTACGAGGTCGACTTCAAGGTTTTCGCACCCGCCGACCTCGACCGCCAGCAGGAGGAGCTCGTGCGTGACGTCAACCTCATCCTCGAGATGCGGCCCGAGGACGCGGCGATCCTGCTGCGCCACTTTCGCTGGAACCGCGAGCGCCTGATCGAAGAGTATATGGAAAACCCCGGCAAGGTGCTCGAGGCTGCCGGCCTCGGCCCCGACGAGGCCGGCGCGCCGCGGCTCGAGGTGTTGCCGGGCTTCGTGTGCGCCATCTGCTGCGAGGACGGCGACGGGCTCGCGTCCTTTGCGCTCAAGTGTGGCCACCGCTATTGCGTCGACTGCTACCGCCACTACCTGCGCCAGAAGATCCGCGAAGAGGGCGAGGCCGCGCGGATACAGTGCCCCACCACCAACTGCGGCCGCGTGCTCGACGCCCGCTCGCTCAGCGTGCTGGTGACGCCCGACTTGGCCGACCGTTACCACGAGCTGCTCAACCGCACGTACGTCGAGGACAAGGACTCGCTCAAGTGGTGCCCCGCTCCGGACTGCGCCAACGCCATCGACTGCCGCGTCAAGAAAAAGGACCTGGACCGCATCGTGCCCACGGTCGAGTGCGGCTGCGGCTACCGCTTCTGCTTCGGCTGCAGCCTGCGCGACCACCAGCCGGCGCCCTGCCACTTGGTGAAGCAGTGGCTCAAGAAGTGCGCGGACGATTCGGAGACGGCCAACTGGATCTCGGCCAACACCAAAGAGTGCCCCAAGTGCAACTCGACCATCGAGAAGAACGGCGGCTGCAACCACATGACTTGCCGCAAGTGCAAGCACGAGTTCTGCTGGATGTGCATGGGCCTGTGGTCCGAGCACGGCACCAGCTGGTACAACTGCAACCGCTTCGAGGAAAAGAGCGGCACCGAGGCGCGCGACGCCCAGGCCAAGTCGCGCGTGTCGCTCGAGCGCTACCTGCACTACTACAACCGCTACGCCAACCACGAGCAGTCGGCCCGCCTCGACAAGGACATCTACACGCGCACTGAGCACAAGATGGTGCAGCTGCAGACGTCGTCTGGCATGTCCTGGATCGAGGTCCAGTACCTGCACGCTGCCTCCCAGGCTCTGCAGACCTGCCGCCAGACCCTCAAGTGGACCTATGCCTTTGCGTTTTACCTCGCCCGCAACAACGTCACCGAAATGTTCGAGGACAACCAGAAAGATCTGGAGATGGCCGTCGAGGCCCTGTCCGAGATGTTCGAGAAGCCCGTCGGCGAGCTGGCGGAGACCAAGATGAAGGTCGACATCATGGACAAGACGGCCTACTGCAACAAGCGCCGCGTCATTTTGCTCGAGTACACGGCCGACAACCTGGCGAATGGTGCGTGTGGCCTTGCCTGCAAAGACCTTCTCCCGCGGCGAGACCTTTTGCTAACCTCTTATACTTAGGCCGCTGGACCTTCAACACCGACACCGCCACCGCCACGGCCGCCGGCCCGGCCGTCAAGCCCGCTGACAAACCTGCCGGCGGCAGCCGGGTTAGGATTTAGCCGTTGACTTCATTGCGAGCCCGGCGTTGGAGAGCGCACGACGCTTATATCTCACGTTTCGTGTACTAGATTGGCTGTTTGGGACTGTATTCTGCGCTGTATTGTTGCACATGGTTTCCCACGCGTACTGTCTGGAGGAGCTGTATACTTTGGACCAGGGCGCTTGTCCTGGTTTTGCATATCATGAGACAGCTTACATAGTGTTTTTTTTCGCCGTCGTTCAAGACGTGGGACCGAAGCCGGAGCATCACGTGACCATGCTTCCCCATTTGGACTGCCGACGCCCTCGCAGGTGGGGATCACAGCCAACAACGGCTTCAATCAGCCGGAGCGCCCACCGTAGCCGTGTGCTCGTCATGGAGTGCCATCCGCAACTCGCAGTCCCCGGCCGTGTTCCTCGTTGTCACCGTTGCCCATTCCGTTCCGCTTTCGCGTCGCCGGGATCGTCGGCGAGGCCCAGTGTCGTTCTCCCCCGTCGTCGGCACCCCGCACAAGTGGCCAGGCGTTCCGGTCTACTCCGCTCGCCGGCGCCAGTTTTCGGCTTGTCGCGGGCGAACTGTTATTCCTACGGGGCTGGAGGCGCGGAGCTCGTCCGCCCGAGTCCACAAGCCGACAGGCCCACCGCCTGGCGCCCGCCGACAGCTGTGCCGTCTTCTTCTCGTCACGCGGAACTGGAGCACCGGTTTTTGATTCTTTTCTATTTTTTGTGCCTGTTTTTGCTTCTTCTCTCTCAGTTGTGCTCCAGACAAGGCACATTCCTCTGCCACATCTGCAGCAGCCATGAGTTCGGCAGCGACGTGTCTCAAGAGCCTGCGGGCGTACTCCAAGTACGGCTCCAATGTAAGTGGCGGCAGAGCGCGTTCACCCCCCCCCTCCCCCCCTTCTTTTTTCCGTTGCTGATTCGGGCAGCATGCTGCTCTTTTCGCTCGGGCCTTCTCGGTCACGGCCCGGCGGGCGGAAATCAACAAGGTGTTCCCGTCGGCGGCCGAGGCGCTCAAGGACATGAAGCCCAACTCGACGGTGCTGTGCGGCGGCTTCGGGCTGTCGGGGGTGGCGGACACGCTGATCGATACGGTGGCGCAGATGCCGCACATTACGGGGCTGACGGCGGTGTCTAACAACGCGGGCACGGCGACGAGCGGGCTGGGCAAGCTGCTGAAGTCGCGGCAAATCAGCAAGATGATCGCGTCGTACGTGGGCGAGAACCGCCTGCTCGAGCAGATGTACCTCACGGGCGAGATCGAGCTCGAGCTGACGCCGCAGGGCACGCTGGCGGAGCGCTGCTCGTCGGGCGGCCGTGGCATCCCGGCCTTCTTCACGCCGGCGGCGCTGAGCACGGTGGTGCAGACGGGCGAGCTGGCGCTGCGCAACAACGCCGACGGCTCGCCGGCTGTGTTCTCGCGGCCCAAGGACCTGCGCGTGTTCAACGGAAAGGCGTACCTGCTGGAGGAGAGCATCGCCGGCGACTACGCCTTTGTCAAGGCGTACAAGGCGGACCGCCTGGGCAACTGCCAGTTCCGCCTGTCGGCGCACAACTTCAACGGCGCCATGGGCCGCAACGCCAAGATGACCATTGTCGAGGCCGAGCACATTGTCGAGCCCGGCGAGATCCCGGCCGAGGCCGTGCACCTGCCGGGCATTTACGTCAAGCGCGTGGTGCAGAGCACGACGCCCAAGCTGATCGAGAAGGTGGTGTGGACGCTGGACGAGGCCGAGGCGGCCGAGGCGACCAAGTCGGCGCTGGGCACCGGCGACACGGCGGCCAAGCGCGAGCGCATCGTGCGGCGCGCGGCCAAGGAGTTCAAGAACGGCATGTACGCGAACCTGGGCATCGGCATGCCCATGCTGGCACCCAAGTTCGTGACGCCCGACGTCGAGGTGCAGCTGCAGAGCGAGAACGGCATCCTGGGCCTGGGGCCGTACCCGCGGCGGGGCGAGGAGGACCCGGACCTGATCAACGCCGGCAAGGAGACGGTCACGCTCAACAAGGGCGCCTCTGTCTTTGGCAGCGAGGAGAGCTTCGGCATGATCCGCAGCGGCCGCATCGACCTGACCATCCTGGGCGCCATGCAGGTCAGCGCCACCGGCGACCTGGCCAACTGGATGCTGCCGGGCAAGGTCAAGGGCTTCGGCGGCGCCATGGACCTGGTCAGCAACCCGTCCAAGACCAAGGTTGTCGTCACCATGGAGCACACGGACAAGAAGGGCAACCCCAAGATTGTCAAGCAGTGCGCGTTCCCCCTGACCGGCAAGGGCTGCGTGTCGCTCATCATTACGGAGCTGGTATGTCTCTCTTGTGCCCTCCTGTCATCTTCGTGGTCTAACAAAACAGGGCGTTTTCGAAGCCGATCCCGCAAAGGGCCTGACTCTCACCGAGATTGCTGACGGCGTGACCGTCGACGAGATCCGGAGCAAGACCGACGCACCCTTCAAGGTGGCCGACGACCTGAAGCCGATGCTGTAGATGGGGCTTGGGTAATCAAAATCACGTGACAAAATAGAACTCCGTATTCCTGCCTGTAAGATACAAACTCGGATATTTACCAGGCATAACCGCGTCCACGCGTGCCGTAGACCAACCACTTCCGCGCATGCCGCGATGGAGCGGCTGCCGGACGTGTCGTGGGCGCGTGGCCTCCCGCAGGACTGCCAGTCCATCCTTGATGTGTCGGACAGGCGGCGCGTCTTCAATATACAGCCCGGTCGCCGCGGGCCGCGGCCTCTGGCGGCGATGGCACTGGACATCCTCGCGCAGAACCCGGCCCTGCTCGGCCCGGAGCATGTGGCGGTCCTTCACAGGGGGCAGCGTGATGCGCTGCGCGACAGTCTGCTGTGGTGGTAGGGCCTCCCACTTGAACACAAGAGCTCTGGCAACGAACGGCTGACATGGGATCACCAGGAACAAGCAGCCGTTCGCCCAGTGGAAGCTGCTGCTCCCGCCGGCGGCCGAGCGGGCCTGCCAGTTCTTCGCGGCCGAGAGCCAGAAGATGCAGGCCCCGCTGTCTGCCTACACGGCGGCGCTGACGGCGCCAACGCTCGCGTTTGTGGCGCACTTGCGCATCACGTCGTCGTCGTTCCGCTTCTGCCGGGCGGCCGAGCTGATGCCGCTGGCGGCGATGCCGAACCTGGGCGTGCTTGAGATTTTCGAGCTGGACCCAGAGCTGTGGGGCGCTCCGGTCACCTGGGAGGAGGACGACGCCGAAGGCGGCGGACACGACGCTTCCGAGGGCCCCGACGTCCGCGTGTGCCAGGTCAGCGACCGCCTGGTGCGCGGGTGGAGTGAAACGCGGCCGGCAGCATTCCCGGCGCTGCGTGTGCTGCGGCTCTGGGGCTGCCGCCGCGACATGCTGACGCCGGCGTGTCTCGTGTATGCCGCGCGGCTCCCGCGGCTGGCGCACCTGGACATTTCGCTCGGCACGGGGCCCACAGCCGGGTCCGTGGATGCCGGTGGCCGGCCAGAGTGGCAGGAGGCAGCGACTGCGTCGGCGTGGACGGCGGTTGTGCTGAAGGGCGAATATTGCGTGCAGCATGTTCTGAAGGACGCAGGCGAGAGCAAGGACAAGGACGAGCACTTCCACTTCAACAGCTTGGCCACACATACGTGCTCGGGCAGGCGGTTGGCAGGTGCGCAGCGCTGGGGCGCCAACCTCTACTCGTTCCTGGCGGCCGAGGGCTACACGGACGCGGCGGTGGCCAACCTCCCGTTTGTCCGGCGTGCCGACCGCGCCGAGCACGGCCCGCTGCGCGACCACTTTGCGCTGCTGAGCTTGGGCGACACACGGCCGCACATCCTGCGGTACGGCAGCGGTCTCCAGTGGGCCATGTGCTTTGTGCGCACGCGTGAGGCCCTGACGGTCGCTCGCCGGCAGGCAAAAGAGGACGCGGCGCCCTCGTCTGTCCCAGGAAAACGGCCGCTGGCCGCGGACCTCCAGGAGGGCGGCGCGGCGCGGCGGTTGCGGATAACGAAGCGCCGGTCGCAAAAGAGCATCGGCCGCATGCTGGAGGACTTCCGGTGAGGCGCACGGGCACGACGCCGTTTACTGATGGGCCGTTGGTTGGCATGTATCGACATGAACAAGGCCTCTAGACGGCATAGTCCCCTCCTCTTGCGAGGAAGAGACAACCAGGCATCTAAAGGACGTGTGGTCGACGCTCGAGAGAGGTCCGTCTCTCCTCCAGTTTCCCCTCCAATGCCTGCCACGGGTAACAAGGGCGAAAGCCAGAGTGAATTTGAAGGATTCGTTTTATGGTGAGGAGAAGAGGAGTCAGACGAAAAGGAAATTGGGCGCAGAGTTTTTATGGACAGGAGCACGTGACCACACCCCTTGGGCGCATGTCACGTGCGCAGGGCTGGCTGGTGGAGCTTGGCGGCCCGCTGTATGACTCCATACTTGGGCACTGAAAATCAGGACTGTTATTACCCCTCCTCAGTGCATGATCTCGACGTCAACTGCCCCTCGCCCCTCTGCCTCTCAGCCCGACTCTGTCCGACCGCACAACCGCGAGACAACGCTGGACGACACAAGACAACCTCAGACAACCTCGGCTTCTGCTCCAGACCAACTACAGACCCAAACTCCACCCCAGAACTCACCATGGTTGGCGGCATAGCTCCCGGAGCCAACTCGCGTGGTCGTGGCGGCAAGTTTCGCAAGTTTACGCGCGGAGGTGCGTTTTTGAGCCCCCCTGTGTGTGTGTGTGTGTGTGTGGCTGCATGTACGGTTTCTTCAGCTTACTGACCTCCAGGCGGCAAGCACTTCTCGCGTGACCTGCGCCCGGTCGACGCGGACGGCAACGAGATCAGCATGTGGAGCGAGGACGCGCTGAAGAAGCGCGGCAGTGGCAGCGAAGACGACGCGGAGGAGGACTCGGAGGAGGAGAGCTCAGAGGAGGAAGACGAGGGCGCGGTGAGCGCAGCGCAGGCGGCGGCGGCGGCGGCGGCGGCGGCGGCGTCGCGCGAGGATCGCAAGCGCGAGAAGAAGGCGCGCAAAGAGGCGGCCATTGCGCGTGCCAAGGGCCAGGCCGTGCAGGTGGGCGACCTGCCGTCGAGCGACGAGGACGAGAGCGGCGACGATGATCTGCCGTCCAACCCCAACCACTCGCTGGCGGGGCGCAACCAGACACGCGCCGGCGCGGCGGCCCCGGGCGGCTCCAAGCCGCCGCCTCCGTCTGCGGAATACGAGGCTGCTGTCGCCGAGGCCGCCGTTCGCGAGCTGAGCCTGGCCGATGGCGGCGCGCCGGCGTCGCGCCGCGAGCGTGAGTCGCTGGAGGCCCTGCAGGCCAAGGAGCGGTACCGCCGGCTGCACGAGCAGGGCAAGACCGACGAGGCCAAGGCAGACCTGGCGCGCCTCAAGATCATCCGCGAGAAGCGCGAGGCCGAGGCGGCACGCAAACAGGTCAGTCCGCGGGCCGAGAACGCTTTGCTGGTGTAAGGCTAACACGCATAGGCGGAGAAGGAGGAGAAGGAGGCGCTCGAAAAGGCGAGACGAGAGGAGATCGAGGCGCGCGAGGCCAAGCGGCGCGAGGCGGCCCTGGGCAAGAAGAAGGGAAAGAAATGAGCGAGGCGGCCGAAGATCGCAGCGCTGTCTAGTCGAAGAATTCCCTCGTTGCCCCAGTATGACCTATGCTGGGGCACTCGTATCCAAGCCAGATGCCATGCGGTGTCTACATACCGTGCAGTCCGTCTGTGCCCACGGTCTCGGCCCACAGCCGGTCAAAGTCCACACCCTGAGCCTGGAACTCGTCGCGCACCTGCTTGGCCACGGCGGCCTGCCGCTGCTCATCGCCGAGTCCGCCGGGCCGCGTGACCTCGAACTGGATGATCTCGATCCATCGGAAGAACAGGTCCTCCTTGCCGAGCGCCGCCAGCGCGTCGCGGAACGCAAACACCTGGCGCCGTCGCTCGTCGTCAGCGCCGCCGCCGCCGCCGCCGCCGCCGTCGCCGCCGCCGGCCGAGCCAGAGCTGCCCCCCGCGGCGCCGATGGCCGCCGGGTCGACTGTCAGCCAGCCGTAGTCGGCGTGGTGCACCAGCGCCAGCGCGGCGAACGTGCCGAGCGTCATCTCCTTGGTGTCGACCAGGTGCGTCGCCCACACCATCAGGTCCCAGTCGAGATCCCAGTTGCCGTCCATTGTCAGGTAGCCCGTCTTCTGCTGGGTCAGGAGCGGCGAAGACGCCTGGCGGATGTGCGCCAGCAGCAGCCGGCGGCCGTCGTCGTTGTCGAGGTCGACTGGGGCGGCCGCGCCGGCGGGCTTTTCCGCGCTCCCCGCGCCGTCGCCGCCCGGCGCCACGTACCAAGAGCGGCTGCGACGCACATAGACCTCCTTGTCGCGGAAGCCAACCTGCAAGCGCCAGCCGACGGGGTTGCCGTGCTTGGAGCCGAAGCAGAACTCGACGGGCCACGGCCACACGAAGACGGCCAGCACCAGGTCGAGCATGAAGGTGAAGGCGCGGCGCAGCACAGCGGCCGCAAGCTGCGGCCATGTCAGGTCCTTGGCAACGAGCGTCGTGCTGTTGGGCGTGCCCAGCGCCGTCTGCACCAGCTGCGCATAGTACGGGCCGATATACCACAGGCGCCACGCGAACAGCAGCGCCACGCCCACGTTCATCAGCACGGGCACGCTGAAGATCTTGCGCTTAAACGCTGCCGGCTTGCTGTCAACGTGTGTCACGTACACGTGCCGTGGTGACAACCGCCCGTAGAACGCCTGTAGGCTCTCCGGCGCTGCCTTGAACGGCGTCGGTGGCTTCCGGCTGGTCCCTGACGCCGGCTGGCTGGCCGCGGCCGTCCTTCTGGCGTTTTTGGGGGCCATTCTGCGAGAGGTCGAGAGGTCCGGGGGTCGAGGAGGTCGTCGGGACCAAGGAGGCCGGGGACAGAGGAGAGGCCGGAAGAGAAAACAGAAGACGGATACAGAAAGGATCTTGAAAAAGGAGCTCTGCCACCTGTCGTCCAATATGTGGGCCAGACTTCGATACATGCATACACTGCACGACACTGTATGCGCTAACGCGATCGCCAAATTTCGCGACGAAAGCACACCCTCACGGGCCGACACTCCTGTCCACCACAACCGTCGCCATGATTCGAGGGAGCCTGCGCAAGGTGCGGATGGCCCGCTGTGATGTGACTATCGCACTCACTTGCTCTCTTTGCTGACCTTGACAGGATCCCCGACGGCCGAGTCTGTCGGCATGGCTGCTGCTCCGGCCGCCGCCGCCGCCGACGACGACGACCACCGAAACGACGGCAGCGCCCGCGCGTTGTCCCTGTGCGTACAGGACGCCCCGTCGGTGGTACTCATTCGACCAGCTGCAGTTCTCCGGCACCGGGGCGAACGGCGCGCGAAACCCCGACACGCCGCCCGTGCGCCGGCCAGCATCCACGCCGTCGACGCGGCCGTTTGGCGGCCCGGTTCCGCTTGGCAGCCGGACATCACCGCCGTCACAGTCGTCGCCGCCGTCGCCGCCGTCGCAGTCGCCCTTTCGTCCTCCAGTCTCGGGCGGCAGCAGCAGGGAGAGCCCTTTTAAGACAGCACCCCCGCCGCGACCCACCACTCGGTCCGCCCGCGGCGGCGGCGGCGGCGGCGGCGGCGGCAGCTCCTCGGCAGCACGCGACCGCCCAGCCCTCGAATGGGGACAGCTGATCCAACGTGCGCCGACGCCGAACCGCGGACGGCCCGGGCCGCTCGGCCAGCTAGCGAACAACCTGATCGAGCCGGGGCATCGTGCATCCGACAGCGACCATCCGGCCAACAATGCCATACGGCGGCGGCCGCAGAACAAGGACCAGTTCTGGGCTGAGCTGGATGCCCGTGTCGGCAGGGCAGATGGCCATCATCGGCGTGGTGCCGGTGCCGGTGCCGGTGGGCGGACGAGCCGGTCCGCATTACGGCCCAGGGCGTCTCCAAAGATGAACGACGCAGCCGCCGCTGACAGCAGCTGGGACGCGCCCGTGGGCGTGCCGGACCTGGATGCGCTGACCGATCCAGACCTGGGAGGGGAGCTGTTTGTGGCGCCGCCGCCGCCGCCGCCGCCTGCCGTGGGCCTCGAGCACCACCGCAAGGTGCGCAAGGAGAAGCCGGCGACGGCCAAGCCCAAGAGCCGGGGCCGACGGCACGACCGCGGGTTTGAGGACGAGGACGAGGGCAGTGACTTTGACGATGGCGCCGCCGAAGAGGCCGAGATGCGGCGGCGGCAGCGCAAGGACGAGAAGAAGCGGCAGCGCGAGGCGGAACGGGAAGCGGCGGCGGCGGCGACGGCGGCCAGCGCGCAAGGCCCGACGCCGATCCTGCTGCCGGCGTTCATCAGCGTGGGCAACCTGGGGGCGGCGCTGCGGGTGAGGCCGCGGGTGTTCTTGCAGCAGCTGGCAGAGCTCGGCTTCGAGGACATTGGGCTGGAGAGCGTGATGACGGGAGAGACGGCGGCGCTGGTGGCACAGGAGTACGGGTACGAGCCGCAGGTCGACAGCGGGGCGCAGGTAGACCTGCGGCGGCAGGAGGTGCCGGCGACGGCGGCGGAGCGGGCGATGCTGCCGGCGCGGCCGCCGATTGTGACGATCATGGGCCACGTGGACCACGGCAAGACGACGATGCTGGACTGGCTGCGCAAGTCGTCGGTGGCGGCGCAGGAGCACGGAGGCATTACGCAGCACATTGGTGCGTTTTCGGTGACGCTGTCAGGGGGCACGGCCATCACGTTCCTGGACACGCCGGGCCACGCGGCGTTCCTGACGATGCGGCAGCGCGGGGCGCAGGTGACGGACATTGTGGTGCTGGTGGTGGCGGCGGACGACAGCGTCAAGCCGCAGACGCTGGAGGCGCTCAAGCACGCGCGGGCGGCGCAGGTGCCGGTGCTGGTAGCCATCAACAAGGTGGACAAGGACGAGGCGCGCGTGGAGCAGGTCAAGGCCGACCTGTCGCGGCACGGCGTGGCCATTGAGGACTACGGCGGCGACGTGCCGGTCGTGTGCGTGAGCGGGCGCACGGGACAGGGCATGGAGGCGCTGGAGGAAACGATCCTGGCGATGGCCGAGGTGCTGGACGTGCGGGCGGCGCGCGACGGGCTGGCCGAGGGCTGGGTGCTGGAGTCGAGCGTCAAGCCGGTGGGGCGGGCGGCGTCGGTGCTGGTGACGCGCGGCACGCTGCGGCGCGGCGACGTCGTGGTGGCGGGGCGCACGTGGGCGCGCGTGCGCGTGCTGCGCAACGAGGCGGGTGCCGAGGTGGACGAGGCCGGGCCAGGCACGCCGGTGGAGGTGCTGGGGTGGCGCGATCTGCCGGACGCGGGCGACGAGGTGCTGCAGGCGCCGACGGAGGCGCGGGCCAAGGAGGCTGTGGGCTACCGGCAGGATGCGGCGGCGCGGGCGGCGGCGGCGGCGGCGGCGGAGGCGGCGCGGGAGCGCGAGCAGGCCGTGGCCCGGGCGGCCGAGGAGCCGGCGGGAGGGGAGCCGGCCGCGGACGACGCCACGTCCTCCGAGGCTGGCCCCATCACGGTCAACTTCACGGTCAAGGGCGACGTCACCGGCTCGGTCGAGGCGGTCTGCGCGGCCATCCAGGAGCTGGGCAACCACGAGGTGCGGCCGCAGGTGCTGCGGGCGGCGCCCGGGGCGGTGACCGAGTTCGACATTGAGCACGCGGCGGCGACGCAGAGCGCCGTGGTCAGCTTCAACGCGGCGGCCTCGCCGGCCATCCGGCGGCGCGCCGAGGACGCGGGCGTGGCGCTGCTGGAGCACGCCGTCATCTACCACCTGATCGACGACGTGCGCGAGCGGCTGTCGGCGCGCCTGGCGCCCAGCGTTACCAGCCGGGTGCTGGGCGAGGCCGAGGTGCTGCAGGTGTTCCCCATCAACGTGCGCGCGCGCGTCTTCAAGAACATTGCCGGCGTGCGCGTGCGCAACGGCCTGGTCGCCCGCGGCGCGCAGTACCGCGTCCTGCGGGGAGGCGAGGTCGTCTTTGAGGGTGCGTCTTGTTTGTTTTCTTGCGTCGTCCTTCTGTCCGTCCGTCTGCTAACCTGCCAGGCAAGCTCGAGGCCCTCCGCCAGGGCAAGAAGGACGTGGCCGAGATGCGCAAGGGCACCGAGTGCGGCATGTCCTTTGATGGCTGGAGCGACATCGCCGTCGGCGACAAGATCCAGGCCTATGAAGACGTGTACGAGAAGCGCCGTCTGTAGATTTAGATCCAATATCCCCCCCCCCCCAAATGAAATGTACAACAGTCTCAGCTGCCCATCGACGTAAAAGTCCGGCTCTGCCCCTTCTCCTTCTTCAGCCGTGCCAGCCCTGTGTGATCCGTCACGGGCGTCGCCAGCATGATCTGGTCCAGCTCGCGGTCGTCTTCGCTGTCCGCCGCGTCGCCGCTGCCGTCGTCCGAGGACGTCCCGTAGTGCTGGTCGTTGTCCGAGTCCGGCTGCGCGTCCGCGTCCGGCCGCAGCTGGCCCGGCCGTGGTGCCGGTTCTGGCGGCTTCTGCAGTGCCTTTGGCGGCCTGTCGGCCGTGTCCGCAAACGGCTTCGACGCCAGCACCTTGCGCCGGATCTCCGCCATGGCCGCGTCGTCGTCGCTGTCGTCCGAGAGGGCAAAGGGGTCGCGCTCCTGGTCGTCTTCGTCGCCCCCGCCGTCCAGCGGCCCCCCGACGGTCGTGCGCAGGTTCGCGTTGCCGCCGCGCCACACGTCGCTGCCGTCCTCCTCGCGGCTCGCGGCGTACTCGCGCTCCAGCTGCGCGATCCAGTCCTCCTCGGCCTGCTTGACGGCCGCCTCGTCGGCGCATGCGGCGTACCGGTCCAGCAGCGTGCGGTTGATCTCCAGAAACTCCTCGCCGTACGAGAAGGGCTCCAGCACCGCCGTTGCCCACCCTGGTTGCCCGCAGATGTAAAAGGCTGCTGCCAGCGCCTCCACGCAGTTGAGCCGCCACGGCTTGCCGTAGTTGACCGTGTTGGCCGCCACCAGGTACGGCAACAGGCGCTCGCACTTGCCGCCCACCTTGCTCCACTGCACCTCCTTGGTGCGCGCCCACGAGCACTCCACCACCGCCGCCCCGAACTGCGCCAGCAGCGGGCCATCCGCCGGGCTCACCACGTGCCGCCCGTTGGGCGTGATCACCACCCCGGCGTGCCGCTGGCCCACGTGCAGTTCCCGCATCAGCCCTAGCTTCATCAGCCTCTTGCCTGAGCACCGCTTCGGGTCGCAGTGGCCAAGATCCCAGCACGCGGCCTGGAACGCCGGCCGCCGCGAGGCTGGTCCGCTGCCCTCCGCGCTGTCGCTGTCGTCGCCGCTGCTGCTGCCGTCGTGCGCGCCGGCGGGCCGCGGCCGCGGTGGGCCACGCGGTGGCCCACGCGGCGGGCCATGTGGCTTCCGGCCCCGACCGTGAAAGTCTTTTTTGTGTCGGACCATGTGGGCGGCTGTGGATGGGGTGTCGGTGGGATGGTATATTTATTGTGCTTTTCGAGTGATGTAGTTGTGGGGATGAAGCAGTCCTGTTCAAAATCACAGCCCGCCATGCTTATCGCTTATCGCAAACACAGTGCAAATACAGTGCACACACTTACTCCTGGCACGGGGTCCCCTCGCGATCCGGTCAGACATCAGCTAGGCATCTTCGTTCCGGCCACGCAACCTCCCGCACCGCCGTCCGAACCTCGACCTGGCACCGGCTGTGCTTGCAACAACGTCGGGCGTGCTGCGGCTCACCGTGCTGTGACTTTGACGCTTACGATCGACGCACGAACGGCCCACGTTCGGCTTGGCTGCTCGACGGGCCTCGACGACCTGTCCTGTCTACCCGACGACGTTGCCTCGAGGCTGAGCCGCCCTCCATGGAGGCCACGTCCGCCCGCTATGCGGCGCGCGACCGCTGGAGCGAGCTGGGCTACCCGGCGCCGTCGCAGCTGCAGCGCTTCATCCAGAGCGCGTGCAGCCCCGAAAACTACGAGCCCAACCTGGCGCTCAACCTGGAGATCGCGGACCTGATCAACTCCAAAAAGGGCTCGGCGCCGCGCGAGGCGGCTACGACCATCGTCGGCTACATCAACCACCGCAACCCCAATGTGGCGCTTCTGGCGCTCAACCTGCTGGACATCTGCGTCAAGAACTGCGGCTACCCCTTCCACCTGCAGATCAGCACCAAGGAGTTCCTCAACGAGCTCGTGCGCCGCTTCCCCGAGCGGCCGCCGGCGCGGCCCACGCGCGTCCAGCTCAAGATCCTCGGCGCCATCGAGGAGTGGCGCGGCACAATATGCGAGACCAGCCGCTACAAGGAAGACCTGGGCTTCATCCGCGACATGCACCGCCTGCTGAGCTACAAGGGCTACACCTTTCCCGAGGTCCGCCGCGAGGACGCCGCCGTGCTGAACCCCAGCGATGTATGAGACAGGCTCCTGCGATTTCTGAGACTGCTTGGGCGCCGCTAACTGCCCAGAACCTCAAGTCTGCGGAGGAGATGGAGGAGGAGGAGCGCGAGGCGCAGTCGGCCAAGCTGCAGGAGCTGATTCGCCGTGGCACGCCCGAGGACCTGCAGGAGGCCAACCGCCTCATGAAGATCATGGCCGGCTACGACACGCGGTCCAAGGTCGACTACCGCGCCAAGGCCGCCGAGGAGGTGGCCAAGATCCAGCAGAAGGCGCGCCTGCTCGAGGAGCGCCTGGCCGCCTTTACGCCTGGCGCCGACACCATGCAGGACGGCGATGTCTTTGCCGAGCTGGCGTCCGCCCTGAGTAGCGCCCAGCCCAAGATCCAGAAGATGTGCGAAGAGGAATCCGACGACCACGAGGCCGTCGCCCGCCTCTTTGAGATCAACGACAGCATTCACCGCACCGTCGAGCGCTACAAGCTGCTCAAGAAGGGCGATTACGAGGCCGCCAGCAAGATTGCCCAGGGCGGGCCGATTCCGGCCGCGAGCAGCCAGAGCGGGGGGGGCAAATCCACGGCGGCGGAGCTGTCGCTGATCGACTTGGACGGCGATGCCGCAGCCGAGGAACCAGGGCCGTCCACAGGCTCGCCTCCCGCCACCGGCATCGAGAACGACCTCCTCGGACTGTCCTTTGGCGAGCCAGCCACGAGCTACGGCGCGCCCGGCGGCATCTCTCTGGGCTTCGGCGCCAACAGCAACGTGCCTGGGCCCGCCTTGTTGTCGTCCGTCATCCCGGGAAGCACCGCGCGCGGCCCGGCGTCGACGCCCTCGCCATCTGCGTCGCCCTTCCCGTCCGCTGCTCTGTTCTCTTCCTCGGCCTCGCCTGCGCCGGCTGCCTCGCCGACGCCGGCGGCCGATCCCTTTGCTGCGCTGGCGTCGGCGCATTTCCGGCCGTCGGCCTCGGCCAGCCCGGCGCCGGCGCCGGCGCAAGCACCAGCACGAGCATCAGCACCAGCACCCGCACCATCACCAGCACCAGCACCAGCACCAGCACCAGCACCAACAACAGCACCGGCACCGGTACCCGCAGCAGTCGATGACGATGAGTGGTCGTTCTCGTCAGCCCTGCCCGACGAAGCGGCTCCCGCCAAACCCCGCGAACACCGCGCTGTCGCTGGCAACGGGCCGGTCAAGATCGACCTGTACGCGACGCGGGCGCCCGGGGCGCCGGCTGCCATTCACGTGGCCTTTGCATTTTCGAACACGGCCGCGCAGCCCGTTGAGGAGCTGCATTTTCAGACGGCGGTGACCAAGGTGCGTTTTGTACATGCGGGACGTGTGTGTGTGTGTGTGTGTGTGTGTGTTCTCTGGCTAACGTCCAGGGCTTTGAACTGAAGCTGCAGCCGCAGTCGGGCCGTCGGCTGGAACCGCAGCAGGCGCGCGGCGTCTTGCAGTCGATGGACGTGTGGCATGCGCAGGACAAGAGCCGCAAGGTGGCGTCCATCAAGCTGCGCTGGCGGCTGTCGTACCGCGTGGGCGGCGAGGCCAAGACAGACATGGGCGAGGTGCCTGAGTTTGAGCTGGCGTGAGCTGGCACGAGCTGGCTTGAACTGGCGTGGGAGCCGGCGTGGGCAGTGGAGGGAGGCGCTGGCGTGAGGCGCTGGGAGCGTTGGGTGGCATTCAGACGGAGAAGGCGACGCTGAGCTCCAAGGAGTTTTGGAAGCTTGGAGTGGAAGCTGGGCATTTGCCGGACCTCGGCTGAAGCAGGTGGTAGAGGAGAGGAATTCTGTGCTCTTGTGTCTCTGCTGTGCATAGTTGCGTGTATCGTAGACGAGGCGTATGCTTAGAGTTGTGCATGACTACCAAGCACCAAATAAATATATGACGGACAATTACGCCCCACTTTATTTAGCTACATGTGCTAACTTCGCCTGAAGGGAACGACGCCTTTGCACGTAACATTGCGAGCAACACGGCGGGCTGAGTTACGATAGTTCGACGACAGACAAGAAAGCTGAACAAGACCGACAACTGGCTATGGGATCACGCGGCCCGGCGCGAGACGAGGGCGACGACGAGGCCAGCCGACACGGATCGCGACGGCGAGAGCGGGAGGGGAGAGAAGACAGGGACGGACACGACGAGAGGCGGCGAGCGGAACGAGGCGAGCGAGAAGGAGGGCGGACACGTCGGCGGGCGCGATCGCAGTCGCGGTCACGGTCACGAATACGATCACGATCACAGTCGCCGAGGAGGGAGCACCGAGACCGCCACGACAGAGACCGGGGCCGGGATCGAGACCGAGACAGGCACGACCGCCGAGACAGGCCACGTCATGCGCATGCGGACGGCCGGGCCGACGACGGCGGGACAGACGACGGCCGGAGACGACCGGACAGTCGCGGCCGCGGCCACAGCCACGGCCATGACAACGGCCACGACCGCGTCCGCGGCCGCGACCGCGACCGCGCCATAACGACGGCCAGACACAGCGGCCCGCTGCCGGACCAGGCGGCGCTGTTTGCGCATGCCGAGGGCGGCGAGGCGCCGCCGCCGCCCAAGGAGAAGCCCAACTGGGGCACGACGGGCGCGCTGGCGGCGGCATCCAACACGGTGGCACAGGCCGACGGCACGGCGGTCACGCTCAAGTACCACGAGCCGCCGGAGGCGCGCAAGCCGTCGCCGCGCGACGAGTGGAAGCTGTTCGTGTTCAAGGACGGCGCCATCGTGGACACGGTGGACCTGGGCGCGCGCAGCTGCTGGCTGGCTGGGCGCGACGCCGCCGTAGCCGACCTGCTGGCGGCGCACCCGAGCATCAGCAAGCAGCACGCGGTGCTGCAGTTCCGCTACGTGGAGAAGCGCAACGAGTTTGGCGACCGCATCGGCCGCGTCAAGCCCTACCTGCTGGACCTCGCCAGCGCCAACGGCACCTTGCTCAACGGCGCGCCCATCGCCACCCAGCGCTACGTCGAGCTGCGCGACAAGGACCTCGTGCAGTTTGGCCACAGTTCGCGCGAGTACGTCGTGATGCTGGCGCCGCGGGATTAGCGACAGGGTGGGCAGACATGGTATACGGAGGTGTACGGAGTAAGCATACAGGCAGAGGGAACGAAATGACAGGACTCTCCCTGACTCACGACATGTTCAGGCGAGCTGACGAGGCTTGCCAATCATGACCACACGCCGTGCTAGGCAGCAAGCATCTTTTCCTGGACGCAGCCCGGACTGGTCACCAGCCCAGCCCGGCCAGGCCAGGGGCGGCGGCACGAGCGCCTGGCTGCTGCTCTTGTGTCTCGCTGTCTGACTTTGCCGCCCGCCCCACCAGGTCAGCAGCGGCTTGGCAGCCCGTCGGCGCGTCGCGCGCCCTTGCAACGGGCGCCAGCTCGAGCTCTGCGCGCTGCGCACGGCATCCCCTGACCGGGCTGGCTGGCCGGCCGGTGCTTTTACTCCGTATTACTCCCGTAAAAGCTGGGGGAGGCGAGGCTCAGCTGATGGATGCAACGCGCCGCGCCTCTTTGGCTCGCCCGCCATTGGCTCTCTCCCTGCCTCGTGTTTGTCCCCTGCATCCCAGGCGACGGGGACCGGGGTTGGGGGTTGGGCATTAGCGTGGAACGCCCATTCGCGGCGTCCAGCTGCGCCTCTCGATGATTCGAGTTGTCAGTTTCATTCGGAAGCCGTTCTAAATTATGGGAAATGCTACCAGTTGTCAACTTCAGCCCGCTCTTTCCCTCCCCCGCCTGCCCCCCCGTTTGTCAACGCAGTCGGTCCGGATCCCTAAGCATACTCCGTACGCGGGAGGAAGGAGCGACCCAGCCCGCAGAAGCAGCCCACACGCTCACCGCACCGGGTGCGCGTGCTCGTTTGTTCCTTCCCGTTTCGCCCGTCCGCTTGTCGTTTGTCCCTGCTGCCATCCGCCGCTGCCATCCGCCGCTGCCATCCGCCGCTGGCTCCTTCCGTCTGGCCTTCCGTCTGGCGTCCCGTCTGCACAGGAAAGGACCCGCTTTTCCCCTGTCATAGGACCATCGCGAGAACTTCATCTCTGATTTTCATCTTGTTTTCTCGCCTCCTCGTCCTCCCCGTCTAGTCGTCTTCTCGCCTCTCGTGTCGCCTTTCGTTCTTTCCTCGGCCTCTCAACGGCCTCACCCCTGACGCATCCACAAGGCGGTGCCTAGACCTGTCTCGGCCGACGTTGCCGACACAGCCTGCTAGCAGGCGCAGCAGCGTGCCGCATTTTTCAGCTCGGCTGCCGTTCCGATCTTCGGATCGGCTTTGGCAACCTCTGCCTCGAACTCGCTGGCATCTTGCGTTTGCTGCTGCCTACGTCTGTTGTCGTCTGCCGTCTGGCCTCCCGTCTGGCCTCTCGTCTTCCAGCCTCGCCCATATTGTGCTGTCCGGCGCCTCGTCTGGTCGCCGCGCAATCTTCCGACGGACAAGGCTGCAAGCGCGTGCGCCTCGTTTGTCGTTTTGCCGCTCCAGCGCTGACTCTTTGCGTATCTATCGGCTGCTGGTCGCCTGGCTTGGCAGCTGGCTCGATGCGGCTCTTCGCCTGTTTCGACTGCTCCGAGGCGGCAGTATAAAGAGTCGTCGTCGTTTCTCGTCATCATCTGTTTTCCGTTTTTTTTTGTGTGTGTGTGTGTGTGTGTTTTCCCTTCTCCCCTCTCGGCTGTTTTGCCTTTTCTTCTCTGTTCTCGCCTCTTCTTTTCCATTCCTCCCCTTGTTCTTCTCCGCCTCTGCTTCTTTGTTGCCCTCCTCTGCAGACAGATGAGCTGGCTCGCCGGCCATCTGTCCGGTTAACATGGTACGTCTGTTAGCGTGGCTCCGCGCCGGCTGCCTGGTCGCCCCGTCCCGCCCGCCCGCCCAGGCGTCCTCCCTCCCGTTCTCACTAACCGCGCACAGGGAACGCCCAACTTTGACATCAAGCGGTTCGAGGTCACGGGCGTCTTCACGCACCCCAGCGCGCGCGTCGACATCGTGCTCGTGCATGGGCTCAACGGCGAGCCCAGGCACACATGGACGGCAGCCAACGGCCTCTACTGGCCTGTGCAGCTGCTGCCCGAGACGCTGCGCGACACGCCCGCCAATGTGCTTGTCTACGGCTACAACGCCGACGTCTACTCGCGCAGCCACGATGCCAGCCCCAGTGACAACTACATCTTCCAGCACGCGCAGTCGCTCGTCGCCCACCTGACCGCCTACCGCCGCACCGAGGGGACCGCCAGCCTCCCTCTCATCTGGGTTGCCCACAGCCTCGGCGGCATCCTCGTCAAGCGCGCCCTGCTCTACTCCAATGACTTGCGCGACGCCGAGCACGACGCCTACCGCTCCATCTATGTCTCCACCTACGGCATCATCTTCCTGGGTACACCCCACAACGGCTCCGGCCTCGCCGTCTGGGGCCGCGTGCTGCAGGCCATGAGCGACGCTGTGGTCCCCAAAAAGTTCCGTGACTCCGAGTCCGTCCTGCTCAAGACGCTCAAGCGCGACAACGAGCGCCTGCAGGAGATCAACAACCACTTCCTCGACATCTACCAGCGTTTCCGCATCCACATGGTCCACGAGAACCACAAGACGGACCTCAAGGGCACCAAAGCGCTCGTCGTCGACGCCGACTCCGCCAGCCCCCAGCTGCCGGGCGTCACCTACTACGGCATCGAGGCCACCCACTCCGGCATGTGCAAGTTTGCCGGACCCGACGCCCCGGGCTACCGCACCATTGCCGCCGCCCTGCGCGAGTGGGTCGCCGACGCGCCCCAAGTCATTGACGTACGCTGGACCGTCGAGCGCGAAGACCGCGTTGCCCGTGCCGAGCGCGAACTCGCCGAGCGGCGTCTGTCGTTTACCCAGGCCGGAACGGCCGGGTTGGCGGCGGCGACAGGAGGGCCAAGCGGCGGGACAATGAGCGGACTGGCCGGGACATTTGGCGGCGTCGCCCGCGCCGCTACCCTCACCACAGATGTCGTGGCCACCCTCGGTCTCCCTGACACTCCCAACCCCCCTGTCCGCTCGGTTGCCGACGCCGGTACCTCGCCAATGCCCCTTCTCCTGGCCGACGACCCAGGAAGCCCGCCGGCAGGCTTGGACTCGCCGACGGTGACCGCGGCTGCCTCAGCCCAGGCTGCCCCGGTCTTCATGCACCCCGACAAGTTCCGGCCCAACTCGTACTTTGTCGGCCGCCAGAAGGAGCTTGTGGCCCTCCACGACAAGCTCACCGACAAGGCCAAGCGCGCCGAGGGCACGTCGGCCGTCATCATCCACAGCCCCCCCGGCGGCGGCAAGACACACCTCGCGCGCGAGTACGTCTACCGCCACATGGCCGACTACCCGGGTGGTATCTACTGGGTGCGCGCCAAGTCTATCCCCGAGATGGAGCAGTTTTACTGGCGAATCGCCCGCACGGATGCGCTGCGCGACGTCGTGGCGCGGACGCTCGGCGCCGGCGCCGGCGCCCGCACCGGCACCGGCACCGGCGCCCGCAACAGCGACGGCAGCATGATGGGCACCCAGCGGCAACTGAGCGACCCGCAGAATGTGGTCGACATTGTGCGGAATTGGTTTGGCAGCTTTGATCAGTGGCTGCTCGTGTTTGACGGCATCCTGTTCAACACCCCGGGCATCGACCGTTTCATCCCCGACACCAAGAACACGAGCCTCATCTACACGTCCATCCAGAGCGACGTCTCGGGCCGCTACAAGTTCGACAACCCGCAGATCCTCAAGCTCGGCATGCTGCGTCCAGAGGACGCCCAGACGCTGTTGCTGACCGAGATGGAGCGCCGCCAGCCCTGGACCCAGGACGACCGCGCGCGCGCCCACGAGCTCGTCAAGCTCATGGGCTGCCTGCCGCTCATGGTGCACATTGCTGCCCAGCACCTCAAGGCCACCCGTGAGCCCTTGGCCAAGTACCTGCGCACTTACCGCACCCGCATCCACGCCGGCGACCTGTCAGCATACCGCGCCGTGTGGGACGAGCTCAAGTCGCGGGGGGCCTATCCGGCGCTCAACCTCATGTACATTCTTGCTTTTTTCGACAACCGCATCCCGGTTGGCCTGTTGAATTTGGGTGCGTCTTGGCTTTCTCTCTCTCTCTCTCTCTCCCTCTCTGGCTTCTTCTCATGCTTGTCGTACTAACGGTTGTTGACTTTACCAGGCCTCGGCGCCCTCGACAGCAGAACGCCCGTCATGACGCGCGACGCCGCGCACCGCACCAAGTCTCTCAACAACAGCCTGCGCACGCTCATTGCCTTCGCCTTGCTGGACCGCGCCGAGGGCAACTCCGTGTCGCCTACGAGCTCCCAAAGCAGCGCGCCGCGCAGTGACGAGCGTGCGCCCGAGTCGGTCGACCTGCTGCGCATCTACACCGTCGTGCAGCTCTTCTTCGTCGACGTGCTCGCCGCTGACAAGCAAGCCGACTTCTGGCTTGAGCGTGCTACTAGCGTCTACTGCCGCGCCTTTGACGAGGCCTGCCGCCTCATCCAGCATGCGCCCAAGGTCGGCCTGCTCGACGACTACCGCTGCTTCCAGATCCACGGCGAAAAGCTGCTTGAGCACTTGAGCCACGCCGACAAGAAGGACAGGGCCGTCCTGCCACCGCTACTGGCAAACGCGCGCTCGCACATCACGAGCCGCCTCAGTGTCTGCGAGCAGGCCATTGCCCACCTCGCTGAAGCTACGCAGGTGTTTATGATTTCTGAGATGACCGTCGACGACTTGGACCACCCGAGCCCGGACGACTACGCCGTGGTGTCCGTCTTTGACCGCGCCAGCAGTATGTCCGACTCAGAGGAGTCCCCGAGCCCGTCTAGCCAGGCCAGCGGCAACAACTCGGGTACCACTTCGCGCACCGGCACTGGATTCAGCGGTGAGCGCACCGGGGTGCACGTGATGACCACAGACCCGGCTTTGCGCATGGACATTGACACCGAGTCGGACATTGAGCGGGAACTCGAAAACCTCCTGCCACGCGTGGGGGCCTCCAGAAGCAGCATGGACAAAGGAAAGACGCCCATGGACTTGTCGTGGGCCGGCCGGCTAGCCGGCGACGCATCCGCTGCTGCAACCACTGCTGGCGGGTTCACTGTGGTGCAGTTGCCTGGGGTTTCGTACTCGCCCATGGTGCCCGGAGGGCACGATCCATACCATTTCCACGTGCCGATCTTGCCCTACCCGCCGTCGGATAGCACCATCCCGGGCCCGCCGCCGCACCAGAAGGCCGACGGTACCGACGACGGTACGAGCACAACGGAAGTGCTTACGCCGCATGTGTCAGTCGTGTCCTCGCCCGAGCTCGAGAACAGCCGCACATCCGACTTCCAGCCGGGCTTCGGGATCCGCTACGCAGGTGGTGGCGGCGGAGGTGGCGGCAGTGGCAGCGTGGCAGGCATGGTGGGAGCAGCCACGGCGGCAAACCACCGCACGGTCCGGCGGAACAATGCGCACCGGTACCACGACCATGCAGGGGCGTGGAGAGATAAGACAGTCAGCGACCCTCGAATCAGCGTGAGCCGCGAATTTGCCCGGGGCCTGGTTTACATGCCGGGGAGAGATGCCACTGCCGCCAGCGGCTCGGACGTGGCAGGGTCACCGGGAAAGAGCCGCCTGTCGGCAGGGAGCGAGGCCGAGCTGGCGCTCAGCAAGCTGCGCGTATCGGCGACGGCGTCCATGTACCCTCTGCACATCCGCCCTGAGGAGTCCACGGCGGTTTCGGACGCCGTGGATGAAGCAGACGACGAGGCCGACACCGTGCGGAAGCAGAACAAGGGCCGCGCGCAGAGCACCGGCACGCAGGGCGTGCGGCCGCTGATGACACTCCGACAGAACGCAAGCGCACCATCGGGTGCACGGCCAGTCAAGAGGCGTTCGCCGTCGCCGCTGCCGCTGCCGTCTCCGCCGTCGACTTGGAAGTCGACTCTGAAGCGGCTGCGCGAGACCATTTTGCCATCGAGTACGGACACGTCGAGTGCACGTGAGGGGACCAGGCCCAAGCGCCCAGAGAACGCCCGGCCCGAGTCGGACGGCCAGCTGGCCCACAGCGTTGGCAGCCTGGCCACATCACAGCCTGGCCCGATGTTCCGTGGCTCACGGTCGGCCAGCTCGACCCCTAACCAGGGTTATGGCCCGTTCCAGCCGCCACCACGCCTCCCGCCCTCTCACCACCACAACACGCCGTTTAACGGCGGCGGCGCGAGCGACCTGCCGGCCGCCATCCGGCAGTGGGGGACGCAGGTGTACCACCCCGGGCACCAGCGCCTAAGCTCGGCCGACCTGAGCTATGGCTTCACCGACGACCCCATGGCGGCTACGTACCCACAGCCGGGCGCATCACGGCAGCCGCACGAATGGCCGGCGGTTACAGACATGCGCCAAGAGACGCGCCAGCAGCTGCTGCAGCCGGCACAGTTTGCCGACGGATACACGTCGCAGCCCATGTCGCGCAATGCTAGTGCGCAGTCGCAGACCATGGCGAGTGGCGGACCGAGCCGGCAGCACCCGCTTTTCGAGTCGTCGCTCACCGGTATGGGCCCGGATGGCCAGGCCGCGGCGCAGCACAGCCCCAATCAGCCGCAACCGGTGGAAGGCTACCAGGCAAGCGCACCGGTCGCCGTGGTGCCACCGCTGCTGCGGCGCAACAGCCGGTCGTCGTTGGTCGAGACGGAGCCGTCGCCGCAGACGTACAACCCGTTTGCCGAAATCGGCACCAGCTATCGGCGGTACGAGGAACGGCACGTGCAGGGCCCATACTCGCACAGCTATCGGGTGACTGAGGAGGTGCACCACACGCCGCCGGGGGCCGGGGCCGGGCCGTCGTTTCGGCCGAGTCTGGGCACGATCCCAGCACGGACCATCGCACACGACAGCGTCGGCGGTTTGGGTATCATGGGGCGTCCGCGTGCCGCCAGCATGGCTGTGGCGCGGTCGCAGTCGGACTCACTGGTCTTGGGGCCGTTGGGCGTCGGCATGCCGGCGCCCTATCCAGCGGGCCTCGACGGCAGCGGCCTCGGCAGCGGTTACTCGTCGGAGCCCATGTCGAGGGGTGGATCGGGCAACAATGGCGTCCCCGGGCACAGTGCGGCAATTGGTGGCGCGGCCGGTGCTGGCAGCCGGTGAGTGGAGGCGGGTGAGCCTCGTATATTGTTTTTTTTTTCGTTTCTCTCGGGTCCTCCAGGCTTGCATACTTGTTTCGACATATATATCCTGCACGGTTGCAGTTCGGTTCTTCTGTTGGGTCTGGTGTCACGCATCTGGGTTGTTAAGCATGATAGTGCATAGTCAATAGAGCATTAGAATTCAAAGCAGAGAGCCAGACAACGTATTCAACTAGACCCTGCTGTAACAATGGACCCAAACGCCTCCAGACACAAAAGCAAACAAAAGAGGTGTGACAGCTGCCAAACCGCAAACCAGACAACGCCGGCGCAATGCAGACATGCAATCTTGGCGCGAGGACATGCGCTCGTGCAATGCAGACAGAAAAGCAGGCACGCTTATGCGCATAGAAAACGCGACAAGTCGAAGCGGGCATTCAGCGTGCCGGTGGTCCCCGTCTGCTCCGCCGGGGCCTCCTCGTCGTCCCCGTCGCTATCGGGGACGATCTGGTCTTCACTGCCCTGCACCCTGTCAAAAGAGGCGCCATCCGTCCGCTGCTGGGCGGCCGGCGTCCGCGGCGCAAACGACAGCTGCACGGGCGACAGCGCTGGCATGCTGCGCCGGTTCTTTCTTGTCGTGGTGTGGCGCACCGGCGACGTCGCCTCCACGAGCTCGCCGAGGCTCATGCGCGAACTCTTAAGCGTCGGCCGGCGCGACGTCGAGGGCGGCGTGGGGACGTCGGGCTTGCTAGCATTAAGCTTGCTGGCCACGGCCGAGCCTGGCGCCCGACCGACAAAACTTGACTCGGGGGTCGGACAGCCATGCATCGTCGGGGCGCCACCGGCATATGAGAATCGCTCCAGCGACAGCCGGCTGGCCGGCGTGGCGCCTGTCGTCAGCGAAGCGCCCTCTGCCTTTCCACACGGGCTCGCGGGGACTTCGATTCCATCGCTCGTCGGCACGGCGCCCGACACGTCCTTGACCGGTGAGTCCTCAAACACGCGCACCACCGACCGCGCGACTTTTCCTGGGCGCGGCAGCGGCGTATCCCAGCCGTCCAGATCCGGCAGACTCAGCATGGCCTCCTCGACGGAGTCGTCTGACATGAGGGACGTCCGTGCGTCGTGGTCGTGGTCATCGGTGTTTGCGGCTGAAAAGTACTTGCTCCGCTCGAGGGCCTTGGCTGGTGGACTGGCTGTTTCCGGGGCTGTCTCCGTATGGCCAAGTCTCGCTTTCTTCTGCGGTGGCTGAAAAACAGTCGCAGACACGGGTCGTGACGATGGCAGCGCCGAAGACAGCTTTCGCCGGCTGGTCGGGGTGGTGGCCAGCGACGGTGAGCGGTCCAGTTGCAGTAGGCTGGCGAGCGGTTCCGTCTGTCTCCGCCGCAGACGGGGCGTCTCAGCCGCCACTGACGACACGGGCCGCGGCGAATCTGCAGCCCGCAGCTGGGACGCCGACGCCGGAAGCGAGGTGCGGCCGCCATTGACGTACGGCCGCGGCAGCGGAAACACGCGGGGCGCCAGGCCGTTCTGGGTCAGCGCCGCGACTTGCTGTGGGTCAACAGCAAAGCAATTGGTGTCCATCGCGCCGAGCGGGATGCGCTGAGCGGTGTCGCGGCGGCCAAAGTATGCGTGGATGGGCTTGGCCAAGGACGGTGGGTTTTGTCCGCGCACGGCCGGCGAAAAGGGCACTGCCGCATCGCCCGGCCGCGCATTGCTGCTGGCGCGGCGCTTCTTTCCAGGGGACAGCGGCAGCACAATGGGCTCCTTGGTCATCGGATGCAGGTCACCGCAGGCGACGCGGCGGGCGACGTCGTGATCGATCTTGTCACCAATGAAGCGCATCTCGTCGACGTCGAGCCCGTCGGCGGGCTCTGTCAGCAGGACCAGCTTCTGGGCGCGGGGGCAGAAAACGCGCTGGTGCAGAAAGGTCAGCTCAGCCTGGCGGAAGGCGGCCAGGTAGTTTTCCGAGACTTTGAATTTGCCGTCAAACTGCAGCATGCGCACGACGCGGTCGATGGTCTTGTGCTTACGCAGGAGGCGGTAGGCGGTCTTGAGGCCGATGTTGCCGATGCTGTCAAGGTAGTCGCAGCCGCTGAGGATGGCCATCTGGCGGAATTCGGCGTCGGTCCAGTCCGTCAGGGCGATCTCGCGGCAGGCACAGAACTCGCGACGGTTGATCTCGATGCAGCGGCCTTGCATGTCGAGCTTGGTCAGCAGGCGCTTGGCGCCGAAGACGAGCAGGTCCGAATCCTCGGAGAGGATGCCACTGACGAGGCCGATGCGCTCGAGGTAGACCATCTGGGCGTCGGCCTCGTAGGGTGCCACGATGTAGGGCAGGCCCAGCGCCTTGAGCTCCTCAATCAGCACGCGCGCCATGTCGGGCGTGACGTCAATGGCCTTTTGGAACTCGAGGTAGGCTTGCTTGGGGTTGCCGGCCTGCAACAGCTCCTGGCCGGCGCGGCGGCTGGCCTCGCGCCGGCGCGCGCGCGACGCCTCCGTGGCGGCCTTGCTGGGCAAGAAATCGCCGTCGAAGACGAGATACGGCGTCACGCCAAAGTGCTGGACCATGCGCACGCGGTGCAGCACACTGTCGACGTACTTGCGCGTCGGGCGGCCCTGGGCCAGCTCCAAGGCGCAGCTGATGGCGCCGCGGTGCAGCCAGCCATAGGCGTCGACGGCCAGTGTCTCGCCGGCATACTTCTTGAGCTCCGTAGGCCGCTGGATCGACTTGAGGAGGGGGAGGAGGCCTGGCTGTCAGGATAAACGGCGGAAAGACGACAAAGAGGAGACTACCTGAGATGCCCATCGTGAGCTGCGTCGCAGCAGGCGGCGAGCGCTGTCACACGGCCATGCGGAGTCCGCCGTGGCAAGAATACGCGTCAACGACAATCGCCGTGAAGTTGTAAAGTTGAGAAACTCGAGATAATCGTGTAGACGGAGGCGGACCAGGTCGATCGAGGCCAAACAATGGACGTGCAAGTCCAGACGCGGACCAGAAGAGCAAATATCAGGCGGACGGCAGACGCGTTGACGGACGAGGCCAAGATGTTAGGAAGAAGACAAGAGGTTGCTGAATCAAAATAAAAATGAAGCCCAAACGAAGGAAAATCATGAGAACGCAATCTAGGAGATGAATGCCTAGACGGAAAGGACGACGGGGCGCCTTCCCTGGACGCGGCCAAGACGCGGAGGAAGGTGCCGCGTCAAGTGGGCGTTTCCGTTCCTGAGCAACCTCGCGTCGCGTCGTCCGTTATATCCTGTACGTGCATTATACTATTGGTTAGTTGCATGTTCTTTATATGCATCTACCAGGGTTATGAATGCTGCTGATCTGATAAAGATTGAACTGATACGGGCTGCGATAATCCGACTCCACTGTAAAAAAAGACATCACGTCCAGCCAACACCACAATGCCGAGCACTCTCGAAAAGACGCGCAAGCAGATCTCCAAGAAGAAGGGGCCCCTGGGCACCCTACACGAGGGGTCGCGCGACTCGCGGCGGCTGCGCAAGGCCCTTGTCCGCGACGGCCGCCTCGAGAAGCTGGCCGCGAGCCGGAAGAAGCACGAGCGGCCGCTGGGTAAGAAAGGACGGCCGTCTGGTCCCGGTTGTCTGTCCCGTGGCTGACCGGCAGTCGACCGCGCGCGCTATTTTCAGGAGACGGCTCGCGAGACGGGAATTGAGGCCTTTGGCGCTGAACAATTCCAGGCAGCCGTCAAGAGGTGAGCAGACGGTTTAACGGACACGGAGATGGGCCACCAGTGCTGACCGACAACAGCTTTGTGCACCAGCACGACGAGGAGCTGGCCGAGCTCAAGCAGGCACGGAGGCCTGGCCGGCCGGCGAGCACGCGGGAGGACCTACTGAAGCTCTCGATTGCCTCGCTGGAAAAGGAGCTGCAAACCGGATTTTGTGAGTGGCTTTCTGGGCTCCCGGGTCGCCGGCGCGGATGCCGTGCTAACCGCCAGTGGTCCCCGACCTCACCAGCAGCGACAACGTGGCAGCACTTCTTCGCTGGGAGGGCTCGTGGTCGCAGCTCAACAGCCTGCGCTGGGTGCGTCTTACGGGCGCCGGTGCTATGCGGCCGGCAACGTTTCCTCCGAACAAGGAGTAGGCGCGGTGCAGCCGGGGGAGGTGTGATGGGAGGGGGCACGACACGATGCATGGCGATGACAAACACGACGTGGCAGGCTGCAGCGGTGGCCGGCAGACGGCGAGCGGCAGACGGCGAACGACAGCGGACAGAAGAAGCTGCAGGATGCAGCAGCAACAAGCAGCTCACTTCTCGTTTCCCCGGCGTGCTGCCTGTCCAGCGACAACGCCTCGCTTCGGCTTATTCCTGGCCAGTGCGAATGCCAGACTGCCTGTCCTCGTGTCTGCCTTGCCGGCTGCGGTACGGCGGGATACCCTGCGGCACCCTCAACTGTGCGCTGCGGCCGCATCTCGCGCAACACAGACACAGGCACAGGCACGGCACCATGCGGAGGTGGCGGGGGTGGGCCAAGACTTTCGAGCGGCCCTGCTGCCTTGCTTCAGAGCGAGGCTGCTGTTGTGCACCGTTGACGCCAGGCCGAGCTTCAGCGGCTCGTCTTTTATTTCCAAGTAGCTTCTTCCTCGGGAAGCTTCTCATATACCATTTCCTTTTTCAATGTTACTGTCGGGGGTTTTCCTGTTCTTCGCTACTCTCCTGTGAAAAGCCCCTCGGCGACAAGCAGCCGTGGTTGGACAGGTGCGGCAGCTATCCGAGGCGCGGCAAGACACAGACAACGAGACCCTTCCCGCCGCCAACACATCTGCTGCTGTACTGGCTTCGATCTACCTGAAACGCAATCGACTCCGTGGCTTCTGTGACCCTGGCCACGCCTATTTACCCACCTGTCGTTGGCCGTCATCGGGCTGCCGGGCTGCTGGGGGTCTCGTCCCTGGCCCTGTGTAACCCTCCACGCGTGCATGGTGCATTCTGTGCTGCCTCTGCCTGCGCTGCCCTGCCGCCTAGATGCACAACTCGGAAGGCCCTCAAAGCAGCCGGCAGCCAGCACTGCTCCCGTCCTTTTCGTTTACGCTTCTTCTTCCGTTCCAGAATCACACAGGGCTGTCGGACACGAGCACGGTCCGTCTGTCAATCAGTGGGGGTCTCGCTCCGACGTCGATCGATCTTGGAGACGCTCTGCCAGACAGGAGCGTCGAGCGCACACCTTGCCACCCTCGCCAGAGACCCTATCTCCTTCCCGCGCTGTCCCCCTTTGCCAGATAAGCAGCGCGAAGGATTGTCTGCCTGCTGATGCGTACGAGCGGCGCCGTCTCGCCTCCACTCGACCCCTGATGCCACGCAACGCTCGGCCACCACGCATTCTCTCAGCCAGAGGCCTTGGCCTCCGCGAACTCTTCATAAATACGCCCCTCCCTCTCTCTCACAACACTCGTGCCCATGAACACAGACGTGCCGGGAGTCTATGACTCGATTAATGTGCCGGAAACTCACCAAGTACTCCAACCAACGGTCGTCCAGGGCATCGTTTACCAGAGGTTAGCATTTTGCGAGCTTTGTTGTTGCCCTCGCTAACCTCACGGCTCCCCAGTACCATGTGTCTTTACGTCTCCCACATCCACGTCTGCTGTCTCTGCAGCCGCGAGGACACCGTGCTCATCTCCGAGAGCCTCTGCGCCATGGCCCGCCGCAGCGGCGTCTTCGCCAGCTGCGGCTCCGGGCCCGCCTCCCAGCGCAGCCCCACGCGCTACCTGTGCTGGGGCTGCAAGGAGGCCCGCGACCTATACGTTGGACGTCCTCTGGCCGCTCGGCGCCGTATCGCTTTGAAAAGCAGAGGGGGGGCGGGTGTGCGGTAGGCGGAACTCGACTTTTTCAACCGGTCTAGGGCAAAATGCAGGATATCGCGGCTGGATCACCCGGGAGCGGGCTCTCGTGACCCGGTAAAAAGGACTATATAGACAAGGAAATAGAGAGATACCAGAGGCCTGAAGAATACGGGTAGAATTCCGGAGGGTTTGGCTGGGAAAGGACCAGACCAAAATAAAGAAGGGACGAAATGAAGCTGAAGCTTTCTTTTGCATTGCGGTGTTGGATGACTCATCATATGGGTCACCGTTTTACCAGAAAGGTGGGGAAACCGAATGCCAGCTAAAAAATACCAAAGTGGGTATCGAAATTCTGGAAGATTTCGAGCTCGACATCACCAGTCTTTGAACCGTACGGACTGATTCACCCTTTTGCGTCTACTACTTCGCCAACATGCTGTCTCTCCGCACTTTCACCCGCGCGGTGCCCCGTGTGGCCGCGTGCATGGCCCGCACGCCGGCCGCCTCGATGCGGACGTCTCTGGCGGCCAGGCCGTCGCTGCTGACGGGTCGCCTGCCGTCGGCCGGCGTGACGCGGACCAGCGTGTCGGCGTTCTCGGTGGCAGCGGCGCGCCGGATGCCGGCAAACACAGAGGTGGATGAGGAGCTGTCGGCAAAGCTGGCGAGCGAGATTGAGTTCGAGAC
This sequence comes from Ophiostoma fasciatum, assembly GCA_019925495.1. NCBI lineage: Eukaryota > Fungi > Ascomycota > Sordariomycetes > Ophiostomatales > Ophiostomataceae > Ophiostoma > Ophiostoma fasciatum. The sequence continues at coordinate 326,492 of JADHKM010000022.1, read as the reverse complement.
GGAGATCCGCGAGAACGAGCCCGAAGCTACGAGTGTCAAGGACTTCCTCGAGAGCGGGCTGTTTGAAATCGAGGACGTGCCCGGCCGCGAGGAGGTCGTGCTGCGCCGGACGTTTGGAAACGAGAAGTAGGTCAAAATAGCCGCTGATACAGGAGGACTGCGCTCACCATCAGGATCACGGTCACGTTCTCGATTGCCGACCTGGCCAACTACGACCCCGAGATCTACGACGAGGATGCCGCGCTGGGCGACGAAGACGCCGAGGACGGCAGCAACGGGCGCAGCGGCAAGGAGGGCCGTGCCGGCGAGGGCGAGGGCGAGGGCGAGGAGCTGGACGACGGCGACTCGGCGGCGGTGCCCTGCCGGCTGTCTATTGTGGTAGAGAAGCCCGGGAAGGGCGCGCTCAGCGTGGAGGCGACGGCACAGGACGGCTCGCTGGTGGTGGACAACCTGTACTACTACAAGGACGCGGCGCTGGCGCACGAGGCGTCGGCGGACGCAGCACACGCGGCCCAGCGCGTCTACCCGGGCCCTGCCTTTGGCAGCCTCGACGAGGACCTGCAGGTGCTGCTCGACCGCTACCTCGAGGAGCGTGGCATCACGCAGGCCCTGGCCGTGTTCGTGCCCGACTACCTCGACGCCAAAGAGCAGCGCGAGTACCTGGGCTTCCTGAACAACCTCAAGGCGTTTGTGGACGCGTGAGGGGAGGGAAAGACGGCGGCGACAGGCTGGCCGCCATGGGATGCGCTACATATCATCACTCTGAATGAATTTCTGGCTCAATTCTTGGCTCCAGGCTCGGCACGCGTGAGCAAGTGGACTACCCAACGAGATCCGCAGTCGGCGGGCCGTCACAAACAGTATAGAACGCCGTATGTGCCCGCCGGGAGGCCGCCAGCTCGGCTCGGCCTCTCCGCTCACCCTCTATAGACAGACATCCTGCGGTTCAGATCTAGCGGCAGAAGCAAAGGACAAAACGAAAAGAAGACGAAACCACAGATCCCAGTCCTACGCTTCCGGAGCGTCTAAAATGCCAGCCATGCTCCAGTCTCCCTTGTGCGCGCGCTCGAGCACCTGGCGGCCCTTGGCGGACAGCTCGGGCTTGCCGCCGTTGCCCGTGACCTGCTCGAAGAAGACGGGCTTCCAGACGGCGCCAGTCCGCTCACGCTCGCGGGCCTTTTCGCGCTGGTGCTCCTCGAGCTCTTGCTTTATGGTCGTGGCCTTGGAGAACTGCTTGGCGTGGATGGCTTCGGTCACTTGGCTCCACAGCTGCAGCGACTCGTTTTCCAGCTGCTGCGCCGGCGGCGGCACCGTCTTGGGCGCTACGCTGAGCGGGCCCACGTCGATGATGGTCGTCTGGTGCTCGGGGGGATGGGAGTTCTGGTGGTTAGCGGGGGCAACGGGCCAGCACAAAGCGACAACGGATGCCGAGAGGAGCGACGTACAAACGGCTTCCCACCCATGGTAAAGGCGACCTTTTCCTTCCACGAGCCGCTGAAGCGCACAAGCACGTCCTCGTCGCGCACGTCGCGCAGGCGCATCTTGTCGTCGTTCTCCGGGTCGTAGCGAACAATGACGCCTTCGACCTTGTTGGTGGAGCGCCCGAGCCAGCCTTCATCATAGTACTGCATGATGGCCTTGAGGCCCGTCTCGGGACATGTGATGTAGGCCACGTCGCCGACGCTCACGCTCAGCGCGCCGCGCAGCAGCCCGCCGAGGTGCGCCGCCGGGTGCGTCAGCTGGTACGTCTCGTTGTTGCGCCGCTCCAGCGTGATGAAGATGCCCAGGTTGTGCTCGCCAGGCGTCACCTTGATGCTGGTGCCCGTGAACTTGGCCGTGATCTGGTCGAACCCGCGCGCGTACAGCCCGCGCTCGGGGCAGCTGATGTAGAACGCGCTGACGGGTGGGTGGTGCGACGTCTGCTCCGTCAGGTACGACACCCGCACCTTAATGTTCTGCGGGTTCGTGCCTGTCTGCGGCACCGACACGTTGTTGGGCGTCGCCGTGCCGGCGCCGCTGCTGCGCGACCCGGTGGACTTGACACTGGACGCCGAGCTGGACGCCGCTGCCGCGCTGCCGTTGGTGCCCTTTGCCGGCGCTGTCCCAGGCACGCCCGCCGCCCCCGGCAGAGCCTGGTGGACAATGGGCGGTGCATTGTCCTCGGCGTCCCAGTTGCAGCGGAAGAACTCGCCGAGGCACGAGTTGTAGGGCTTGCAGGGCCGGCCTTTGGCGTATTTGAGGTCCTTGGTAAACCAGAAGCGCAGCACCTCGAGCATGCGGTCCAGCGGATCGTCCGACGTGCCGATGGCGATGAACGTGTTGGGCGCGTCGAGGTAGTTCCAGTACTCGAGGTTCGGCGTCGGCTCGAGCAGCTGCGACGGCAGGGAAAAGCGTACGGTGGCCAAGTCCGAGACGCCAATGAACCTGGTGGTCAGCGGGAGTGCAGGGGAGATAGGACAACGGAAGCACCTACTTCTTTAGGATTGTGAGGAACGTCCGCAACTTGGAGCCATCGCTGTGGTTCTCCTCGACGAGCTGGGCCTCCGCCATGCTGGGGGATTGGGACAGGATGCGCTCGAGATACTGATGGGGACGACGGGGACGATGACGATGGCGACGACGACGACGACGACGACAGCGACGACGACAGCGACGGCGGCGGGTGACAGCGGACGAAAGTTGAGGCGGTCGCAGCGAAATGGATTGCGAAGACGGCAATCTGATTCGTCGAGGTCCTTTTTTTGCCGCTGAGCGGTGTCCGCTGACGCGGGGGGCGAGATAGGCCGATACGGCGGACAAAGGCGCACGCGATGAGACGAGGGCGATCGCGGGAGCGCCAGGGACAGGTTGGTTTGGGCGAAAGGGCGAAAGGCGACGAAAAAAAAAGAGCAAAAAGGAAGCAAAAGGGCGCAAAGCGACCGGCTGTCGTCGTTTCACGATGGAGGATCGCGGAAGGAGCAAATGGCGGGATGGGCAGGCGGGACGGCGGGACGGCAGCTGCACAGGACGCCAAGCTGGCTGGGCGGGGCTCCCTCGAAAGATAAGATAAAAGCTAGTTGAGAGATGACTGTCTATCTCAACATCTCCTTTCACTTTATTCTGTTGTTTTTCTTCGTGCATTGCCGTCTATTATTCTCGGGTTACATCTTTCGTTTTAGGGAGGAATTTATATTGTATTTTTTTGTATTTTTGTAAATATTATCGAAATGAACCCTTCTTTCCTTTTTTTCCTCCTAAGTCCTCGTCTTTTCGTTACTTCTTTTACATGCGCATCTTCAGTCATTATCCACCCTTTTTCGTACCAGTAGAGCCCCGGCTGCAGCCTTGCCACGCGGACCAATCATTTGGGCACGGGCCGGACTGAAGCCAGCAAACGAGCCGCGAACGAGAGGCGGGGACGCCAGCACATGGCGCCAGGAAGGGGTTTTTAATTGCAATTGTATGAGAAGGCTTGCCGGCTGTGGCTTTGGCTGCCAGCAGCACAGCAAGTAAGTATACCTTGTCTCATAGTTGACCGGTCGGCTAGCGCTTTCGTGTCTGCTGGAGGGGCTGAACGTGACGGCTGAAGCGAGGCTGATGTTTACGAGCCTGGCCTGGATCGGGCAGCTTTTTTCTCTCTGCCCAGTTGTAAAAGCCCGGCGAGACTGTATTAAAGAGGTAGTGGGGAAAGGAAGTTCTGCCATGCGAGGCATGCCGAATTGATGGTTGCTAAATTATACAGATTCTGGTTCTTATTCACTCAGACACTGGCCCAAGAAGGGTACTTGCACGAGAATCCATAGCCTCTTGTATGTATTGTCCATCTCTTGACAACTCACCCAGGCCATACATTCTTATTGTTCCACTATCGGTATCTGTATGTCAACATGCGTCCTGTCCCTCCATCCCAAGCAAACAGGATATGTATTTTACTATATAAAGCTGGCTGTCATTTTGTTCCATATCCAGCGTGCGCCTGCAAGGGTCGCCGCGTCCCGGATCTGCACTTCCAACAAATGGGGACCGAAAGGACCGTACAGAGTAATAAATCAGGGTCAAGCCTATTCCCGCATCGCCGTTTAGAGGTGGGTCGAAGGCCACGTCGAAGAGTCGAGCTGCCGTTCCACAGGCTGGACGGCCAGGCCACTCTGCCGATCGTCTGGCCAGACCAGCGTCCACCGTCCACGAAAGCTGAAACTGGCTCCCGTGCGGTGAAACTACCAAGCGAATGGCCGTTTCACTGACACAGCTATATCATGTTTACAACCATGCGTGTGACTGTTTCAGCTGCTCTACTCGGAGAGTCCAGGGCGCCGCAACACAGAGAATGATCGGATGGACTACACGAGCAGTATTTTTTTCGTAGTGGCTACGGACCTGATCTGTGTCGCGCAACCGCACAGCGTCTGCTCCGGGAAAGACACACCGGGGTGATTCCGTGTTTATATTGGAGCGCCGGTATCCATTGTAACTGTAATACTCGTCGCCAGCCTGTTGAGCTCCAATGACAACTTACGGAGCAGTTTTGTTTCCACGTATCTCCCCTGGTCGTTCATGTGTTGCTTTACACGACCATAAATCAGCTGAGATAAGTGTGAAGAACACCATAGAGCCACCTGCAATCATGGCGACACAGTTCAAGGACAGTTTCCTCTCATCGCCAGTGGGCTCCCTCCCATCGTCCGTAGGCTTCCCCCCACCGTCCGTAGGCTCTAAAGTCTGCGAGCCCGGCCACCCATGTGATTGTGGCATGCACAGCGCATCGTATGCAGCATGCAACTACGCCACATGAGCCACAGGAGGCCGGCGACAGATCGGCAGTGTAGTGGCAATGTCACAGTTTGCGTACGACGACGTATCTAGTGCCGGTGGAAGGAGGGAAAGTGGGCAGAGTACAGAGCGACAACTGGCAACCGACAGCCGAAGATAGCAGGGCTTACAAGGCGGCGCAGCCGAAGAAATGCAAGATTTGACAATCCATAAACAGCCGCCGACCCGCACTGTTCACCGTACATGGGCAAACTGGTCGCAGGAGTTGACAAAAGCCGACGACATCGCCGTCGCAATTGCGACCCTGCGGCTTCTCGTATCCTGCAGAGCCTTGGAGAAAAAAGGACCCTCTTCTTCCTCGTTGCATCGTGGTGGTCCGCAAAGCAAAAATAGCACGCATGCAGACGTAATATGTGCTTCGTTTGTTGTATGCTTAGACCCTCGAAACCAGCGGACGGCCTGCGGGTTTGTACACAAACAGCCACGCTTCGTCACATGATGCTACGTGCAAGTATATTTACAACTACGCGAGACGATATCGGATTGTGGGCCGTTGAGCGGCTGCCGTTCCTGGGAATGACGTCACACGGGATGCGAGCGACGGGACCTCGACAAAGTAGGGCGAGGGCGTGCTAGGCGGATGCAACGAGGAGGGTCCGAGGCTGTGCGCCTGCCAGTGCTGTGCCATCGCTGCCCTGTCGAAGCAGGAGCGCGCAGTTCTTTCCAACGAAGATGGGGACTTCAATCGGCGTCACAGAGATTGGACAATGCGGATGCAGCTGTACGGGGAATGAGATACGTGCGACTGCGGAGCAAATAAATATATGGTGGTGCAGAGTACAATACATCAACTGCTACCGTGCTACCTACCGTGCTACGATATCATTGAGTCGGGCGTCTTCCCAAGTCGACAGATGGCATGATGACATCATTTTAGGTTGTTGCGCGGAAGGCAGGGGCCTTGTCGCCCTGCTAGCGTGCCCTATGGTGCAGCACTGGGGCCGTCTGCTCCTGTCTCATTTTGGATTCTTCTTCGCTTGCCTCCTATCGGCGGGTGTGCCCATCCCCGTCGATGGGGAAGGCACGCTAACGTGAGCGACAGGCACGTCGGAGTAAGTAGTCTAAGTATACGGAGTACAGTGGAAACCAATGCGCACTGTTTTCAGGTCACGGAAAGGAGTCCAGAGGCAGTTGTACGTGAAAATGCCGGTGATACAGCTGGTTTCCCCTGACAGGCTGGCAGAACGGCTGTGAGAAATAATTTATGCGAGAGCTTTACGATATGCTCAACGGCGCCGGTTAGAGAATCTATGCTTACAGCATGGTAGAAAAGCCTACCGAATGCTATGACGTCATAATGGCATTTCTCGTGCGCTCCGCGCTTCACGACAGCACCCTTGTCGTTACGATGGCGCACGGCCAAAACAGTAGCGCGCATTTTTTGGCCGGATACGGGCACGCCTCGAGCGCAGATGCCCGAAAATATAAGAGGTAAGCACAGTACAAATAGTTCCAATGTATACTTTATAATTCTAGCTACACTCCGCATCGTTGACTTAGAGCACGTGACGTGGACCCCTTTAACTGCGCGCGCCAGTGACAGCGACGAAACGACGGCGACGAAACGACGGCGCATCGATCGGCAGCGGTTGGCATGTGTGCCTGTCGGTCAGAGATGGAGGAATATAGGATCGAGGTGTTTTAAATACACAGCTCGACTCCTCCGTACAACTCCAGAGACCGCCAGCCAAGTGACGTCGGCGTCTCTCTCGGCAGCCTCCGGCCGTGCAACCAGACGCCGCAGCGACGCACGCGGGCTAAAATACTCATACCGAGCGCAGTGCGAGGCTGCGTGGCACACCTGAAACCGCCTCACGCGTTTACGCGCCGGGCAGCCGACGCCGCGCTGTGCTGATGACGCCGGCTGACCACCGCCGGGCGCGCGCCGTAGAGGGCAAGCTACAGTCCCGAGCTGTGAGTACGGGGTAAGCATAGAGACTGCACAAGATTCGCACTTCGTATCTAACAAAGTACGCTTAACATTCCGACGAGCTACAACTAGCGCTGATGCCAACGCGATTTGACGCTTCTTTTGGGCGGCGGACCCCTGCCACGACGCGCGCTAGCGGAGCATATTGACGTCATAGTATGGAGACGCGAGAAGGGTAAAGAGACAGAGGCGAAAGGCACGAGAAGGAGGAAAAAAGGGAAGAGATTGAGTATGACGATGTGCGTGATCTTCGTAGAGGAATGCACCGACCGGTATAGAAGTTTCGTGGCATACGGGGTGTAGAGAAATAGAAATACAGCGTCTTGTATTACGGGTACAAATGCGGCGTAGGGAGTAAGTATACAAGTATCTTACAGAGTATCTCACAGCTAAATAATAAATGCCGAGTTGCCATGCTGTCGTCATTCTTAGTCAGTACGGGTAAATGCTCGCTTGCCAGCCGGCAAACAACAAAAGAACCACTAAACACTTGTCATTGAATCTTCGGACGGCCACTGTATGGGACCGTATCGCTTTCGTCTTCCACCCTAGCTAGTGTACTTGCAGACGGCCTTAGGCCGGCCTTGTGGCCGCGCGCGTGCCTGTCGCTGGCCCCGCAAACGACTCGTTCTTTGTTCTCGCACACCTGTTGACGTCGGTCTGCGTCGTTTTGCGTCGACTTGACGTCGTTGGCCGGCCGTCAGCCGTTGGCTGGCAGCACGCGTGTCCGGCGTGACGGCTGCGACCGGCGACGTCGAGCGGCGTGCACGCCAAGAGTATGACGCTGAGCTCCCGTGTCTTCGTTTTTACGCGTTGAGCTGCATCTGTACGGAGTTGGAGTACTGTGTTTACACTGTAATTATGTATACTTTCGGACTGCCTCTCCACCTTGTCCTCGCACTGCATCGCGCATCCAGGGTCCTGGTGAGCAGCCGCGCCACGCGGCCGCGTCCAGCCTGCCAGCACCTAGTTAAGCATATACCGGCTACTGCTATCATATGCCTAAGCATTTATACAACGGCGTAGGCCTTGCAGCTTTGCCGAGTCTCGTCGCCGTCGAGTTCCTTGAAGCCGCCCCCCCCCCCCCTCACGTGCTTGACGTTATGACGACAGCGCCTTCCCGAATCAGCACGACAAGTCCCCGGCCCAACAGCGCCACCCACCTCCTCTTTGCGCCTTCCTTTCTGCCTCCACCCCCGTTACACGCACGCCCCATCTCCTGGTGGACCCGCTTTTCTCTCGCCGCGCGCCCCCCCGGTCCGTCGTCATTTTTTCGACGGCCCCTTATTATTTGCCCTTTTCAACACGGGGTCCCAAAAATGTGTACGCTGTCGAGCAAGAAGCCGTCGAAACAAACAAATCAAAAAGGCGGAGAAAACGAAAGAGCATTGCCCGAGAAAGAAGAAAAGGAAAATCGACAAAATAAAACGAACGCCTTTTAAAATACCGGGGGTCCGTCCTAAACGGGAAGCAGCGATGGGCACAGGACATTGAAAACGAAAACGGTAGTCCGTGCTGGCTCGTTCCTTCTTCGTTCTCCATCTTTCCTCCACTTCGTTCGGGATTCCCATCTCTTGCATCTCGTCTTCTTTTCCTTCCTCTCGTCCTTCCTATCCTTCTCTTCCTCAACAACCCTCTATCTTCACCCGGTCATACCGTCCATTCGCAGCCAGCCACATCCACCCAGCGTATTGCCCTGACGCAATCGTCTGCCGGCCAGCCTTGGATGCGACTTGCCACCCGGCTCAGCCTCCGCCGCTTCTCGTCGAAAGCCACCCCAACCCACTTCGACCTCGACTTTGACCTCGACCCCTAAAAGAAGCATCGGCAACCTCTCCTCGTCGGTTCGGCCTCTACCAGACCTGCTGCCGGCTGCGCCGCCTACGCCTGGCAGTCCCGGCGGTGTTTCTTTTTATATACGGCTTCGGCCCCATTCCCCATACGACGCTCCGACCCGGCTTTGCGGAGAGCCAACGGCGCTTGTCCTCGTCCTTTTTAACCTCTCCACTTCTCGCACCCGTCTCCTCTTCCTCTCCTCATCACTTGCCTACTGTCACCAGGTCTGTCTCTCGCTCACGTCTGACCTCCCGCCCGGCACCGCTTCTTGTCGCTCTTCCTATAATACGGAGAGAGCTGTTCTATGACCGTCACCATTCTCGAGAGAAGCCTTCGCCTCGAACCGACAGACACCGCGTTCCTCCATCCCAACCTTCTGGGCGCGTGCCCGAACCACAGACACCGCAGAGATGTTCCGCCAACGGTAAGAGTCTGCTGCCGGCCGTCTGCCCGTCTGTTTGCGCCGCCTGCTGACCCCTCAGAACAAGTTCGCAAAAACCCGGCGACGACCTGCTGGCCAACTTTCGCCAGCAGTTCCCCGAGGTCGCCTCCGTCTCGCCAACCCTCGGCAGCAACCAGCTGCCGCCTGCAACCACCGCTGATGTCGGCAGCATGGCCCCCGTCACCGATGCCGGGGACAGGTACGCTCCCTTCCCTTCCCCATATCCTCCCCTCCCCTTATTATTCTTTCTCTGACCGCCAGCCATGTCGTCTTCACCGACCAGGACCCGACGCCACGCGCTTCTGGCAACGAGCAATGGCGCTTCACGCCGTCTATGCTCGACACCGGAACCTTCTCTTTCTCCGGTTTTCCCCACAGCGGTATCGGCTTCTACGCCCAAACACCAGGTGCCAGCGCCACCAGCAACCCGGGAAACCCCAGCAACTCCAGTGCCCTCAACACCAGCAACGGCCTGTTCCACGCGCCGACCGGCGATCTTCATACGCCAGGTCTTGCCATGAGCATGGGTGGCCTCGCCGCTCCGCTATCCCTGCCGGCCTCCGATGCCGTTCTGCACGCCGGCGTCGCCCCGACCACCATGATGGACGTGACCTCTGCCTTCAACAACGGCTTGCACCCCCAAGCCTTCCACGCCTACAACCCCTTTGCCCAGCCGAATCCCGCCGCCGCCCAGCAGTCCTTTGCGCCCTCCTCCTTTGTCCACCAGGACCCGTCCTTTGCGCCCATGGACCACGACCCTGCCGTGGCAGCGGCGGCGGCGGCGGCTAGTCTTAACGGCGCGCCACATCCTCACCCGAACAGCGGCACCGGATCGCTCTCACAAGCTGGGTCGGCGCCGTCGGTGTTTCCTGGCCACCCTGGTCATCCCGGCTTTGTCACCTTCCCACCCGGTCAGCTGCCACACCACCCGCCCTTCTTTCACGGCGGTGGCGTCGGCATGGGGACCAGCACTGCCGCCAACTTGGCGCTGCTCGCCAGCCTACCGCCGACCGCAGAGCGGTTCCGCTTCCACACGACCCTCAACGCGCCCACGGCCATGATTAAGCATGCCGACGAGATCCCCGTCAGCTATCTGAACAAGGGCCAGGCCTACTCTATATCCATCATCGACACCGAGCCAGAGCTGCCTATCCAGCCCGGCACACGTTTCCGCACTTACGTCCGAATTTCTTTTGAAGATGAGCAGCAGCGTCAAAAACCCGGTGTATGCTGGAGCCTCTGGAAGGAGGGGCGTGGAACCAACGAGGCCCACCAGCGCGGTGGCAAGCTGCAGGCTGTTGAGTACGTGGAAGCTGGCCAGCCGCCAGACGGCGACGACAAGCGTACCCGGGTCGAGCTCGAATCCGCCTCCTTTGACGGCTTCTCTGTCATTTGGACTCCAGGAATCCACGGCGCGGTCGAGTGCAATTTCGCTGTGCGCTTCAACTTCCTCTCCACCGACTTCAGCCACTCAAAGGGCGTCAAGGGCATCCCCGTCCGCCTCTGCGCCAAGACCACGCGGTATCCCATGCCAACGCCGGGGACAAGTCAACTACAACATCAGCAACAGCAACAACAGCAGCAGGGAACGAGCCCCAAGTCCACGTCCAACCCGCCACCCGAGATCTGCTTTTGCAAAGTGAAGCTCTTCCGCGACCACGGCGCCGAGCGGAAGTTGTCCAACGACGTGGCGCACGTCAAGAAGACTATTGAAAAGCTCAAGCAGCAGATCGCCCAGGCCGAGAGCGGTATGAAGGACTTTAGCAAGCGGAAGCGCTCCGGAGGCGGCGGCGGTGGCGGCGGGGGTGGTGGTGGAGGGGGTCTCATGATGCTCTCGCAGCCCAAGCCGACGCCCGACCTGCAGCGCATGGGCAAGGTGCCGAAGCACAAGCGCACGTGGTCGATGTCGTCGGCCAGCTCGGCCAACGGAAACGGCAGCGGTGGCGAGGACGGCAGCGGCAACAATTCGGGCAGCGGCACACCAAGCCGCACCAACACGGCCAGCGGCATGCGGCTCGCCGTCGAAGAAGACCTGCACTGCAAGCTGCAGACGCTTCAGGACATGTTTACAAGCACGCGACCTGTCAGCATTTTGTACTTACGTGGTGACGAGCTCGACGACCCAGACTTGCACCCAGTGTCACTACCAGGCGAGCTGGTCAAGGTTGAGTCACGCGACAACCTGATGGCCTGGCGCGACCAGAGCGGCCGCAGCTCTGTGACCGGGTCGTCCTCCATGGTGTCACCGTCACCTAGCTCGCTGTCGCTGCACTCCCAGCTGTCCATGGGCGGTGGCGGTGGCGGAGGAGCGAACGGGATAAACGGCTTGGCCAACGGAGTCGGGGGCAGCTGGGCTGACTTCCATGGCGGCGAACACTTGGACCCGCACGGCGGGTCGGTGGGCTCGAACGTGTCGCGGCAAGGGTCGAACCAGCCGACACGGATTAGCAGGAGCGACGACGCAGGCAATCTCAGCGGCTGGATTGAGGCGCTGGACGTCGACTCGGCGTACCGGCCGCTCACACAGGCGGACCGGCCGCGACCGGTGGCCTGTTTCTACGTGCTGCGGCGCAACGGGCAGAAGCCGACAGCCAACGGCAGCAGTGGCGGAGGCAGCGCGGATGTGGCGAGTACCGCGGGCAGCAATTCTGGGCAACCACGCGAATTCCACCGCGCGGTGTACTTACGGAAGCGGACGCTGCAGGACCTCGTGAGCCAGCTGGCAGCCAAGTGGAACCTGGACGTGCGGCGGGTTGTGCGGGTGGTTCGCGTGCTGCCGCAGGGATTGGAGGTAGAGTTGGACGATGACGCGGTGACAGAGCTTCCAGAGGGCCAGGACATGGTGCTGGACGTGGCGGAAGTGTCACCGGCAGAGGTGGCAGAGCAGCGGGCGCAGGCGCTGGCTGTCAAGAGGGAGTGGGACATGGCGGTGGACGGCGACGGCGACGGGAGCCGGGGAGGCCTGGAGCTGCGCCTGTCTTTTTAGACTTGGGGTGTCTTTTTGGAATTTGGTATTTTGGGATTTTTTTGGCAGCCGTCTGCGGACTCGGGTTTGGAAGGTCTATCTGCTTTCGCGTGGATGTTTACCAATTGGCCGGCAGGTTTTGCTGTTTTTCCATCTACCGGAGTATGATGGATGTCTGATTGTTCACTACGCTTGTCGTCGCGTAGTATTCATGCGCGAGGAGAATATGCCATCCTGTATTGAATATCTGTCAAGGCATCTTATTTTCGTCCTCCTCTCTCTCTGGCCATTGTTCCCGCGCCGCTTGCAGCAGCGCCGCCGAGTGCTTCCGGGCGGCGAGAGACGGCGAGGTGAAGGGGTTGTGGGGCGCCCGGGCGGTGGTGAGGCAGCGCTGATTGGCCGGGCTGGCACGGTCGATGCCGCAGCCGGCACCAGCGCGGAATCCGCGGTACGGGGGGCCGGTCATCAGGCGCCACGCCAACCACAGCACGTCTTCTTCAGTGGGCTCGGCCACCTCGCGCCACAGCTCCGGGTCAACACCACGGCACCGCACCGGCGGCCGAAAGTCGTCGATGTCGCTCGTGCGCCGAGCCGGAACGGCCCAGGCCGGAGCACGAGCGGCCGCCCTGGTGAGGGCGTCGGCGATGAGTGTGGTAACGTTCGGGGGACACGGGGTCTGGCAGATGCGGCCGGTCTTGTAAGCGTACTCAAACAATAAGCTCTTGCCCTTCTGGTCGAACGAATGGCGCGTGACCTCCCGGTCGAAGGCGTCGGCCAATGCGATGCGCTCGGCCAGCGGCGGTGCCACCCAGCCGCCGAGGGCCATGAGCGTGTAGGGCGTGTTGCGGGCGGTGCCCGTGGCGGGGAGACGGCTGCGGATGCGGACGCCTGGGCGATAGCCGACGAGGCGCACGAGGTAGAGCCACGACTGCTCGCGTCGGGCGGCGCGGGCGGCGGAGGTTTCCGTGTGGGCGTCCGGGCCGTAGGGCGCACTGAAGTGACAAAAGTGGCCCGGGGCGTCGGCGTTGTGGCAGGGTGCACTGGCGCGGCCGGGCGGATAGTCGAGGACGGAGAAGACGGCACAGTCGACGCCGCAGTCGAGGACAAGGGGCAGGTCGGCGCCGGACACGCGCTTGTACTGGATCTCGACCTGGACGTCCTTGAGGTCGGGGTGGCTGCCGGCCACAGGCAGCGGGAACCCCAGCGCCAGGTTCCAGCGCAGGTGTGCGCGCCTGTGCAGCCGCCGCACCGGTGCTGACACAAGGAGCTCTGTGGCAAGTGCGAGGGGGTACTTTTGGTACACGCTGACGCCGCTGCCTTCCGCCGCCGCCGCCGCCGCCGCCGCCGCCGCCGACCTGCCCCACAGCCATGGCAGGCTCGAGGCCAGCTGCGGGCTCAGAAATGGCCCGAACGTCGGCACGAACAGTGCGCTCAGCCGGCCGTCGTCTGGGTTGGAGCAGCGGAAGTCGAGTGGCAGCCAGCCCTCCCCGGGGCCGACTCGCGCGGCCTGGATGCAGCGCAGTGTCTCGCGCAGGTGCTGAAAGGTGTATGCCGTCACCGGTGCGCGGTCGAACAGGTCGGTTTGGTGCCGCTTGGCCCAGAAAGGCATCGGAACCATGGGGACCGCGCGGTAGCGACGCGCCCTGGCCAGCATGTCGAGGCGCTGCATGCGCGGGTCGTTCGGCAGCAGGCAGACGGTCCCGGGCGGGTGGTTGCCGCCGCCCCCCCGACGGTGAGGTTTGCCAGGGCGGTAGCGCTGCCGCAACTGCTGCCTTTGATACCACTGGTGTGCCAGCGTTCCCAACGTCAGACACCGGCGCTGCGCCTTCTCCCGCGCTTCTTCCAGGGCACGGCGCTGGCGTTCTTCGTACATCGGGTCTTTGCTCTGCTTCCTGATCGCACGCCGCTGCCTGACGCCCAGGGATCGTAAGAAGAGTTCAATGTATCGCAGCGGCTTCTTGTGCGCCCAGAGCAGCGGCTGCGGCGTATGCCGGGTCTTCGGTACCATGCGGAAGACGGGGGCAGCGTTGCCTGGGAGGGTCGCGTGGCGGCGACGCCACCAGGGTGGCCGTCGTCTGCTGGAGCACGGCGGAAGGGAAGGGCGGCTGGCGAGACTGGGATTGTCGGCGTCGCGACCATTGTTGTCGGCAGGAAGGCTGATATCGGGAGATATGTGCGGGTCGGTTGCCCGCTCAGAGGGCTGGCCGATGGCCAGTACAGGAAGCGTTGCATGCTGTAGTATGGGCGAGGGAGGCGGTGAAGGTGATGGGGGTGACGAGCTGGGCAGACTGGTTGACGGGGTGGATGTCGGACTGGACGTCGATGTGCTCGAGGATGGGGAGTTGGTGGCAGGTGGGCTGGACTGACGGCCCTGGGTCCTTGTTGACGATGCCCTGGATGGCGCCATTGCTGAATACTGGTTGGCGAGTTGAAGATATCGACACGATATCAATGGTGTAGAGTCTAGTAGTTGTGAGCTTTTACACGAGAAAAGACGGGCGGGATTGGCGACGATATGTATTTATATCTCCCAAGCGAACTCAAAAAACATAACAGACAAGCTAATATTGAACACACAAATGAACCTTGTATGACGAACATGAACTCTGTCGTGAGCTGTAAATATGTTAGAGCCCAAGGGTAGCATTTTATCAAGCTCAGCACAGTTGGTCTGTCTCTGAAGGAGATTCTGTACTGGAGTGAAGCTTAATCAAGGTGCTTAATCTGTAAACTTGAGTTCATCAAGTGTTTTTCTCTCGTGCTTTTTCCCCCATCCATCCACCTCCCACCTTCTTCTTCTTTCCGCTTTCTCTCTTCCATTCAAACATCCACCTCTTTGTTTCTTTGTTTTTAGAATTTCCACGCCTCAACCTTCAGCTCTGATATTTCTGACGTCCCTCTTCTCGATATAGGTCTTTCTCGCCGCGTGTTGTCGTCTCGTGTTATCGCCGTCTTATGCCACGTGACCAAGTTGACAACCCTTGCACCCTACCCTGATTGGCTGAAAAGCCCGCCACTTAACTCGCACAAAACACAGCCGTGACGCATCACGTGACCAGGCGCAAAAAATAGAGGGACAACGGGCTGAAAACAATCGTAGCGCACGCCCAAACCATTGCCGGCCAGCCACTTCTTTCGCCGCCTCGCCGCCAGCCTGGATTTTCTTCCTTCTCCGCTCCCACCGCCCGCTCTCCGTCCTCGCTCCGGTCCCCGCGCAGCACCGCCTGCAATCTTCCACCCTCCCCTCCCTCCCCCCCGGTGTGGTTGGCAATCTGCTCTCTTTCTCTTCTCTACTTCTGTTTCGTCTCCTTGACGTCCCGCTTCGCTGCGATTTCATTGTCGACCTGGACATTGCCAGCAAGCCTCGGCCATTGAATGTGAGTCGCCAAAGACAGGGTCGTGCCTCTGCCCTCTTCGGTTCCCCCCCGGCCTCGTTAGATCGCGACCTGCTCACACGTGGCAGCTCTCTCCGGCCGCGCGTCATCTTCAGCCCACGCGAAACACCACCCACACCACTCCCGGTCTCTCTGTGGCTTTCACTAGTCATGGCCAGTCCGTTGCAGTTTGCCTACCGCACCCAGAAGGCCATCGGCGTCTTCGATGCGGACCCCGTGTACGAAGCGCTGGCGGGCTTCGTGCCCCCCGAGGGGAACCTGCGGTGCTGCGTCTACTCGCCGTGCGGCCGCTACTTTGCCTGGGCCTCGAGCGACACCGTGGGCATATGCGACGCAGCTGTCGGCCACGCCTTGGCCACGCTCGCCGTCTCCAACGTCTTTGAGCTGGGATTCTCGCCCGCCGGCACCTTCCTGAGCACGTGGGAGCGGCCGGCCAAGGACGAGAATGGCGACGCCACCAAGAACCTCAAGGTGTGGCGGGTGCTGGACGACGGGGCGGCGGCGGTGGCGGCGGCGGGCGGCGGTGACGGCAGCGGCGACGGCGGCGGGCGGCAGCCGCTCGGCAGCTTTGTGCAAAAGGCGCAGACGGGCTGGAACCTGCAGTACACGGCGGACGAGCAGTTCTGTGCGCGCCTGGTGACCAACGAGGTGCACTTTTACAAGAGCAGCGACCTGCGCACCGTGCACGACAAGCTGCGCGTCGAGGGCGTGGCCGCGTTTGCGCTGGCGCCTGGCAAGACGAACTCGGTAGCGGTCTTTGTGCCGGAGCGAAAGGTATCTCTTTGTCTTTTTTCCCTAGTTGCTGCCCTGTCTGTCCTGATCTGCTGACTTTGTAGGGCCTCCCTGCCGCTGTGCGCGTATTCAACGTGCCGCAGTTTGCGGCGCCGGTGTCGCAGAAGACGTTCTTCAAGGGCGACAAGGTGCAGCTTAAGTGGAACGCGCAGGGCTCGAGCCTGCTGGTGCTGGCGCAGACGGACGTGGACAAATCCAACAAGAGCTACTACGGCGAGACCACGCTGTACCTGCTGAGCGCGAGCGGCGGCTTCGATGCGCGCGTGGCGCTGGACAAGGAGGGCCCGATCCACGACGTGTCGTGGTCGCCGAACGGGCGCGAGTTTGGCGTTGTCTATGGCTACATGCCGGCCAAGACGACCATCTTCAACCAGCGCGCCGAGCCCAAGCACACGTTCCCGCTGGCGCCGCGCAACACCATCACCTTTGCGCCCAACGGCCGCTTCGTGCTGGTGGCCGGCTTCGGCAACCTGGCGGGCCAGATTGACGTCTACGACCTGGCCAAGGACTACCGCAAGGTGTGCACCATTGAGAGCGGCAACCCTAGCGTGTGCGAGTGGAGCCCGGACGCGCGCTTCCTGCTGACCGCCACGACGTCGCCACGCCTGCGCGTCGACAACGGCGTCAAGCTGTGGCACGTCGGCGGCGGCCTCATGTACCACGTCGACATGGTCGAGCTGTACAACGTGCTGTGGCGGCCGCTGCCGGCGGGCAGCAGTGCGGGCGCGGCGGGCGCCGACCCGCTGACGACCGTGCCGACGCCGCACCCGTCGGCGCTGGCCTTTTTGGGCGCGCGCAAGACGCCGTCCAAGCCGGCCGGCGCGTACCGGCCGCCGGGCGCGCGCGGCGCGTCGACGCCGCTGCACTTTAAGCGCGAGGACGAGGGCGGCACCGCCCATGTGATGGGCAACGGCGGCAGCCTGAGCGCGCTGGCCGCGGGCCTGGGCGGCGGCGTCAACGGCTTTGGCCGTCCGCGCCGCCAGGTGCCGGGCGCCGAGCTGGTGGAGCTGTCGCCGGCGGCGCCGGTGTTTGTGCCGGGGGCGGAGCCCGTGGATGGCAACGAGACGCTGTCCAAGGCGGCGCTCAAGAACAAGAAAAAGCGCGGCAACCGCAAGGCCAACAAGGACGGCGAGGGCGACCCGGCGGCGGACAATGGGTATGCCAACGGGCAGGCCGGGGAGGGCCGCAGCCCGGACCGGCGAGGCCAGGGCCAGCGTACGCGCAGCAACACGCAACGAGAGCCGGGTGCGCCGGCGGCGGCTCCGGCGGCCGCACCGCCGGCTCCGGCAGCGGCTACGGCGCCGACTGCAGAAGCGCCGCCGCCCGCCAGCGACCCGTTGTCGCCAGGCAGCAGCAATCCGGTGGCCAAGAAGATCCGGAGCCTGCAGAAGAAGATCCGGGCGATCGAGGACCTGGAGATGCGACACGCGGGCGGCGAGAAGCTGGAGGACACGCAGATCAAGAAGATCGGGACCAAGGCAGCGGTGCTGCGGGAGCTGGAGGAGCTGGAGGGCAGCCAGTAGGCGGAGGAGCGGGCCGACGTAGGACTCGGCGAGACAACGCGAGCCCTTGCTGCTGGCGCGTGCAACGTGGCATTCGGCAGTATACATTACCTCACCTCGTGCCGCCCGTACTCCTCTACTATAGCATCAACCACGACCGCTCGGCCCCCTTTTGCCCGAATGCTGGCGATGACCTGTCGATCCTTGCGGGAAGCCTCGTATTTCTCCGCATTCCGGGGTGCCGCTCCGGGGGTACTTCCCCGCGGCCGGCCGGCGATCCTCGCCCAGTCAGGCCAGGTTTGCCAGTCGCAGGCCCCAGACGGCAGCCGTCCGCCAACGACGCCTCCTCCACCGGCAGCGGCCAACACACCACCTGCAGACAACGGCCCGATGTGCGCTGCCCGCGTGCAACCGAATCGTGCGTTGTGCATCGCAAATGGGTCAATGCTGAGCGAGGGCCATAAAGCCCGTCGTCGTGATATCTTTAGACAGACCGACCGCATCCCATCTACACCCCGTCTGCTGCCATCTGCCTCCTGCTTGCTGTTTCATCTGCACCCATCACCGCGTCCCCTTGTCTCCTACTGGCCATGCCCTTCTACCGTCGTACCATCGTCGTCGCCGACGACACGGTGACCAGCGCCGTGCACCTGACGTCGCGGCAGTCCCTCGTGCCCAACCTGCTCGTGTGCATCCTCTTCTTCCTCTGGGGCTTCGCCTACGGCCTGCTGGACGTGCTCAACCAGCACTTCCAGGCCACACTCAACATCAGCACCAGCATGTCCGCCGGCCTGTCGTCCGCCTACTTTGGGGCCTACTTTGTGTGTCCGCCCACCATCTCCGGCTACGTCCTGCGCCGCTACGGCTTCCGCGTCACCTTCATGATGGGCCTGGCCATCCTCGCTGTCGGCTGCCTCCTCTTCTGGCCCTCGGGCGTCAAGCGCTCCTTTGGCGGCTTCTGCGGCAGTATGTTTGTCGTCGGCGCCGGCCTGTCCACCCTCGAGACCGCCGCCGATCCGTTTCTGTCCATCTGCGGGCCGCCGCGCTACTCTGAAATCCGCCTCAACCTGGCCCAGGCCATCCAGGGCATCGGCTCGTTTGGTGCGTCCGCCATTTTGTAGCTGGCTCTGTCTGTCTGTCTGCCCTCCTCTGCCTGTCCTGACCTCCAGTCGCCCCCCTCCTCGCCTCGCGCGTCTTCTTTGCCCACACTGTCGACACCGCACAGGGCCTCAAGAACGTGCAGTGGGTGTATCTCGGCGTGGCCTGCTTCGTATCTTTGCTCATCGTGCTCTTCTACCTCGTGCCCATGCCCGAGATTACCGATGCCGACATGCACTTCCTCGAGGGCGAGATCAGCGAGATCGACCCCGGCCCGCTGCGCAAGCAATACAACCTCTTCCTCGCCGTCTGGTCCCAGTTCTGCTACGTCGGTGCCCAGGTCGGCGTTGCCAACTACTTTATCAACTTTTGTCTCGAGGCCGGAAAAGACTCCTCGGAGGGCTGTACGTTTTTCCTTCTATGCCTGACTTGCCCGATCGCCCCCCCTGACGGATAGCCGACCTTCTGGCCGTGGCCCAGGGCCTCTTCGCCTTCAACCGCCTCGTCGCCGGCCTGCTGCTCATGGTGCCGGCGGTCAAGCCGCGCTATGTGCTGACCGTGTACCTGGGCTTGTGCTTCGTCTTCGTGGTGGCCGCGATGACGACCCACGGCAACGCCAGCATCGCCATGCTCATCCTTGTCCTGTGCTTCGAGTCGGCCTGCTTTGCCACCATCTTCACCATGGGCCTGCGCGGCCTCGGCCGCCACACCAAGATCGGCGGCTCTCTGCTTGTCGCCGCCATCTCCGGCGGCATGGTGTTCCCAGCCATGACCGGCGCCGTCATCGACCGCGCTGGCGCCCACACTGCAATGGCCATTCCCATGATGGGCTACGTCCTCGCCCTCATCTACCCCATCTACGTCAACATCTTCCAGCGTGAGCTCATGGACTCCCATCGCGCCACCGCCGTTGGCGTCGTGGCTGCGCCCGACAAGCTGAAGCTCGAGGCCAACGAGGCCAATCCCAACATGCCAGCCAAGCAAGATAGCATGCAGCCCACTGTGACCCTTCATGAGTGAGGTGGTGGTGGTGCCGAGTCAGACGATAGGGCGACACTATTATACACTTCCGCATTATATGCCTTTATGCAGTATCCGTGCAGTATCGCTCTATGCATTTAAGCAAATAAATTTACCAACAATCTGCAAAATCACGTGATCAATGGCCACCGCTTTTTTTTCGTCGGCAGAAAAAAAGAAAACCCAAACTCGAGTGCCGCCTTTTCTCAACCCAGAACGTCTCACTCGCAGGACACGACACACGACACCATGGGGGATGCACTGCAGGTGGGTGCTTTTCGCTATACGTGCCGGCAATCAGAAACGCTAACTTGGCCTTTAGGACCGCTTGCGCGAGCACGCAAAAGCCTTTGACGGGCTGCTGTCTCTGATCCCGGCCAAGCTGTACTACGGCAACGGGGACGAACCGAGTGTGAGTTCACCCTGGAGGAAAAAGCCCAGGCACGAGGCTGACCAGCAGGAACAATGGCAGCGCAAGAAGCAGACCAAGGCAGAGCGGCACGCGGCGCGCCGGGCCAACCTCGATCCCGAGAGTGCGCTCAACAAGAGCGTCAAGGAGGTGCTTGAGGAGCGCGCGCGCAGCAAGCGGAAGCTGGCGGAGATGGCGGAGGCCGAGGCGGAGGAGGAGGAAGAGGAGGCGGACGATGACAGCCTTGACCTGGATGGCATTGTCCGGGAGAAGCCAGGCGAGGGGCTGAAGAAGGCAGAGGCGAAGGAGAGCAAGAAAGACGCCAATGAAGCCAAGGCCGCCAAAGGTGCCAAAGATGGCAAGGACAAAAAAGACAAGAAGACCGGCAGCGAGAGCGTGCCGAAGAAACAGAAGCGGGTGGCCGGTGAAGACGACAAAGACGACAAAGGCGACGAGGAGGACGACGAAAACGAGGACGAGGACGAGGGCATTCCTCTGGAGGCGGCCAACCTTTCGCAAAAGCAGAAGAAGAAGCTGCTGAAGAAGCAGGCCAAGGCAGAGAAACGGGCAGAGAAGCGCAAGAAGGCGAAGGGAACGGCAGAGGAAGGAGCCGTGAAGAAGGTGGAGGAGGAGAAGGCGGAGAAGGAGGAGAAGGAGAAGGAGGAGAAGGAGGAGAAGGAGGAGAAGGAGGAGAAGGAGGAGAAGGAGGAGGAGGAGGAGGAGGAGAAGGAGGAGGAGGAGGAGGAGGAAGAGGAAAAGCCAAACACAGACGGGCCATTTAACGTGCTCGGCGAGGAGGACGTGCCGTCTGCGCCGTCGTCCGAGGCCGGCTCGGCGACGTTTGACACGACCGAGGCAAAGGAGATCGAGAGCATGACGTCGGTGTCCTCGGCAGCGCCGGCGACGCCGTCGGCCACCACGACTTCTACCACGACGACGACCACGCGCAAGGTCAACGTGCCGTCAGACACGTCGGCGCTGCGGGCGCGGCTGGCGGCGCGCATCGAGGCGCTGCGGGCGGCACGCAAAGCGGACGTGGACGAGGTGGACAGCAGCGGCAACGTGATCCGGACGCGGCAGCAGCTGATCGAGGCGCGGCGGCAGAAGCAGGCGGAGCGCAAGCAGCACAAGAAGGAGCTGCGGCGCGCGGCGCGCCTCGAGGAGGAGCGCCAGCGCGAGGAGGCGGTGGCGTCGGCGCGGGGGTCCCCGCTGGTGCGTCTGGCGGAGGACCAGGCGGAGGAGACGCCAGAGCTGCCCACGCAGCTGTCGTTTAGCCGCGTCGCGTT
This sequence comes from Ophiostoma fasciatum, assembly GCA_019925495.1. NCBI lineage: Eukaryota > Fungi > Ascomycota > Sordariomycetes > Ophiostomatales > Ophiostomataceae > Ophiostoma > Ophiostoma fasciatum. Next base: position 305,008 of record JADHKM010000022.1, on the reverse strand, counting down.
TGCCGATGGCACGCAGATGGCGCACGACCTGTCGTTTGTCAAGAAGGAGGGCACGCTCGCGGGCGCGGGCAAGAAGAAGCGGACGGGCCCGGCGGCGTCGGACGTCAAGGGTCAGCTGGCGCGGCTGGAGGCGCAGAAGCGGCGGCTGAGCAAGATGGACGAGGCGACGCGGCGCGACGTGGAGGAGAAGGAGCGGTGGCTGGCGGCGCGGCGGCGGGCGGAGGGCGTGGGCCGGGGCGACGGCGGGGGGCTGACGGCCGGGGCGGCGGCGGCCGGGGCGGTCGACACGGGGGCGGCGCGGGCCACGACGGAGCAGGTGCTCAAGAAGGCCATCAAGCGCAAGGAGAAGGCCAAGAAGAAGAGCGAGCGGGCATGGGCCGAGCGCGCCGAGGGCGTGCAGAAGGCGATGCACGAGCGGCAGAAGAAGCGCGAGGACAACCTGCGGCGGCGCAAGGAGGACAAGCAGCTGCACCGGGCCGGGCTGGCCAAGCGGGCGAAGCAGGGCGCCGGCAAGAGCCGGGGACGGCCGGGGTTCGAAGGCTCCTTTGGGGGGCGGAAGTAAGCATAGGAGGAGGTAGAAAAGAGGGTGATATAGCATGGCGTTATGGAAGCATTTTACGTAAGCCGCGCGCACGATCGAACCAGACGAGCCCTGTCCATGTCTTTTCCAAGAGATAAATACCGCCGAGAGAAGGAGAGGAAGGGACGAGAAGGACGAGAAGGCGAAGGAGGCGAAAGGCGAAAGAAACAATGAAAACGAGAGCCATGACAGCCACGAGGACGGCCAGACGCAGAAGCAGAAGCCGATATCCACAGCAAGCAGCAGAGAGTGGCCAGACAGCCAGAGCCAGACAGCCAGAGCCAGACAGCCAGAGCCAGACAGCCAGACCCAACAACCAGACACAGCCAGCAGACAGACCTACAATATCGAGTCGAGCCGTGTAAAGACGTTGAGGCAGGCGGCCACGACCTCGAGCTGCAGTTCCCGGTCCTTGGCCTTGCTGACCTCCTGGCGAGAGTTAGCAGACGGCCGACAGAAGACATCCAGCTGGGGGTGCTCACCTCGGCAATGACCTGCGGCAAGTTCGCGCCGATGCCGTGGGCGGTGGCCTTGCGCGTAAACGGCCACTGGCTGTACTCGGCGAGCAGCTCGTCGGTCTGGGCAAAGGCGCGCTCGCGGGCCTCGTGGCCGAGCGTGCTCAGCGCGTTCTCCAGCACGTTGGCGGCGTAGGCGGCGCAGACCATGGCGACGGTGCGCAGGTAGCGGAACTCGAGGCTCTCGGGCAGGAACTGCGACGACGGCAGCACAATGGTGCGCTGCGTCAGCACGTTGCGCACGCGGCGGCGGATCTCCTCCTTGGCGCCGCCGTCGGCGACGGGGTGCGTGGCCATGTCGAAGAGCAGAAAGTTGCGCTTCTCCGTGCGCAGGATGCCCTTGTCGACGAGCCCCTTGGCCAGGCGCTCGCGCACCTGCTTGAGCTGGTAGCCGATCTTCATGAGGTTCCACGTCTCGCCGCTCATCAGGTCGATCCACGCGCTCACGCTCATCTTCTCGCTGGCCTTCATCATCTTGAGCGCCTCGTCCAGCAGCACCTCGCCCGTCAGCGTGTCGTCCACCACCTCGATCACCCGGTCCGCCAGCGGGAACCGCCGCCGCGCCGGGTCCTTTTGCATGCTGATACGCCCGCGGAACGCCAGCTCCAGCACGATGCACCCGCGCAGCGCGTACGAGATGTTGTCGTTCCAGAACGAGAGGTAGCCCTGGGGGGGGGGGGGGTCAGCGACGACGATAAGACGGCCGATCCGCCCATCTTCAAAGACACACCTGCTTGTCCTTCAGCCCCAGCAGCAGCACCTCCTCCATCAGCGTCAGCTTCGGCTGCTTGCTGCGCTCCGCGCTCTCGCTCAGGTCACGCGGGTCAAACGCAATCTTGTGCCCGTTGTCGCCCTGCTCGTAGCTGGTCTCCGGCGCCGTATCCTTGTGGCTGCTCTCGCTCGCCTCGCCACCGCCCCCGTTGGCACTGCTCGCCGCCCCGCCTCGCCGCCGCGTCAGCCCCGATGTTGTGGTGGTCGTGGACATGTTCAGGAGGAAGAGGGAGAGTCGCAGCAACGGCCAAGAAAAACGCAGTCGAGAAAAGCGCGGTCGCAGGGGCCGCAGCGGAAAGCCGACGTGAAGAAGCAAGCTCAAAGGGATCAGAGTGCCAGACAACCTCGCTCGCCGCGAACGAGAGGCCAGACGCTGGTTGTCGATGAAGAGCGCAGAGTCGCCGATGGAAGAAACGCCCGCCGCTCCAAGAGTGACACGGGTCCGACTTTCGTGTCCGTTGGCTCAGCCGGCCACGTGACCTGCAGCACCAAGGGGGGTTCCTTTGTATGCTTTATATTTATTCGACGGCCCAGTGCGGTGCCTGCGCCGTGCCGCAAACAGCGACCACACAATGCAGGAGAGCTTGAAAAATGAAGCTATCACGTTCGGTGATGTCGACAAAAGGGAGGAAGCGAGGTGTTCCTTCCGGACGTGCGGCCGCCTCTGCGGACGGAGCACAGACCACGTGACGAACCACGTGATAAAGATCGCGGGCTGCACGACTGCCGGACGGGAACGACGACGTTGCGTGTACCTAGTAATACAGGATAGAGACAGTCAAGCAGGCATTAGAAGAACAGACAAGGGAGAAAGAAGGCAGAATGAAGAAGAAAGAAGAAGAGACAAGGACGGCACAAGGGGACGACAAAAGCAAGACAATGTCACACCAACTACACCCAGAGCATCGCAGCAAACAGGGTCCAAAGCGCCGCCACCAGCGCCCCAGGCACAGGCCCGGCCGAGAGGCTGCCGCTGCCCTGCTGCGCCGTCTTCCTGTCCAGCGCGGCCTGATTGTCAAAAGTGGAAAAGCTCGGCGGCACCGATGCCGGCGCGCGGGGAACCTTGGCCTCGCCAGCAGCGTCGACGCCCGCCGAGCCCTCGTCCCCAGAGTCGTCGGACGCGCCCCGAGCGTTGGGGACGACATTACCCAAGTCCAGCGGGACTACGGCTTCGCCGAGGGCGACCAGCCCGTCGTTGGCCAGTCCGTTGACCGTGTCGCCCACGTCCTGCGGCGTCGCGCGTCGGGCGCGCACGCTGCCGGCCACGTCGCCGGACAACAAGCCTGACTCGGTGACAATGCTGTCAACATGCGCCGTGATGGTATTGATGAGCGTATCAATGTCTGTTGCGAGGCTGATGTCGTCGCGGGTTTCCACCCCGCCCTCCGCCGCTGCATGCCGGGCGCGCACGTCGCTGGCGAGCTGTTTAGCCTCGGCGACAAGGTCGACAATGTTTGACGAGAGGGAGTTGGCGATGCCCGTAACGTCCGTTGTGACGTCGCGGTTCTCTACCCCGCCCTCCGCTGTTGCCGCCTCCGCGCGCCGGTTGTGAGCCAGCGCCGCCAAGACAGCATCCACGGCAGCGTCTAGGGCGGCGTCAGCGTCGCTCGCGGAATCCTGATCGATCCGCTTGGCCAAGCTGGGACTCCCGGCCGCTCGTCGGCCGTGGGGCAGCGCCTGACGCAGGGCGTCGACAGCATCGTTGGCAGGATCGCTGACGAGGCCCTGGGTGGTTTCACGCTTTGCCCGCCCGCTCCGCTCCTCGTTGGTGGATGTGGCGGCCGTGAGCTTTTTGGCTGCCGCGTCTAACGTATCCTGGAGGGCCTTGAGCACCACAGCGTTGTCGCTTGAGAGGTCCCGCTTGCTATTGCTGGCTGCCTCCAGCTGCTTGGCAGCTGCGGTGATGGCGTCTTGGACGGATTTGACTGCGGCATCAAGGTCGCTCCCAGAGGCGGCGTTCTTGGGCTTCTTGGCCGCGTCCTTTTCCGTGTCCACAATTTCCTGGACGATGGTGTCGGCACCGCTCCCGAGGTCCCGCTTGTCGTGGGCGGCCATGGGATTGAGCTTGGCAGCAGCGGTGGGTGCGGCGGCGGCGGCGCGCGGCGGCGGGGCGTCCAGGCGTTGAACAGAACGCGTGACCGTCGTGTAGTGCGTGCTGAGGACGGGCAGCGGCGGGCTGTCCTGTTGGCGGCCGCCGGCGTCGCCAAAGTTGTGACCGGCACCGACCGTGGCCGTCTGCGTAGTGTTGGTCACGTTGGCGGTCGTGTGCGGCGGCGGGCGGCAGCCGTAGCACATGGGTGGCGGCGTCACGCAGATGGTCTCGGTGATGGTCTCGACGTCGCGGGTGCTCGTGATGGTTCCTGATAACAGCAATCAGCAGCGAGCCCAGCGGCGAGAAGGGAGACAGCTGGACGCAGGACTCACTGGTCACGCCGTAGCGGCAAATCTCAATCACGTCGACGATAATGATAATCTCAATGGTTATGTACTCGTTGCAGGGGCTGGTGGTGGCCGAGGAGGAAGAGGAAGAGGAGGAGGAGGACGACGACGAGGACGAGAACGATGTTGTGGTCACCATAGTCGATGGCACTGACTGTGTGCTATTCGTGGGGATACTCGAGGACGAGGCGGAGGATGACGTAGTCGAGTTGGTAAAGGGACCAGTCGCACTGGACGAGAGCGACGACGAGGTAGCCGAGGAGCTGCTGGTGATGAGGCTGGTGTTGGTCGGCATAGAGCTGCTGCTCATGCTGGTGATGATGCTGGTATTGGTCGGCAGAGAGGTGCTGCTGCTGATGCTGCTGGTGTTGGTTGGTGTAGAGCTGCTCATACTGCTGATACTGCTGGTATTGGTTGGCAGAGAGGTGCTGCTGCCGATGCTGGTAGTGTTGGTCGGTGCAGAGGTGCTGCTGCCGATGCTGGTGGTGTTGGTCGGCCCAGAGGTGCTGCTGCTAATGCTGCTTGTATTGGTAGGCGCAGAACTGCTGCTCATACTGCTGATGCTGCTCGTATTAGTCGGCAGAGAGGTGCTGCTACTAATACTACTGGTATTGGTCGGCGCAGAGGTGCTGCTGTTGACCGACAAAGAGCTGCTCTGCGAGATGGAGGTGATGCTGGAGGTCATGATGGGCTCCGAGCTGGTCGTGCTGGTGTTGAAAGGGGACGTGCTGGACGAGGTCGGGAGCGCAGACGTGCTAGTGTTGGTTGACACCGGCAGCGAGGAGGGCTGCGAGGTGGGCTGCGCAGAAGACGTGTTGGTGAAGGGCGCGGAAGAGGACATGGACGAGACGGACGTCGCGGTCGTTGCGTTGGCCGACGAAGAGGTCTCGTTGTACGGGGACGACATGGACGCCCACGACGACGACGCGGCCGTGGACGAGACCGGGGCCGAGCTGTTGGAGATGGTGACGCTGCCGAGAGAGGTGCTGGTCGTAGTTGTTGTCAAGGTTGGCGAGACGGGGGCAGAGCTGGTGGTGTTGCTGGCGGGGCTGCTGGCGGTGCTGCTGGCGATGCTGCTGGCGGTGCTGCTGGTCGCATTGCTGCTGGCGCTGGCGCTGCTGCTGGTCACATTGCTGCTGGCGCTGGCGCTGTTGCTGCTGGCCATGCTGCTGCTGGCTGCAGAGCTGGAGTTCCTGCTCACCGGCGGAGACACGGTCACGGTGGTGGTGGCAGTGGCGGTGGCCGTGGTCGTAGTCGTGGTGATGCGCGTGGACGTTATCGTGGCCGTGTCCTCCACGGCGTCGTCCGGCAGCGACGACGACGACGCCGCTGCTGCCGCCGCTGCCGCCGAGGACGCTGCACACGACGTGCCGGACGCGTCGAGCCCCCAGACGCACTGGCACGTCTGCGAGCAGCGGCTGTTGGCGGCGCCATTTTGCAGGCCCTCGTCGCACTGCTCTCCATTCTCGGCGGTGACCACACCATCACCGCAGCCGGCCGGCGTCACGCCGCGGGCCACAATGTACGGCACGCCACGGGTGCTGCCGGCGGCCGCACCGGAGCTGCCCAGCCGGCTCACACTGTCCGCCAGCGCGCATTGGCGCACGCCGACGGCGCCGGGGGCGTCGGCGGCGTCGGCGAGGACGGCCAGCGGGGCAAAGCCGTCGGCGCCGGCGGTGGGGAAGACGGGCAGCAGGGCATGGGCGCTGCAGGACCAGTTGCTGAGGCCGCTGTCGGAGATGGCAGCCAGGCCAGGGGCGGTGGCGACGACGTGCACGTCGTCAAAGCAGCTGAGGCGACCCTGGGCGGTGAAGTTACCAAAGGGAGACAGGGCGTCGACGGTGGCGAAGCGCTCGTTGTCGTAGTAGCACGACAGCGAGAGGTACAGGCCGGTGCCGGTGCGACCGCCGGCCGCCCCGCCGGCCGCAAAGCGCAGGCCGTCGTCGATGAGGGCGACGGCGCCGGGCTGCGTGGTGGCGCGGAAGGTGGTGTCGGTGCCGAGGACGAGGACGTTGCCGGAGACGGCGGGAGCCCAGGCAGCCTTGGTGTCGCTGAGAAACTGGATCTGGGTGAGGTCGCCGCAGTCCGGATCGGGCACGACAATGGCCTTGTACTGGGCAAAGTCGGCCGTGGTCATGGCATACCACTCGGTGGCCGAGGCGACGTGGACTGCTTGTTAGGGGAGGCGGCCTTTTTCCGACGGGACCGCAGGGCGGGCGCTCACCCGTGTAGTTCAAGGCCAAGGCCTGCTTGTACTCGCGATAGGTCATGCCCTCGAAGAAGAGCAGGTCGTCGACGGCGCTGGCGGCGCCGGCGAGGGCGGCGAGGAGAGAGGAAGACCGCATGGTGGCTGTGGAGGAGGGGAAGGGGGGGAGGGGGGGGGGGAGGATAGAGAGGAGAGGAGGAGAGAGGAGAACACCGAAGAAAGAAGGAGAATAAAAGACCAGGTGAAGAGCTTATATCACCGACCCGTGGCACGAGCACAACCGCCAGATATACGGCCGGACGAGAGCGTCGGTGGCGTGGACGGCGCGCTGGTTTCCGCTGGGTTGCCGCTGGGGATCCGCCGACGGTGAGACGGGGCACAGCGAGGACGCCGAGCGAGCAGGACGGCGAGAGACATGCCGAATCGGACAACGTGACGGTGTCGGCGGCGGCGGCGGGCAGATGACAGACGAGACACTGGGGTGGGGAGGGGGGAAAGGCGAGGAGGAGGCGAGACGGTGAGAGATGGGAAGACAGGAAGACAAACAGAACAACAATAGAAAATAAAAACGAAGACAATTCCGTAGATAAAGAAGAGCAAAAAAGGATAAACAGACGATCTCGCCTCTCGCAGAAAGGAAGACGGCTGTGCGACGAGGCCCCTGCAAGCAGGGCCGTGTCTTGCCGAGGGTTTGGACGAGATGAGATGACGATGGCGCTGGAGGCAGGGGTACGAGGAGGACGGCAGAGGACACGAAAAAGAGACGAAGACGAGACGGAGGCACGAACACGGACTCGATCACGGCTGAGACAGTGGAGGACAGGAGGAGAGGACGGTCCGCCAAGGGGACAGCACAGACAGATGAGAGGATGAAAGGACAGAGAGGACAGAGGGACAAAAGGCAGAGAGAAGATCCGAAACAGGAGATGGACGACCTGACAGACGACGGACCGACAGACATGCGTCGAGAACCGCGCCGGCTGTTGCACCGCGAGACAGCTGGCAGACGCAGGTACCATGGGCAGCTCGTCTAAGCGGTCGCACGGCATGAGTCGGCTCGTGGCGAGAGGCACAAGACAGCGTGTTTGAGCCTGAGGCCGCCGAAGCGGCGGCACGTCGGTGGAGAGAGAAACAGAAGAGGGAGAGGAAGAGCGAGAACAGGGACGGGAAACAAAAGAGAGAAGACAAGAGCAGAAACCGGCTCGACAGCCGAGACGCTCGAGACAGCCGTCAGCGGACCGCCAAGCAAGGCAGGCCTTCTGCCATCTGCTCGCCGTTGACCGGCCGGCCGTCTCGGCGCCCCGCGGCCACAGACGCGTCTGACGTCGTGTGACGTCGTGTGATGGTGATGGCGGGAGGATCGGCTGCAGTCGAGCCGCGGCTGATCAAGAGCAGGCCGAGGCCAGCTTCGCCGTCGGGCCGCCGAGCAGCCAGCTGAGCCGCGAGTCGGCAACGATGCTGCCGAGAAGCAAGCCGGCCAGCCGCCGATCCTGCAGTCAGACATGCATGCTGTCACCGGGCCAGAGCGTCCATGTTGTGTCATTGTCGCGGTCACTGTTGGGCACAGTCACAGAAAAGTGTCATTGATCTGATAGCTGTTATCACATCGACTGCCGTGCTGCCGTGCTGCCGGTCGCTCTCGACTCTGCAGCCCCGTCGCCGACTGCCCCCGGAAGCTCGCCTACAGCTGGTCCTCCAGCCGCTCGGCGGCGTCGCTCATGTTGCTGCCGTACTTGTCCACCGTCGTCTGCACATACAGGGTGCCGTCCTCGACGACGACCTCGTTGTAGAGGCCGTACTTGAGCGCGTCCACGATGCGGAAGGCAATGACGCCCTTGGACACGGCCTCGTTGAAGCCCTCCTGCAGCAGGTCGTCCGAGGCAAACTTCTTCAACTCGAGGTGCTTGGCCACGCTCTCAAAGTAGTTGAAGACGAACGCGCCCAGCAGCTCCGCAAAGTTTTTGTCGGCCTTGCCCGCCGCCGCCGCCGCCGACAGCTGCGCGAATGCCGCCTCAAAGTTGGGCACCAGCTTCACGTCCTCGCGCGCCAGCGCCGTCGCAATGCGCTTGCGCACGTCCTCGATCTCCTTGTCGTAGTCGTCGCGGATGCCCTTGCGGGCCGCCACCGACAGCGCCGGCGCCGCATCGCCGTCGCCGCCCGCCGCCGGCGGCGGCGCGTCGTCGAGCGCCTTGAGCAGCTTGCTCGAGTCGAGCGCCTCGGTGCAGTTGGTGCCGAAATGCTCCGCGTTGAACACAATGGCCAGCTTGCCGTCCGGCAGCACCGCCGTGCCGCAGTACGAGTTGGCGCCGGCCTCGTCCACGTCCAGCGTCAGCACGTGCGCGCGCGCAATGGTGTTGAGCTCTGCCACCATCTCCGCGCCCTGGCTGCGGACAAACTGGCGCAGCTGGCCCACGGCGCCCTCCACGTACTCCCGGACCAGCCCGCCCAGGCCCGACTGCGCCCACTCCTCACGAGCGTACGGGTAGATGGCCAGCGCGTTGACCTCGACCGTCCACGGCACGCCCAGCACATCCGACAGCTCCTTCTCCAGGTCGGCCTTCTTGGACTCGAACTTGTCGCGCACTGACGGTCAGCAGAGAAGGGAGGATGTGGTGGGTGGTGGTGGTAGGGGACGAAGCACGCACAGTCCTTGCGCGTGAGCAGGGGCAGCTTTTCGGCGGCAGGAAGACGAGCCATTGTGGTTGTTGTTGTTGTTGTCGTCGTCGTGGTGGTGGTATTAAAGGTGTGATTTGGTTGATTGAGCTGTTTGTCTGTTGTGTTGGTGCTTGTGCTGCTGTTGTCTTCTCGTTGTCGTGTCCATCAGTGGGAAGTTGGCCTTTTATACACAAGGCCAACGTGGATAGACATCTAGGGCATGTCAGAGAATGCCAAGAAGCCGTCTCCCTTAGGCCCCCAACATTCAGGCACCAAAGCTGTCTCTCGTGCGATCGGCCTTTCGCTCTCTTCCTCCCGCGCTTCCGCGCTCCCGCCACGTTGCCGTGCTGGATCTCTGCCTTCCGTCCAGCCTCGACTGGCTGCCCCCGGCGGATGTCTGCTGCCTGCTGTTGGCCGTCCGTGCATGATGCGCCTTGTGAGGCTGACCGTGTGCCGATCACTCAGGCTGATTCGATGCGTCCTCGCCAGCGCGCAATATTGCTCAGGAAACCGCGGCAGTCCGCTTGTCGAGCCGTTCATTCTTGTATATGATGGCGCCGACATGGCGCTGGCGCGAAGAACGCTCCACCCGCGCTTCTCCACAGCCCGTCTGCTACCCCTTTGTCACCAGCCATCTGCCTCGCCAGAGAGTGCCTTGCAGCGGCCTGCCGGACCCTTGTGCCGGGGAATTTCGGGGGTCTGGCGCGGGCACTTCCCCTGTAAGGCATACTGAAATAGGCAGCTCCAGCGTATTTCCACGTCTGCGGCCCTTTGCCAAGACGAGCTTTGTGGTCAACGATCTGTACTTTAGTCGCGTCCGGTCCCTGTTTCCTGTCGTGACCGTGGTCGTTTACCCCCGTATTCCCCACTGCAAGCCGACCGGCCCAACCGTTTGCCATGACTGAAAAACTGTGAGCTCCGATACCCCGCCTGTTGGGCTCGTGCTCGTGTTTTGCTGACATGGCAGCCCCCTGAAGATGCGGGTGGCCATCCGCGATGTGTGGGACAGCGAGACGGCCGCCGTGCAAGTTGCGCGCCGCGCGCTGGGCCAGGTGCTGGGGTGCGCCGTGCAAGTAGACGTCGAGTGGCAGCAGTTGCTGAGCGCGCTGGACGGCGTGTACACGGAGCGCGACGCGCTGGTCACGGCGACCGCTGGCTGCGTCGAGGTGTGGTGCAAGGTGCTGGCGGACCTGCTGGACAGCGCCGACACCGTGGGCGGCGACCGGCAGCAGTGGGCCGAGAAGCTGCTAGAGGCGGTGTCGTCGTCGAGGCATCTGCGGCTCGCGGTGGAGGTGGAAACGGTGGCCAGGGGTCGCGGTGCCGGCAACACCTTCTGGCTCGCGGAGCCCGGCAAGCCCGGCGTGTTTGTGCTGTATCTGCCGCTCAAGACGGCCGTCACCGTGCCGGGGGGCTATTCCTCCATCTACCGCGAGGATCTGCTGAGCTGCTTCAACGGCGGCGGGGGGAGAACGCCGGGGGCAGGCGTGGCGGCGGCGGCGGCGGCGGCGACGACGACCGACCCGTCGGCCGGCGGCACTGTAGCAGCCAGCGGCGACGGCTGGGCCGATGTTGCCGTGGACCGGACCACGGGCACGGCGGCGGTGGTTGAGCCGGCAGCAGGAGGCGGTGCGGGTGCTGTCGCCAGCGCGACAGCCTTCCCCGGCAAGATCGAGTTTCTGCCGTCGGTGGCGTCGCTGCCGCGGCCGGAGGACCTGTTTCTGCGGCCGCCGTACCACCTCGTGGTGGCCAACTACGGCGAGAAGAGGGTGGTGGTGCAGGGCAGCCACAGCCCGTCGCTGCAGTTGCTGGGCGAGTACTTCAAGCGTTGGTGCCGCATCAACCACCGCGACTCGCGCAGCCCGCCCGCCGTGGAGGTGCAGTTCAACCAGTCGTGCTGGGGCGCGCAGCGCATGTACGACCAGATGGAGCTGGCCGCCAAGAACAACATCTTTGAATTCACGCCTGTGCTCGTGCTGGCGTTTGTCGAGGGCGTCCTTGGGTACGACCTGGTGTCGGCGTCGCACAGCACCTGGACGTTCCGGCGGGCGGAGGCCTTTAAAGGGCCCGACGGGCGACAGTAGGGGGGGTGAGCGGCGGCGGGCGGCGGCGGGCGGCGGAGGGCGGCAGCGGGCATAGCGAGAACAGGAATGTTTGCACAAAGTGAAGCAGAAGCGGGTCGCAGTTTTGCCGAGGACAGGCGATGGGGCATGATGCGCGGGCAAGGAAGGGACTTGTTCTAATATGGAAGGTACGATAGACGCAAGGCACGCCCGTTTGAGTAAGCTGACATCGTCATCATCGGCTATGGACAGCCTACGCATGGGGCACGTGTCCCGGGTTGTTGCCGCTGTGGTGGTCATCGTCGTCGTCGTCGTCGCTGACATCGCTGACCTGGCGGGCGTGGCCGAGCAGCGCCGCGCGGTCGTCGTGGTCTCCGGGCACGGGGGCGTCTTCGGGGACGGTCTCGTGGACGGGCGGCAGCGCGGCCGGCGGCGGCGCCACGCCGTGGTGCTCGACGCTCCAGCTGACGGCGCGGTGGACGGGGTCGCGGGGCGCGGACACGGGCGCGGGCACGGTGTGGTGGCTGGCGACGACGCCTGCGGCGACGACGCTGGGCGAGCGGGCAACGGCGGCGGGGCTGCCCGCGGCGGCGGGACCGGCGCCGCCCACCGGACCGGCACCGGGGCCGGCACCGGGGCCGGCACCCGGACCACCGGTGCCGGTGCCCCACAGCTCGGCGTGCAGGGCCTGGTCGATGTCGTCCTTGCTGAGGATGCCGCGGGCGGGGACGTAGGCGTCGAACTGGGCGTCGCGCTCGTGGCTGTAGCTGGTACGGCGGTCCGCAGGCCCGGCCGATCCGGCGGATCCGGCCGCCGGCGCGTCCTGGTACGGCCGCAGAAAGACGTCGCCGCTGGCGAGGCCGGCACTCCCACCGCCGCCGCCGCCGCCGCCACCGGCGGGCCCGCGGCTCAGCTCAATCTCCTCGTAGCCTCCGGCGCGGGTGAAGCCAAAGGCCTTGTCGACACGGCTGCGGCCGGGGCGGTGGTGGTGCAGGTCGTAGGTGTCGTCGTCCTCGCCGTCGCGGGGCAGCAGGCGGCGGTAGGCGACAATGGCGTAGATGCAGAGGGCGAGGGCGACGGCGAGCAGGGCGACGTCGAGGGCAAGGGCGACGGTGGACCAGTTGCCCTCGGCGCGCATGGTGTAGACGACGACGTCGAGGGCGAGGATGGCGGCGGCGCAGGCGGCGGCAATGACGTGGGCGGCCAGCAGGAAAAAGGGCGTCAGGGTGGCGGCGTAGAGGCGGGCGCCCTCGGCCACGATCAGGACCAGGCCGACGAGGGCAAAGGCGATGTTGGTGCACTCCCAGACGAGCTCCACGGTGGGCGTGCGGCCGGCGGCGTGGTCGGCATCAAAGTGCACGGCCGTCTCGGCCAAGCGGTAGGCAAAGATGCCGACGACGGCCAGCATCAGCACCGCCTGCGCCGCCCAGGCCGGCAGCAGCAGGCGGCGGCGCCAGCGGGCACGCTCAAACTGCGCCTGTTTGCGGGCGTACGTCATGGTCAGGGCATGTTGGGGAGAGGCGAGAGAAAGGGGGGGGGGCAAGAGAGAGGAGGAGGAGAGCAGAGGGTAGAGGAGAGGGGAAAAGAAGACGGGAGCAAAAAAACAGACGATGCGGACGAACCGTCAGCCTGACGGTGGCCGGGCAGTGGAGCGGTGGCCTCATCGGGACTAGGCGGCGTGCGGCTGAGCCGGCTGGAGGATCGAGGCGTTTTCGCAGGATTGGGACGGTTCCCTCTGTAGTTTGATTGCGCGGATTTGACGCGGATATGCATACTTGTACAGTCTGTGGTGGTGTACAGTCTGCAGGAGGCATACAGTTGACGTTGTTGCGTTGATGTTTGTTGACTTTGATACAGTTGACTTTACCGCCGAAAAGCTCATGACGTCCTGCCAAACCGGGTTTGAGGAGGCACTGGAACATCTGCCTATGCTACTCCTATGCTGCGTCCTGCACTCCCGCTCGCTGCAGTTCCGAGCTTCACCTACCGCCTTGTCGAGCCAAACCATGAGTTCTCGGCTCACGGGAGCACATCCAGACGAAAAGGGGCCTCTGATCGTTCGACAATCGATTCGGCCGCGTCCGCAGCAGACAAGACGACCGACCAGACGGCACTCCCGCCCTGGCGATCGGGACCTCTCAGGGCTCGTTAGGACGGCCATGGCTGCCTCCAGGGACCTGCACGCAGACACGGCCAAAGGCGTTGCACCTTTGACACCGGGAGCACGCGGTCTATGCGCCCGCCCAGAGGATCTTGTCGTTGTCGTAGCCGGCGGCCTGGTCAAAGTAGCAGCCCCGCTGGTTCGTGACCAGCCGCAGCGGCGCAGCACCCCAGCCGCGCCCGACCACAAAGTCGCAGTTGTAGTGCGTGTGGCCGAAGCCCCAGGCCTTGACCTTGGGCGCGCGGAAGCACGCCTCGCCCGCCAGCTCCGTGGCGAAGGCGCTGGTGAGCGCGTCGCCGGCCTATTCAAATAATCACCACTTTAACCCTATTACAAACGTAATCTAGATTGGAGCAAGAGAAGCAGAAGAAATACAAGGTGCAAAATAAGACTCGAAACTATTTGAGGGCGGTATACGAGCAGCTTCAGAGAGGAACTGTTTGAGCCTTGGAGTTCTCCAACAGCCTAAAAACTGTTCAAGGCCGCCTTGCGCAGCGCCAAGGCCGTCTGGGCCGTGCTGCTGGCGGCGCCCATGACCTCAAACGAGTGCGGCACGCCGCGGAACAGGTGGTACTCGACCTCGACGCCGTCCGCCGCCAGCCGCGCCGCAAACTGCGAGTCCTCCTCCACAAACAGGTCGAGCCCGCCGCAGTCCATGTAGACGCTGGGCAGGCCGGCGAGCGTCGCCGCCCGCGCCGGAATGGCGTAGCGTGCGTCGCCCGGGGCCACGGCGTCGGCGCCCGCGGCCTGCGCGCGCGCCAGGTGCGCCGCGCAGGTGCGGGCGTCGTCCGTCTGCGCGTCCCCGAGGCCGAGGTACGCCGCCCAGGCCAGCGCGTTCTGCTCGCAGGTCCACGTCAGAAACGGCCGCAGCCCCCATGCGTCGTGCGCCGCCGCCACGCCCCTGGGCGGGTGCGCCTGCACCGTGCGGTCGTCGAGCATGGGGTACAGCAGCACCAGCTTGGCCACGGGCGGCTGCAGCCCGCGGTCGCGCGCCAGCAGCCCCAGCCCGGCTGCCAGCCCGCCGCCCGCCGACGCCCCGACCACCGCCAGCCGCGCCGCGTCCAGCCCCAGCTCCGCCGCGTGCGCCGACAGGTGCGCCAGCACCGCGTAGCCCTCCTCGAGCGCCGCCGGCGCCGTCGCCGCCGGCGACAGCGTGTAGTGCACCGCCCAGTGCTGCACCCCCGTGTCGTGCGCCTGCCAGGCAATGCTGCTCGCCAGCAGCGGCACGCTGCCGCAGATCATGCCGCCCGGGTGCAGGTACACCGCCGCCGGCTGGTCCTTGGCCGCCAGCTGCGCCGCCGTGGCAAAGCGCGTCACCGTCACCGTCTTGCCGCTGCCGCCGCCGCTGCCGCCAGGCACCGTCACCTCGTACTGCTTCTGCTCGATGTCCGGCGGGAATGGCTTCTGCGCCGCCGCCATGAACGAGTCCAGCTGCGGCTGCAGCTCCACCACCGTCTGGCTGTCGGGTGCCGGCGGCTGGCCGGCCATGGCCTTGATGATCGGCTCGGCAGCCTGCTGGTAGTCGGGGGCGTAGCGATACATGGTGTCGACGTCTCGGGCAAAGTGCACTGGAAGAGGAGACACCAGACAACCTGTCTACCATCGAGACGGTCGACCCCCAGGCCACAACGGGAAGACACTCGTCGTCACGTCGTGAGGGGTAGCGACTAGGCGCGCGCGCGTGCCATAGCCGAGGAAAAATGGCGCGCAATAGCCGCTTGAGCCGCTTGGCCTTCTTTCTTTTCCCCTGTCCAGGGTCGTCCAGGCGTCCCCGTCGTCCCCGGATCGTCGAATCGTCGAATCGCTGGCTTCTGGAGCCTCGTCCGGCTACCGCAGTCCCTGCGGCTCTGCACTGGGGCGGACGACGGGGCCTGTGCCGGGACGACGCGTTGCGTGTCGTCAGCAGCGCCGACGGCCAGGCTGTCGTTGCGAGGTTCTGGGTGGTGGTCCCGCTTGCCGGCGCTCGGTAATCGGCCCCGGCAGGCGCGATATCACGTGACCATGGTCACATGGATGGCGAGGAGCAGACGCTCCGGCAAAAGCTTGAAAGTACGGCGTGCTGGTTCTGAGCCGCCGCTGCGGCGTTGAATGCAGAAGAATCAAGGCACGGGCGGCCTCGCGCGGCGTCGATACGACGTTCGAGGATGCGAGGGATCGTGATCTTGTGTGCTCGTGGCCGACGACTGGTCGGCCGTCCGCAGAGGCAAACCAGTTGACCGTGCAGACACAAAGTATATTTAGACGGTTCCGAGCTGCGATCGGAGGCGGCGAGCATGGGATTCTTGTTCGCGGCTGGAAAATGCATCCGGGGGAACTGTAAGCATACAAGAGCACAAGAACAAAGGGATTGCGTAGGTTGCAGCCCTTGGCGATCGGCGGAGACGAAAAAACACGTGACCTAGATGGACCCTATTGAAGAAGTACCTGTTTCTACTACGGGGTACAAGTGCAGCCACATCCCAGCCACAAACCTCAAACAAAAACTTCACCACCGACGGACCGATCACCGATCGGCGTAAAGAAAACAGCCTCGGCCTGACAGGCGACCTTTGTCGAGCGTGACGTCAGTCGGTCCGTGTCTATGCTTACAGCAGGTACGGAGTATTACTGCAAAGAGTAGCCTGTCCTCTGCCCGTTGTGGCCTTGTGATACCCCGCCTCCGTACAGTACGGAGTATTACTTTGTACTTTGTATGCTAAAGCGCCCCGCTTCTCTGCCGCCGAACTCCCAAGGGACCGGATCCACAGGGTCCAGGCCTCTCTGCACCTCGTTCCCGTCTCTCGTTCTGCCTATCTCTCCCTCCTCCCACGGCCGTCCCATCCACCCCGCTCGGCGCAAGTCAGCGCGCCGTTTGTTGGCCGCAGCGGCCTTTTTCTGGGAATGGCAAGGCTCTGCGTGCCAGAAAGAGCCCAAATGGGCAAAAGTACCGGCCTTTGCGGCGCCTGAGCGTACTTGCGTACGGCGCGTGGCCTCCTGTGGCCGCCTGTGGCCGCCTGTTGCCGCCTGTGGCCTTCTGTAAGCAAAGCTTAAGCATGTTCCCCCATGGCCTTGGCCTTCGGTGGTCGCCGCCGCCGCCGTTCTCCGCAGCCGTCCTGCGGTCTGGGCCTCGAGTCGATTTGCCACCGCGTCCCTGTTTTTCAGTTCGGTCGAGATGTTCCGGTTTGTTTTGCTGTCTCCGCGCAGGCTGCAGCGTTTCAACGGCAAAAGTACTCTGGAAGAACGCACAGAGGACCGCAGGACGCGCATTTCCCAACGGCAAGTGGCCGCCATCCGTCATCTCGGAGCAGCCAATGAAGCTGAGTAACCGGCTGGCGTCGATCCCGTGCCTGCAGCCAATGGATCGACATCGAGAAAGAGGCGAAAAAAACTGGACCCTTGAGGGGAAGAAAGAGGAGGAGGATGCATCGCTAACAGAAAAAGAAAAATGATTGGAAAAAGAAAGCAAGTCCAAAAGAAAACGCCGGCGCCTTGCACCAAGTTCCTCCCGCCCCATTTTCTGTCCTCCCTTGACGTATCAAGATGGCCGTCTGCCATCTCGATGTCGATAGTCGGCTGCCTGGCAGGCCTCCCACCTGGCATCCTGGCATCCTGGCACACGGCATGCAGTCTTTCCCTGTCCTCTGAATCGCCTCCGCTAGCCAGTTGGCGGACACGTCCCGAAGAGGAAAGTGCAGTCCCTTTGTCTCTCCTGCTCTTGCCTCTCTCTGTTGTCCCTCCTCCCATCACCCACACGCGCTTGCCGTGACACCTGTGGCGGGTCACCAACAACCCTCGCCCCTTCCACTCTCCGTAGCGCAAGCGTGTATTCGTCTATCCTGTGCCTTCCCGGTGTTGTTGGCACCAGCTCCCGTCGGGCCTAGCTCAGCTTGCAAGCTTCGCTTGGGTTCCCCCAACAATACCAGGAGACAGGGCAGGCGCGTTGTATAAAACATTCTCTCGCACCTTCTCTTCTTCGCCTCCCCCCAATGTGCCTCCTGCACCATGTCCTTCTGCCTTCCTGATTGATCGCTTCTGAACGTCTGACGTGCTGCCCTCCATCGTCCCTGCTGCATTTGGTGCGCGTCTGGTCATTGTCCTTGGGCATTTTCTCGTCTTCATCTCCGTTTCGTTTCATCTTCGTCCTTTGCCTTCGACCCCGACAGCCACCTCACCATGCCGCGGGGATCCAAGTCCCCGGCCGGGGTCCCGGTCTCGCCTCTCAGCACGGGCAGCACCGACAAGGTGCCGCGCAAGGTACGCTTCGAGTCCCCATGTCGTGACGACGACGCCAATATCAAATGCTGACCTCCAGTCTGAGCGCTCGCACGAGGAGAACCAGGAGCGCGCCTTCATTGCTGCCTCGCGTCGCACCGACCGCAGCATCGAGGCCCGCGTCCAGTCCGCCCGCATGGCCTCCATCATCCACAAGAAGCGCACCGGCCGCGGCTTCAAGATCTCCGAGGAGATTGTCCTCAAGGAGGACATGTACGAGGAGGAGGACGACGACTTGCCGCGCCTGCGCTACAACCTGGCCTGCGGATACAGCGGCACCACGGGGGCGGCCGCGGGCACCGACGCCGGCGCTGACGGCGGCACCACGGGCGTCAGCGCCCGCCTGAGCGCCGCCGCCGCCGCCGCTGCCTCCTCCATGCGGGCCAGCGACGCCTCCATGGCGGCCACACGCCGCCACGAGGCCGAGATCGACGAGATGTTTGCTCGCCACTTCCCGGGCCTCGCCCAGCGCGCCCAGCAGCAGCGCATGGGCGGCACCGCCCTCGGACCGTTCCCCCCACCGCAGCCTCCAGCATCGTCCCAGGCCGGAAACAGCACCGCATTTTATTCCCCCACGAGCGAGGAGGGCCCCTCGCCGCCACCCGTCACCCTTGCCGCACTCTCCCATAGCAGCAGCAACAGCAGCGGCAACGGCAACAGCAGCAGCGGCGGCAGCGGCAGCGGCCTGGTCATGCCCGTCCCCCTTACCACCGCTTCGCCCTCCTTTGCTGGCATGGCCGCAACCACCGTCTCGCCGCCGCCGGGCCTGTCACCCAACTCCCGCGCCTCTCACACCTCCCACACCTCACCCTCCGTTTCCACGCCCGTGTCCCAGACCGACGGCAGCGCGTACGGCCAGCCACACCGCACCAGCGTCGCCACCACGGGCGCCAGCGGCAGCGCCGGCTACACGTCACCCTTTCCCATGGACGGCGCCCTCAAGTCCCTCGGCTCGCCGGCGGCCGCGTCCTACGTCTGGGGCAGCAGCGGCGCCGCAGCCCCCACCACGGCCGCCATGGCTGGCCCCGACGTCACCATGGCCGACGACCTGCTGCTGCCCGGCAGCGACGACAGCATGGCGTACGCGATGGGCACGATCGGCGCAATGGACTCGATGGGCCTGGGCTACGACGAAGGCGACTTTGACTTTGCCCGCGCTGTCGCCGACGACGGCTCGTCGGGCGCGGCGTCGTCGCTGCTGACCTGGGCCACCTCGCTGTACCCTCACGAGTACACGCTCTCCTCGACGGCGGCGGGGGACGAGCCCGCTCTCTTGGCCGACACGACGTCGACGGCCGTGGCGCCTGCACAGGCGCATCCACACACGCTCATGTCGGGCTTGACCGCTGAGGAGATGCACGAGCAGCTCAGCAGCCGCATCGGCACACCCGGAGGGAGCGCCGGCGATAACTGGACCGAATGGGTGCATTTTGACCGGTGAAGGAATTTTTGGACATCTTCAAAGAGATGAGGGCAACGACGGGCATGGGAGCATCAGGCGACACGGAAACAGGGCGACAGCAAAGACAGCACATGTAAAAGCATACTGGTATATATAACGGGATGGCATGGACAACTGAATCTGCGATAGGAATATTATTAGCACGTTTGATTGTACGTGATCGCTTATGATCCATATATACAGAGTACTTTATTCCTTTCCCTCGTCTTTCTCCTTTCCACTCTCTTTCCTCTCTTTCTTCTCCTTTTTCTCTTTCTTCTCCTTTTTCTCCCTTCTCTCTTCCTTCTCTTCTTTCTCCTTCTCCTTCTTCTCCTTCTTCTCTTTCTTTTCCTTTTTCTCCTTCTCCTTCTCCTTCTTCTCCTTCTTCTCCTTCTTCTCCTTCTTTTCTTTCATTTCCTCAACCTCGACGCCGTGGCTTGTTTCCGACGCGCCGTTCGGCCGTCCATTCCGCTGGCCGTCCAAGCTCAGCCACCCGCTCGGCGGCCGGCCTGCAGGCCTGTCGGCCTTCCCGCTGCCCCCCAGAGTCGCCTTCAGCGGCGCCACGGCGCGCTGCTGGCCGGCGGGCTCGGCGGCCTTGGCCATCCGCACCCACTCGCCGCGCCGCCGCCGCCACAGGTCGCCCTTCCACGCGCGCCACACCGCGCGGCCCGCCCAGCTCTGCCGCAGCGTGTCCTCATGCGCCGCCAGCTGCGCCATGATGGCGTCCTTGAGGTGGAAGGGGAGGGACACGACGGGCTGGCCGGCCTCGTCGTCGTCGGGGCCCACCCGCGACGGCGTCTGCACAATAGCCACGAGCACGGCGTGCCCCGCCGGCGACGTGGCCAGGGTCGCGCAGTGCGGCACCAGCGCCGCCACCAGCTGCTTGTTGAGCGGCACGCGTGTGTCCACGCCGCTGCCCCGCGGCGGCCGCCGCGACTGCAGCGCCGCCACCAGCACGCGCGCCCCCGCCGCCGACTGCGTCGCCAGGCGCACCAGGCTCGTGCTGTCGTCCGCCGCCACCGCCAGCAGCGCCGCCTGCACCGCCGCCGCCGGCGCGCCCGGGCACGCCAGCATCGCCGCCAGCAGCTGGCACGCGTGCGGCGCGGCGGCTGCGAGCCCTTCCTTGTCCTCGCCCTGCGCGTCCGCGGCGCCCGCGTCCGCGTCCGCGCCCTCGTCACCGGCACCGGCACCCTCGCTGCCCTCTCCCAAGCACAGCTCCGTGATGAGACGCCCCGGGTGCAGGCGGCCGCCACCGACAGCCGCCTGCAGCGCGTCGACGAGCGCCTGCACGACCTTGGCGTCGACGCCGCGCACCTGGCAGCGCTCGAACAGGGTGCGCAGCACGCTGAAGCGGCGGCGCTCGACCAGTTGCGTGACGAGTGGGGTCGTGGACGTGCGGCCCGACGTGGTCGTCGTGGTGGCTGCCGCTGGGGCGACCGCGTCCATCTGCAGGACTTGCACGCGCAAGACACGGGTCAGGTCGTCAGCGCCGAGGCGCTCAAGCACGCGCATGGCCGGGTAGCAGGCGACGTCGTTGCGCAGGTAGACGGCCATAGGGCGTTGGGCCGACGGGGCGGGGGCCGTGTCTTTTCCGTCCGTCGTCGTGGTGGCTTCCCCGGCAAACATGCTGGTGTAGAGTGCCTTGAACAGCTTGCCCGAACACTTGGTGATGAGCGTCTCCAGCAGACGCGAGCCGATGCGGTCGTAGACGAGCGTGCGCACGAGGTCGGACGCCGGCGACGCCGGGTCGCTCAGCGACGCCGGTGCCCCGGGAAGCAGGCGGTCCAGCAGGGACACGGTGTCGTCGGCCTCGTCCGCAGGTTCTGCTCCCGCCTCAGCCTCCTCCGCGCCCCGCTTCCGCTTCTTGCTGCCGCCTTTGCCGCCCTTCTTGTCGGCCATGTCCAGCTCGAGCAGCAGCTGCAGCACCGGGTTGCCGGTCGGGTGCGCGGCGAGAACGCGCAGAGACGGCGCGTCGAGGCTGGCGGCGATGTCGCTGATGATCTTGCGCAGAGCACGACCAAAGGAGAGGGGGCGGGGGAGGTCGGTGGCCGTGGCGGGACTGGCTGCCTCACCGGCCGCGCCCACAGAGAACCCTCCCACGCGCACCGTCTCCTTCTTGCGGCTACGCAGCAGCGAACGCGTGGCCAGCTCGTCGAGGGGCCGGCCGGCGAGCACGACGAGCAGGACGCGCAGCGTGTGGGAGGCGAAGCGGTCGGTGAGCAGGGCGCTGAGGTGGGCCTCGAGCTCGTCGAGCGCAAACAGGAACAAGTCCTCGAGCGAGGGCAGATCCTGGTCGCCTTCCTCGTGGTCGTCGTCGTCGGCGGCAGCAGCCACACTGCCGATGTCGGCGTCCGACCCGACCAACGGCGCCGCCTGCAGAAACAGCTGCTCGCAGCAGTGGCTGGCAAAGCGGTGGGTCACAAGGGTCAGGATGTGGCCACGGAAGGCCTGGAAGAGGCGCTTCTTCTGGCGCACGGAGGCAACCTGGATGAGACGCTCCATGAGGCGTGAGCACGACTGGCTGCTGGCCAGCTTCAGCTCCTTGCCGCGGGCCTCGCGGAAGACGTTGGCAAGGAAGACGCGGCGCTCGTCGTCGCCGCCGGCAAAGTCATTGAGCTCCAGCAGCTCGTCGGCGCGCCGGAAGTACTCCTGCTCGGCGTCGCTCAGCAGGCCAAAGAACTCGCCGGTATTCTTGGGCGGGTCGCGCTGGCCATGCCATTCTCTGTCGACGTCGGCGTCGGCATCGACGTCGGCATCCTGCTGCTCCTCCTCGCCCTCGTCCCCGTCCCTTTTGCCTTCTGCCGGCTTCCAAGGTGCCACATCGGCGGCGACTTCCGGCTGGCCCTCGACGTCGTCAAAGAAGAGGTTGTCACCGCCGCCGCCGCCGCCGCCGCCGCTACTACGGCTCTTGAGATTCACGGGCATGGTGTTGGCCCCCGATGCCGAAGCGGAAGACTGGCCGTAGCTTGTGCGCTGGCGCTTGGCCTTGCGCGCCTCGTAGGCGGCGGCACCGTCCATGTCGCCTTGGCTGGTTCGCTTGCCGCCATTGTGCGCTTCGTGGGCTTCGACGTCGTCAATAATCTCGAGATCGCGCTGCTTCTTGCGGCGCTCGTCGCGCTTGAGCTGGCGCTTGGACTTGCGCGGTTTTGCCATGGCAGTGAAGGTCTGTTGGAGTCGTTGGCGTGTCGTCCTCGTCTCGCCGGTCTCCAACTGGTCTAGCATACAAAAAAAAAAAGTTGAGACAGCGGCAGAAAAAAAGCTGTTATCTTATCAGAACAGATCTTGTCACCGCCTTGATCACGTGATAAAACCAAGACCCAGAACGCCGCCAAAACAGCAAACCAATATGGGAGTATGGAGTATTACACTTTTAACAAGTTAACAAAAATCCGTAACTTTTATTTTCGCCTTTTTGCAATTAGTAAACCTCTTTGCGGATGAGCTCGAGAGCGCGCACGAGCCCATGGACGGTGGCGGGGCGGGTCTGCCAGGTGACGACGACGCGGAAGAAGCTGCCGCGGTCGCCCGGGGCAAAGTCAATCATGAAGCCGCGGCGGACGAGCAGGCGAACGGCATCGCGGGTGCGGCGGGTGTTGACGTCTGGGTCGGGATCGACGGCGGCGTAGTAGAAGCACACCTGCAGGCAGGGCGGGGGGTTGGGGGAGACGAGGTCGAAGGTGGCGGGATCGGCGGCGACGCGGTCGGCGAGCAGGGCGGCCATGGCAAAGGCGTGGTCCGTCTGGCGGGCGAAGCCGTCGGCGCCTTCATAGACCCAGGCCAGGGCCAGCTTGAGGCTGTCGCCGCGGCGGCCGCACTGCAGCGTGAGATCGGCCAAGTCCCAGACCTCGTCGGCGGCCCAGGCGTCGGCGGGGGCGCCCTTGTCCTCGTCGGCGGCGGCGTCACCAGCGGCGTCATCGTCCCCGCTGTCGCCGTCCGTGTCGCCACCCCCGTGAAACAGGTATCCTGCGGGCAGGGTGTTGGCGCGGTGGAAGATGCGCAGGTCCGGGCCGAGCAGGAACGAACATGTGACGGGCACGTTCATCATCTTGTGGGGGTTGACGGTAAGCGAGTCGGCGAGGTGGGAGCCGGCAAGCTTGTGGCGGTGCTGGGCGGAGAAGATGGCCGGGCCACCCCAGCTGGCGTCGATGTGCAGCCACAGATGGTGAGCCTTGCAGATGGCGGCGATGGCCTCGAAGGGGTCGTAGGAGCCGAGCACGGTGGTGCCGGCGGTGGCGTTGACGTAGAGCGGTGTGAAGCCGGCGGCAGTGGCCTCGGCGATGCGGGCCTCGAGGGCAGCGGGCTGCATGGCGCCGACGGCGTCGACGGGTATGGTCCAGACGGCGCCGGAGCCGAGGCCGGCGGCCTGGGCGGCCTTTTCAACGGAGTAGTGGCCATGGGCGCTGGTGAAGAGGGCAAAGCGGCGGGCAGCGCCGTCGGCCGAGCGGACACCGTTGCCATGGACCTTGGTGTCGGGGAAGAGGGTGTTCCGAGCAATGACGACTGAGGTGAAGTTGGAGGCGCTGCCGCCGGCGACGGTGATGCCGCCGGCGCGGGGGCCGACAAAGCCGAAGCGGCGGGCGAGCGCACGGGCGGTGGTCTTTTCAATGACGGTCAAGGCGGGGGAGACCTGGAAGACGTGCAGGTTGGTGTTGAGGACGGCGAGCAGCAGCTCGGCGGCAACGCCGATGGGGGTGGTGCTGGAGTAGAGCTTGTCGAGGAAGCCCTGGTCCCAGGTGTTGACGCTGAGGTCAAGGATGCGGCGGATGAGAGCGAGAGCGGCCGGGCGGCCGCCGCCAGGGCCGGAGGGCAGCTGGAGATCGAGGCGGGGGATGAGCTGCTGGGGGGTGAGCGGCTCGACGAGCGCGGTGCGGACGGGCAGGTCCGCGGAGACGGCGGCGGGGGGTCCGCCGTTGGCGCGCTCGGGGAAGGCGTCGTCAGCAGCGCGGACGAAGGGGACGACGAGGGCGCGGACGGCGTCAATGATCTGGGGGTCAGGACCGGACACCTCGGAGGTGGTCGGAGGTGGGCGGAGGTGGGCGGAGGTGGGCACTCACATCAGACAGCTCGTCGGCGCGGGTTGGCGGCAGCTCGGCGGCGACCGGCGCAGCCGGGGCCGGCTTGCCGTTGGCCGTTGGTCCGTGAGCCATGTCGGGTGGGTGTCGTGTTGAGTGCGTGCGGACAGACTCAGACGCGGACAGAAACGAAGCCGGAGCCCATTAGTCTGCCGCTGCCGCTGCCCCGACTTTTTCACCGGCCGAGGCCCATTCATTTTTGAAAACGTAAAAAGCGTATTAGTCTTGGTCATGCCGATGGCCTCATCAGCGTCCAATGGCGCGGCGCCGGCGTGTTTGCCCGCGGCGCAGACGCCAGCTAGCCGACACCGGCGGCTGTCTGTACTTGTAAGTATATGCTTACTCCGTAGGCGTTGCTGGTGGCGGGTCTCCATGGTGCTTCCAACGTTCTCACATCTGACGTTCTCACGTTCTGACGTGCTGCTCGTGCTCCAACGCCTCTCAAGCTGAAACAGATCGTCGAGGGCCGTGCGCAGGCAGGCCTGACGGAGACGCCGAGAGAACCACTCGCAGAACCCATTTGATTTCTCTCGCGAAATTCCCCGTCACCGGTCAACCGCCGCACGACGTCGCCAGCTCGCTCGTTCCAGCCGCGCTGTCTCCCCGTTCTCGTCTCGTCTCGACTGGCCAGGCCTCGCCATGGCACGTTCTGGCCTGCTGTCGTCCCCAGCTGTGTCTCGACCAAAGTCGGAGGATTTCTGACTGGCTGCCTCGTCCTGGGCCTTCCACCTTGCTAGTGGCCAGACGAGTTAGCGCGGCCTCCGTGCTTCGACGGCAAGGGCCTAGAAAAGGGGTATCAAGTCGCTATCGCTAGCGACAGGGGGTGTCGTGCGTTGGGTCGCGAAGAAGAGATGAGGCTGGAGAGAGAGGAAGATGAGAAGCAAGAGAAGACGAGGAGAACACGTCCAAAGGGGAAAGGAGAGTTCCGGCGCTGTGCAACTAAAGACGGCACGGCCGAATCCCGCTATTGTCACGCTGCGGAAGGAGCGTGCGTGCCCCGCCCCCTGGCCTGGAAGGAGCGACGAGCGCGTGTGTCTTGTCAGTCCTCGGCGCGCGGCAGGCGTACGTATTTGTAGGTCTTTCGGGTCGTCTGTCGCACCTTCCTCCCGCCCCGTGGCCAGCCAGCCCTTCCACCTCGTGGCCGACCCGAAACGGAAACTGCGCGCTGCAGCAGATCGCAGCTGAATAAGAGGCGAAACAACGACGGCAGGCGGAAGAAAAAGAGGGAAAAAAAAGAAAAGAAAAACGCCAACAGAGTCGCGATCGACAACAAGGCGATCGGCGACACGCGACCGCGCACTGTCGCGTCTACGAGGCGACGGCGACGACGACGACACGACGACGACACGACGACGGCGACACGACGATACGAAGAAGACGACTGCGACGGTTGACCAAACGGACGATCGCGTGACGACGCGTGGCGACGTCGACGGAACATCTTCACGATACTTTTTTTTTTCGTCCTTCACACCGCTCCTTGACGACTCCGGCATGCCCGCGCAGGGGGGGCGCGAGGCGCCGCCGGTGCCCATCGCGATCACGATCTGCGGCGACGGCGGCTGCGGCAAGTCGTCCATCACGCTGCGGCTGGTGCGCTCGCAGTGGACGTCCGAGTACGACCCGACGATCGAGGACAGCTACAGCGTGACGCGACGCATCGACGGCGTGACCTACCACCTGGCGCTGACGGACACGGCGGGCCAGGAGGAGTACCGCGGCATGTGGGCGTCGTCGAACCTCGGCGCGGACGCCTTCTTGCTCGTCTACGACATCACCGCGCCGGACTCGCTCGACGCCCTGCAGTACTTCAACGACCTCATCGACATGGAGGCCGAGACCCGCCTGGACAACGCCGCGCGCGCCCGCCGCGCCGGCGTGCCGCTGCCGCTCGACGACGGCTTCCTGTACGGCGCCGGCGGCGCGGCCGGCAGCCGCGCCGTGCCCCCCGTCAAGATCGTCGCCGGCAACAAGTGCGACCTGCAGGAGAGCCGCCAGGTGCCGGCCGCGCGCGGGCTCGACTGGGCGCGGCGGCGCGGCTGCGGCTTCATGGAGACCAGCGCGCGCCTCGAGGTCAACATCGAGGAGACCTTTGCCCTGCTGGTGCGCCGCGTCGTCGAGGCCCGCCGCCTCGCCGCCCAGGGCGGGCCCGAGCAGGACTGCCGCGGCATGACCAAGCCGCTTAGCCCGCTGCCGGCGAGGCTGCCCGAGGCCGGCGGCGGCGGCGGCGGCGGCGGCGGCGGCGGTGGCGGCGGCGGCCTGCCGGGCGCGGAAAAAGGCCGGCAGGTGGGCCTGCGCGGGCCGCGCATCGACGGCGACCAGGTGGGCCGCGACGCCGGCCGGGGGTTCTGGAAGACGCTGCGGTGTTGGTAGGGCAGGGCGGTGATGGGAGGGCGGTGTCGGGAGGGCGGTGTCGGGAGGGCGGTGTCGGGGAGGGGCTTGCTTTTTACGGATGTCGGCGACGGGCGTTTGAGCGGGTAGTTTATGTCTTTCTGTTTCCTGTCATGTCTGTCGTGCTCGCAGCGTCTTGTCTGGCTGTCTGGCTGCCGCTCTCCCCGGCTGCCGGGCCCTACCGGGTCGCCCACGCCCGCCACTGCGCGTACGCCGCGTAGGCCAGGCTGGCCTTCTTGCCCTGGTAGCGCACCACGTGCACGTCGATCTCGCGCCAGCGGTCGCGCCGCCCCGTCCAGCCGGCCTTGCGCATGAGGCTGACGAGCGTCTCCTCCTTGGTCCAGCCCTGCTCCGGCGCCACGTCGGGCAGGTAGGTGGCGCCGAAGCGCCGGCCGCCGTGCGTGAAGCTGATGCGCAGGCCGTGCGTGCCCAGCTCCCAGTCGTCGACGCTGCTGGCCGGCTCAAAGTCGGTCAGCAGCGTGACCGCGACCTCGAGGTGCGGCAGCTCGCGCTTGGCGATGGGCGCGAACCGCGTGTCGTGCAGCGCCGCCGTCAGCGCGTACGTGGCCAGGCCCTCCTCCAGCGGCTGCGCCTCGAACGTGCCGATGCAGCCCCGCAGCGCGTGCTCGCCGTCGTCCTCGCCCTCGGTCGTGTTCCACGTGACAAAGAGCGGGGAGGACGCCGGCACGCCGCCCGCCGAGGGCGTGGACAGCGACGTCATCGACGACGCCGCAGACGCCGTGCTGGCCGCCGCCGACGAGCCGCCGCTGCTGCCGCTGCTGCTGGTCGGGTTGCTGGCGGCCGAGCGTCCCGCCGCCGAGGCCGCCGACCCCGGAGCCGATGCCGCCTGCTCCGCGACGTAGGCCGCGTACGACGCCTGTACGGCGGCGAGGCTGAGCGGCTTGCGCTTGTCGAGGTGCGCCGCCAGCGTCTCGAAGCAGAAGAGGCAGTGTTCCGTGGAGGCCATGGTGGCGGGGGATGGGGCGGCAGAGGAGGTGAGCAGAGGGGGAGGTGGTAAGCAAGAACAGAAGAGGCAGACAGAAGAGGCAGACAGAAGAGGCAGATGATATGCTACATCCAGGCGGGCAGCCGAGTTAGGTAAGCCGACCGGACGCCGGGGCGGGATGTCGGATCCCCCGCACTTGGTCCTGTCGGGTCTCGGCCGCTGACTAAATGCACGTGAGCGGACGGCGGCCGAGAGATGAAGAGGAGGACGACATGCGACAGACGAGACGACAGGAGGCAAGGGCCTCGGGCGGCAGCCGGGGCCGGCCAGACGGACAGGCGGCCCCGCAGACGCTGGCGCAGCATGAAACGGGCCCCGGTGGACCGCTGCGGGCGCGCCGGCGTCCCTGCGTCGGGAGGCGGCAATCCGAGGACAGGAGACGAGACGGAAACCGGGGGGACGACGAGCATGGGAAACGGGGACGCGAGACGCGGCGGCGCGGATTCGATTGGCCCGGCCTGCCCTGTTTGCCGCCCGTGGCTATTTTGGCTGCGACACGCTGGCGATCCAGCGCCCCGGCGCTGTGTGATCGACGGCGGTCAGGGGCGCGGCAGCATCCGGGCCGGCAGACGGAGGAGGCTTGGCAGCAGAAAGCTTGGCGGCAGAAAGCTTGGCGGTAGGTCGCGGTGCAGCGGAGGCCGTCTGGCAGCGGGAGCCATGCTTGGCCAAGATCCCAACATCGGGCAGCCGCCGTGTGTCTGGGTCCCGCAGACCCGAGACGAGTGTCGACGCAGGAGGACGCAGGG
This sequence comes from Ophiostoma fasciatum, assembly GCA_019925495.1. Taxonomy (NCBI): domain Eukaryota; kingdom Fungi; phylum Ascomycota; class Sordariomycetes; order Ophiostomatales; family Ophiostomataceae; genus Ophiostoma; species Ophiostoma fasciatum. Next base: position 276,714 of record JADHKM010000022.1, on the reverse strand, counting down.
AGGAAGGACGAGGAGAGCAGGGACGTGCCGCCGATCGGTGGACAGGCTGGATGCCAGCAGCTACAAATAGCCGGCTCTTGGCTCTCATTGTCGCCGTTGTCTTTCCTCCCATCTCATCTTCACTTCATCTTCATCTGTCGCCGGCGACTTGACCTTTGCATCTGCTTCATCGTTTCTTTGCCCTCTCTAAATTACTCGTCTTCTCAACTTCCGCCTTCACAATGAAGTACTTTGTCTACCTCGCCCTGGCGGCCGTCGCCTTTGCTGCGACCAACGAGCAAGGTACGTCCCGCTGGTCTCGCGTCCTGCTGGCCTCTCAGCCCAGCCTGCTAACAACACCCAGTCGTCCGCCGCCAGAGCACGCAGACGGGCGTGCCGGCCAACCAGGCCGCCATGACGGACAAGAACGGCAACGTCATCGCGTTCGACTCTGCCAACGTCTACCTCGACAGCGTCGCCAAGGGGCTGTAGAGCCTGGTGCGAGGGTTGTGGTGGAGGATGAGGCTGGCTTCCATTCGACATTCGTATTAATACACACGCTATTACGCTATACAGCCGTACAGCCGTCTGTCCATTACTCGTACACAAGCCCTCTAAAACGGAATCGCACTCGAGCAGTCCACCATGTCGTTGATGTTGTCGACGCCCAGCAGCGACACGCGGAAGTAGGCGTTGGCATAGGCCTGGGAGTCAACGGTCAGCACAGGACGCACACGGCACCCAAAGACAGCAGCCAGAACTCACCGTATCCCACGTCCGCTGGTTGTTCATCGTCTGCCACGTGCCCTTGGTCTCGCTGTACTGCGCCAGCGCCACGTCGCTCGGGAAGCGGTACACGCCCGCCGGCGCCGACAGCGTCTCCGCGTAAAAGGCCGTGTCCCACACGCCCGGCGTCGTGTCCTGCGGCAGGCCGGCCTCGCTCGTGTCCGTAAAGAACTGCTGGCTCGTCGAGTGCGCGCCCACCAGCGCCACCAGGTCCGCCGCGCTCACCGTCTTGGCCGCAAACAGCGCCACCAGGTCCGGCGCCGAGTCAAAGGCCGACGGCAGCAGGCCCTCCACCGCCGCCCGTGCGCTGTCCCGCCGCCCCGCCAGGAACCGCACCCGCGGGCCGCGCGGACACGCCACCGTGGCCACCATGGCTGAGAACTGGATCAGGTCCGCCATGCCCACGCCCTGCTCGTGCCACGCCTCGTACCACGCCCGCGTCTGGTTGGCAATCGCCTCCAGCCCCAGGTTGTCTGCGCGCGCCAGCTCGTCCGCGTTGAGCACAATCGACCCGTCCGCCCCGCCCCACGCCACCGACGTGTTCCAGGCCCCGGCGTCGTGGAAGCCCAGCCGGATGGCCGCGCGTGCCAGCGACGAGCAGCCGTTGCGCCCGTCCTGGAACGTCGGCAGGATCGCGTCGGCCACCTGCGCCCACACGCTGCAGCTGGCAACCGAGGGGGTGGGAGAGGGAGACGAGACGGTAGAGGCGGAAGCCGAGGAGGGAGACGGCGACGCGGAGGGAGAGGGAGAGGGTGAGGTGGAGGGTGAGGGAGAGGGAGAGGGAGAGGGTGAGGTGGAGGGAGACGGAGAGGCAGACGGCGACGGAGAGGTAGAGGGCGAGGGAGAGGCGGAGGATGACGGAGAGGCAGAGGGCGATGGAGAGGTCGCGGGCGACGAAGAGGTAGAGGCCGAGTCGGCCGGCGATGAGGCGGGTGGCGAAGAAGACTTGGACAGAGATGTGACAGACGAGGACGGCGACTCGGACGGAGACAGCGAGGCGGAGGTAGACGGCGACGCAGAAGAGGACGGAGACGTGGAGGGCGAATGCGACTCGGAGGCAGACGGAGAGCCAGACGCAGACGAGACAGTCGAGGCGGACACCGACGCCGACGTCGACGGGGACGACACCGACGCCGACGACGACACCGACGTCCCTGGCCCCGGCGGCCCGTTCGGCTTGCAAGGCGAACCGCCCGGCTTCTCCGGGCCCTTGGGCTTCTCCGGGCCCTTGGGCTTCTCCAGGCCGCCGTGGTTCCATGGCTTCCCCGGCAGACCCCCGTGCTCCTTGCTCACCGGCAGACCCCCCTGCTTCTTGCCCCCCGGCAGACCCCCGTGCTCCTTGCTCCCCGTGTGCGTGGCCGGCAGCTCGCCGCCGAGGATGCGCTTGGCCAGGCGGCCGACGTCGGACAGCTGGTCGTCGGCGAGGTGGCGGAGGTCGCCGAGCAGGTCGGTGCTGGGCAGCGCGGCGGCGTCGCGGGCCTCGACGCCGTCCTGGGTGTTGGCCGCCCGCTTGATCTCCGCCACCATGTCGCCGTGGTGGAAGCGCGCGTGGTGGCCGGCGTGGGCCGCGTGGCCGGCGCCGCCGCCGCCGGGAACCATGCCGGGCCAAGCCGCGGCCGGAGCGGCCACGGCCACGGCCAAGAGAAGGGCCGAAGCGTGCATGCCGAGAAAGGACAACAAAAAAAAGAAGGACGAAAAAAAAAAACAAACACAGAAGAAACGAAACGAGTGACAGAACAAACAAAGCGAGTGGCTACGGAAAATCCGTACAAAACGAGTGACAGTCCGAAGACGAGTGAACGAGCGGCTGCCGAGCACGACGCGGTCAAGGCAGGCAGAGAGTGTATATATACGGGCACTCTGTACTCTCCGTATTGTATACTCGTATGTGTACGGAGTACTCCGTGCAGCTGCGTAGCCTGCCTCCCGACCCGGCCGGCCCTGGCGGAGCCCGACGAGAAGAGTAAGGCGCCTGCGAAGAATACGAGGCAACTCCGCAGACGCACTGGCAAATGCTTGCCGCTGGTGAAATTGATCAAATTGGAGACCGGGCTGCTCGTTGGCCAGCCGTGTCGTCTGACCGCGTCTGGCCCCCAGACCGCATCGACCTGTCCTCAACGGCGCGCCTGGCCGGCCGACCGCCGGCCGCCACCTGAGCTCATCTGCCCGCTGGCCTCGTCCGCCTCCTGTCGTCGTCTGCTTATTCTTCGTCCGCTCGATGCAATTTCCCCCGTTGCATCGACCGCCCGTGGTGGCCTGTCTGATGGCGCTGTGCCGAGTTGGGACAAGCAGCGCCAGGGTTGCCGAAGCCAGCCAACCAGCGGCGGCGCAAAGCGAGAACGGTCGACCGGGCGGTAGTAGCTTGGCAGGGGTCAGCGGGCAGGGGTCGATGAATAGAGGTCTGACGGTTGAACTGGGTCTCGGAGCCGACAATAGCTTGGAAGGCTGACTGGGACAAAGAACTGCCGACGGGCAAAGAACTGCCACGGAACGTTCGTTTTGTCGGTGCCCTCCCAAGCGTCAGGACGCCCTCCCCCGTTCCGTTGCTGAGACTCTGCCATGGCTCGCGTTGTTGTTCGTTCTGATTACCACGTCGTATTGTGGCGCGGGCCTGCGCTGTGGCCGCCGTGGCCTGGCCGCTGTGTATATATTTAATATCAGCAGAGTCAGTGCGGTGCAAGCCGGGCCAATGGCTGCCAACCTGCCAGACGCCAGGCTCCAGCCTGCCGATCACTGCCGCCCTCCGTCCAACCCCTGACTTAGTCCCAAACAAGCAGCCCGCAGCGCCCGCTCGGAGAAAAAGAAGAAGGCGAGCCGTCGTTTCCTGCTTCAGGAATGGCACGTGTCCACTGGGCCCGCCAAGGGTCTATTTTCGGCAGCAAATGCGGCGCCGCCGCGGCGTTCCTGGCGCTCGTGTCGCTCGAGTTTGCTGGCTTGTTTCAGGCGTCGGTGTAGCTCATCCTTGTCACATGTTGTCTCGTCTTGTCGGCTGTCCGGCTGCCAGCGTCGTCTGCCGTCCCCTCTCCCACTGGCCTTGTGATCGTCCCGTGTCGTCGCCTTGCTCGGCGTCTTGCGCGACATCTTGCGCGGCGCCTTGCCGGCCGCCTTGCCGGCCGCCTTGCTCGCTGTCTCGCCCTTCCTCCCCCCCCCCCCCCCCCGCTTCCCTCTCCCTCCATTTCCGCCCTCACCCCTCACGTTCGGCACCCCCGCCCTCGCTGCCCATCGCCTCCATCGCTGCTGCGTGCTGCACGCCAGCCACCGATATGTGGTTGCGTCCACCCACCGCCTCGCCGCACTCTGGGCACCGCGCCTCCTCCATGGGCATCCCGCACTCGCCCACCGTGAACGGGTGGTTGTTGACGCACACGTACCAGTGCCCCGATCCCCTGAACTCCGTCGCCATCGCCGCGTACACTGCCCGCAACTCTTCCACCGTCACCGTCTGGTAGTCGGGCAGCTCCCGCAGCGCCGCCTCCGCCGCGTCCACCTCCACCTCCAGCACCCGCGTCGACGCGTGCGTCGCCATCCGCGCCCGCGCCGCCGCCACGTGCTCGAGGCCTTTTTCTTTGAGCCGTGTCAGCAGAGACTCCCTTTCGACGGCCGCGCCGCTGCCCTTGCCCGCCTTGGCAGTGCTCGCCAGCTTCCGCACCGCCACGCACAGCTGCGCGTAGCACACTTGCCCTTCCACCTCCTGCCGCACGCACGTGGCCGCCTTCGCCGCCGCAATGGCCTTGCTGCAGTCCTCAAACAGGACATTGAACTGCTTGCCTGCAATCATGGCCGCCAACAGGCTCGGCACGGCGGTCACCGACTGCTCGTCCGTCTGCTGGCGCTTCTCCAGCAATGCCCCTAGGTCCTCCAGCGCCAGGATGTCGCACCGCAACAACAGCAGTTGCGCCTGCACCAGGCTGCCAACCTGCAACACGCTCTCGTCAAACGTAAACCGCGTCGCAGGAGGCACGCCAGTCCCGCCTTGCGCCTTCACCTGCCGCCGCTGCGCAAACCGCACCAGATTCGCCACCTTCTGGAAAGGCTGCTCGTCCGCCGCCACCTTGAGCCCGTAAGCAACGATGTCCTGTCGGATCGTTAACACGCGGCCGTAGCGAGCAGACGCCTGCGCCGCATTCAGCAGTGTCTTGATCAGCCCTTGTCGCTCGCCCGTCTTAGGCAGCAGCCGCGACTTTTTCGCCGTGATTGCAGGGACCGCCTCGTCCTTGGCGCTGCCCAACCACTCCCGCACGTCCACCAGCTTCTTAGCTAGCTTCGTGTGCTCCTGGTTCGCCCACTGGATGAACCGCTTCGTCGCCTCATCCAGCAGCGCCCGCCGCACAATCCGCCCGTACCGTGCCACGTCGCGCAGCGGGCCCCGGCACGTTGGGCACTGCTTGGCTTCGCGCATGTCAAACGGCGCCGACGATGCCGCCAACGCCACCGGGTATGCCTGCCCCGACCCCGTTTCCGCCATCGTGTAGTGCCGACCCATGTCCATCAGCCCATCCATGGATGATACGGACAACACGTGCCCACAGCGCGGGATGATGCACGGGTCCTCGTCGAGGTCGATTTCCCGGTACGTTGACATCAGAATCCAGTCCACCTGCTGGTCAAGCACGTCCGCGCTGCCGCACGTCTGGCAGAAGCGCTTGTCGGGGCACGGCTCGCCGCATACAGTCGGGCCTGAGATCATTGGTTAGCTTGCTCCGTGCTCTCATATGAGCCTCACTGCGCCCCTTGTCACGCTGCGTCCCTTGCACGCACATTGATGTCCGCAAGCAAGGAGCTTTGCGCACCGCTTCGAACACGGAACCCAGTTGCACGGCGCCGCACATCTGTCAGGTGTCAGCAAAGTCCCTGCAATATTGGCCCCAGCCCAGCATCTGGTAGGGTCCCAACATACGGCATCGTGCAGGCAGAATGAGGACAGCGCGAAGCACATGTCTCCTCCGCACAAGGTGGGCACGGCTCGTTGCACGTCGCGCTGCACCGCGAGTGGCTGCACCGCACATCGCAGCGCACTTTGCACGGCGGACACGGCGTGCCGTCGTGGCATTTCCTGGGACAGGTGTGCTGGCACGTCCCAAACGGCCGCCCGCACCTGTGCTCGCAACTGCCATGGTCCTCGTTCGTAACAATGCCCCCTTCGTTCCGCGGCTTGCAGACGAAGCACTCCTTTTTGCAGTTGTGTCCACATGCCAGCGCCGACCGGCACTCCGCCTTGCACCGAAAGGACGCGTCCGCCACGTCCACACAACACATCACCGTGAGTACGTGTCCGCAGCCAGGCACCGTTTTTTCCACCTTGGCGTGGCACCTGACCGACGCTGGCGCCTGCCACTCCCAGCAGTGCGGCTCAGTTCGTGTGTGGCCGCATGGCAGCGTCAGGGTCTGGCCCGTCAGTTTCACCGTGCATCTGAGCGCGCAGTCATCGCAACACTTCCGCGGGCAGCCGTGATCGCAGCCCGCGAGCGGCCGCGTGCAGGGCTCCGTGCACCGGACTGCCGCGTGGATCACCTCCGAGTGACACCGCTGCGTGCAGGCATGACCACAGGCAAGCCGCTGAACGCACGGCAGCAGGCATCCGCCGTCGGGTGCAAACTGCGCAAAGTGATCCGGAATTGACGCCTCAAACGTCTGCTCTGGGTGTTGCTGACAGCACAGTGGCAGGACGGGGCCCAGGTTGCCGTTGGCCTCCAGCATCGCCGACACATTCTGCCACATGGGTACGTCCGAGTAGGTCTCACGGTTGCCCAGAATGAACATGCCGTGTTGCGCGCGCGACAGCAGCACATTGATGCGGTTGGACGTACGGAGGAACCCACACCGCCGCTGCGGGTTGCTGCGCACCAGCGACACCACCACCACCTTGGCTTCCTCGCCCTGGAAATTGTCCACCGTGGCGATGCGCACGCTGTGCGATAGAAGCGTCTTGGCGGGCGCCGCCTCTTTTTTCTTGCCCTGCGCACTTTGCGCTGCCGGTCCAGATATCGCTCCGAACGTCGCGACCGCAAAACGTCTGGGGCTAGCGATGTCGATGAGCTCGGGCAACTCGGTTGTCGCGGCGGCGGCGGCATCTAGGTCCTCCTGGTCGCGCTCGTTTAGGGTAATCTCAAACATAGACGACAGCTTGCGCCGCAGCTGCAGCATCTGACCGAGGTACGGCGTCAACACGGCGATCTCACCGCTCCTGTAGGTGCCCTGCTTGACCAGATGCGACACCAGTGCTGCCGTCAGCTCTACCTCAAATGCGTTCGTGCGCGATGCGTTGGTTGGGTCAGCAGCTGCACCGCTGCCGTCGGCCGTCACCCCATCCTCCAGGTGCGGGTGGTCGAGCCAGAACAGCCGCCGCGCCACGCCCGGGACCGTCGGGTACGCGGCCACATCGCCGCCGTCCTCTAGCTCCGGGTACAGTGGCGCGCGGATGAGTGCCGAGATGGAAGGGTGCATGCGGCGCTGAGTGGTCAAGTGGCTGAAGGGCAGGCGTGCAGCGCCGACGCGTGGAGGCGTCACCAGGCGCTCAAACAGCGATATGTCAAAGGAAAACTGCCGGCCGCGGGGATTGCCGCTGCTCAACTCGTAATTTTGCACTTGGGGACGCAGCTGCTCGTGATCGCCGATGAGAATGGCGTGTTGGACCGATGGGATCAGCGACGTCAGGATGTGCGCCTCGAGCACCTCGCCGGCCTCTTCGCACATCAAGACCTTGGAGGGCAAGTGCCGCAGAAGATCGAGCGACCGCGCGAGGCCAGTCGTCGTCACGCCCACGACGTCGGCCTGCTGGAGGCACCGTAGGTCCACCTCGCGTCTGGCTGTGTCAAATGCCTCCTTCACTAGCACATAGTTGCGGTATTCGTTCCCGACTTGGTTCTTGGTGCGTCGGAAAGCTTCGGCTTGCCATGTTTGGTATAGGACATCTCGCTCCCGTCTTGTCAGTCCCCAAAGATTCAGGGTGCCGGCCTCCATGGCAGCACGCAGCCGCTGGCGAGTTTGTGCGAATGTTTCGCGGCCGGATGCTTTGGCTTCCAGTACCGGACCACCTCGAGCACCACCATCACTGCTATGACTAGCGCCGCCCGCAAGCCAACGCTTGAGTGTCTTCGTCGAGCCTTCGTGGACCGTCTCCCAGTCGCTACTGGCCTTGTCGCTGCTGTTGCGCTCGAATAGCTCCTCGGCCAAACCGCAGTGTTTGTCGAATAGCAGCTTCTCCACGGCCCGTACAGGCTGGAAGCAGTCGAGCTGGTGAATCAAGTTTTGAATGTGCTCCGTCACGGACTCCAACTCCTTGGACAGTTCGTACTTTGTTCGGTTTTCAATGCTGGTTGTTTTCGTTCCGAATACAACTTCGCGCAGGTTGAGATTTTTGAGCCTCTCTGTCTTCGACCCCGACCCCATGCGGATCATGTTCACACCAGGGCGGGCATCGAGGATGTGTTCCAGGATCTGGTCGAGGGCGTGGTTTGTGTAGCAGACGATGACAATGGGGCCGAGATCGGCCTTTTTCTGGTTGTCCAGTAACACCTTGGCAATGTCCACGCCGACAACAGTCTTGCCGGTGCCCGGTGGGCCTTGGATTAAAGCGAGGGAGCGCGAGAGGGCCTCGAGCAGTGCCACCGCCTGCGACTTGTCCAGCCGCGTCTTCTCGCAGACCTCATCTGGGCTCAGGGGGTCCTGCAGGCTGTGCTGGAGCTTCTCATCGCTAGTTGTCAGGCCGCGTAAGTCGAGGACGAACCCCGGCCGCTTCATGTATCGGGGAGGTGGGACGTATACAAGGCGCCCCGTCTCTGGCGAGCTGTCGTCGTCGTCGCCGCCGTCGTCGTCACCATCCACGTCTGGTGCAAGAATGTCGGCAAACGGGACATTGAGCGTCAAAGAGGTGGCCTGCAGCGCCTTGAGGGTGTGCAAGAACGAGTCTAGCAGAATCCCGGGAAACTCGACCAGAACACGCTGCTGGGCCGGCTGCTGGTTCGTTTTGGTCTGAAAGAGCCATTCGAGGCCATCCATGAGCTGCATGTCGTGCTCAGGGGTGGCGAGCACTAGGCGGACAAACGAGTCGGTGGCATCGTCGGCAAGCGTGTACTTTTTGCTGTCCGTCTCCATGTTCGTATCCTGGCCGTGATGCTTGCGCTCCTCGTTCCCTGTGCGCAGTGTCGACTCAGCGACCTTGAAAAATAGCGCCGAGCCCCGAGATTCGATCGCGCATACGAGGCCGCCAGGCTGCAGGCGTTTCGTGGCCCGGCCCGTCCACCACTCGCGTCTCTGAAGCAGCGACATTCTGTCGTCGGTGGCGATCTCTGGCTGGGACGCCCCGGCACGGTCCTTCCGGGACCGAGTGGCCGGCTGCCGAAAGCGGACCAAGAACTCGGCTCCCATACGACGCTCAAAGTCCACGGCGTGCACTTCCGCGTTTTGATAGGTGCAGTAGCGAATGTTGTCACTTCCTTTCACAGCAAAGGACCGTGTATTGCTGGACTGCGAGCGAAGGTGTTCCAGCTCAGTGCGCACGACGTTGCGCAGCTGGCCGACAGTGTCCTCGCGGAGGAGGCGGAACTCGCGGTCGAGGCGACCGAGGATGCCCTTGTGATGCCATGTTTCGGGGTCGATGGTGGGAAGGTACTCGTCTCGGGTGCTGGAGAGTTCGTTGGGCGTGGGCATGATGGAAATCTTGGCAATATCATCGTGGTCGTTGTCGTGGCGCGGGCCGTCTGAGGATAGAAGGCCCGGCAGGTCTTTGCGCAAGCGGAACATGGGCAAGCTGCCCGCTGGGACTGGATGGGCTGCCGAGCAAACATCGGGGATGGTCTCGCCGACCTTGAGGCGGCGACTGATGAAAGCGGCCTGGTGGCATGCCTGCACTCTGGCGTATTCGTCCTGGGGACTCTCCGAGATGGCGCCTTTGTTGGCGGCGGCAATGAAGGTTTCGGCGTACGTGCGGAAGGTGTCGTTGATGATAAGCGATGTGTTGGCATCGAGCATCTTGGCCAGCACAGCAAGCGTAGGTTCGACGAGGTCTATGTCAGAGAGTGTGGGCGGGCGATCGGCGGCCTCCACCAGGTCGACGATGAAACTGAGTAAGGGAGAAAGACGTCCCAACCCGATGCCGGCCAGGAAGGTGTAGATCTGAAAGACCTTTCCCTCGAGCAGGTTGGAGCGGACCACGCTGCTGTGAGTGATGAGCCGGAAGAGGGGGCCGAGGTGGCTCTCCCAGGCTTGGGCCTTGGCATGCGTGCCGTTTGCCTCAGCGGTAGGGATGACGATCTCAGCCACATTGCGGATGCACGATAGGCCGTTCTCGGATGCGAGAAGAGTGATAACCTCTTGCTTGACGCCGTCGTCGTCTGTTTGGTCGAGGATCTCCAAGCCAAGGGGAAATGCGGACAGGAGAGATTTCTGTCTGCTATAGTAGACGGACGTGTAGTCGACTGACGCCTCTTTCAAGATCGCCTTGTATTTGGCAAGGCGCTCGCCGGTAGTGGGTGCCTGTTGGGGTTGGGCTGGTCTGCTGGAAGATGTCTGCACATCATGCGAAAACCGACAGCTTCGGCCGTACTGGCACGTTCCGCGAGCAAAATAACGGCAGGGACTCGACCGAGGGTGGATGGGCAGACTGCCGTCTCGGCCCCAGCCCTGGCCACCTCTGCCGCCGCCCGGGCCACCTCTGCCGCGGCCATAGCCACCGCGATAACTACCAGTCAGTCGAGAAAACAAACTGGTTTTTAACGCGTAGAAATCTATCGGGAAAAACTCGTTTATTTTGCTTACCCACTATAGCTGCGTTAGACGAGGTTGGGCGTGCTTGCATCGGTGTGGGTGTTGTCACTTACTATGGTCTGCTCGACATACCTGACTGCAAGTCAGAAGTAGAGCGCGTCGGACGGGTCGATCTTCAACAAATGCTTAGTAGTAGAGAATCCGCCGTGAGACGGCGGTGACAGACGTGAATGCTGACGGGCGGATGTGAAAAGAGAGCAGGGGGGGGGGAGAAGACAAGCGCATAGAAGAGCAGAGCGCAGAGGAGAGTAGCGGAGAGTCGAGGAGAGGAGGGTAGAGGAGGGTAGAGGAGGGTAGAGGAGGGTAGAGGAGGGTAGAGGAGGGTAGAGGAGGGTAGAGGAGAGTAGAGGAGAGTAGAGGAGAGGGGTAGAGGAGAGTAGAGGAGAGGAAAGTAGAGGAGAGGAGAGTAGTAGAGGAGAGGAAAGTAGAGGAGAGGAAAGTAGAGGAGAGGAGGAGAGGAGAGTATTTGTAGAGGAGAAAAGAGGGGGGAGGAGAGGAAGGAGACCAAAAGGCAGAGAACCGAAAGGGCTTGCAAACAGAGGCATACAAGGCCTGTGCATGACATTTGTAACAGTGGCCCGAAGCCTCCACCAGTGACGGCGTCCGCTCACTTGCACAGCGTGGTATGCTGCAACCTTGGTGCCCCATTTTCTGGCTCCTGCAGGCGTGAGCAGACAAGACACAGTGACGTGGCGTGTAGCCAACCTGTCGATGTGAAGACAGGGTGACCAGAGAGTGAATGGAGAGTCGTGGCGCAAGAGACTGCTCTCTGCTCTTCCGCCATTGGCTGTGGACGCCGGGACAGCCGACGTTGGCGGTTGGCCTCAGTGGGCCGACGATGTAACAGCCTCGTGGCCGCTGTCCAACCTCAGCCTTGTGCTGGAGCCGCACCAGCGACAAGGTAGTTGTACAACTACAACTACCTTGGTCGGGCGGCTGTCGGCTCTCGGACCTTGTCCTGCTGTCTGCTATGCCATCGGGAACCGCCGCTAGCGGCGGCCTCTCAAGCAGGCTGCCACGTCGCATCCTCGTGACATGTCACGACCTTTCTGCCCACCAAGTCTGCCCGTTGCCATTGTCATGGCGCTTCGTATCTGTGGCCCGCCAGCCGTCCACAGGCGCAGCCAACGGCCCGAAAACGCTCCACCTGTGTGCTGGAACGCTGGACGGCCGCTGCGCCATTAAGCGTCCGCACGGCAGCCAGCCGCGATGGGCGAGAAGAAGGCCCTATTGCTGCATGAAAGGCAAAATGCCGCGTCGAACCAGTGGCAGCGCTTCGTTCGGCCCATGTGAAGAGGAAGCATCGGGCAAACACGGCTATGGACTGCTGGGAAGTCTCTGAACGCCGGGACAGATCGTGACCCCCCCCCCCCCCCCCCCTGTCACACCTGGCCTGGCCAGCCTGGCCAGCGGCGGGCCAGCGGCACCAGCGCCGAGCGACAGCGGGTCCGAAACGGCAAACGGCCAGACGACGGCTGGCCGGGCGTGGCGAAACGACGAAAACAAGCAGCGAGCGCACGAAAAGGGCCAGCCGGCCGCCAAAAAGACGCAAAGCCAGACGAAAACGGCCGAAGAAGCCAAGGCCGCACGCCCTGCCCAAAAGGCGGAAACAGCAAGCCGCCGCTTGAGTCAGCTCGATCGCCGGTGCCGTTGTCGCTTGGATCCGTGTCTGCACTTGTCATCGTATCGTCGAGGTCTTTTATTCGGCTTCAATTGAAATCCAAGAAAAAGACCGTTTATGTGGCCTCTTCTTGAATTCCTGCCTCTGCTTTCTTCGCTCTTGCCTTTCTTCATTCTACGGAGCACGCTCTCCGCTCCTTCCTTCCTCTTCCCCATTCTGCCGTTGCTCAAATCGCGGTGAGTTTGTTTGGACCGGCCTGGACCGCTCTTGCCCCTCTTCGCAGGCGCTCTTTCCTCCGCTGTGCTGGCCTTCTGTCCCACTGTTTCTCCCCCTGCACCTTCCCTCCTTATCGGCCCAGCAGCGGCCGCTCTCAACCCCGCCAGAAGCTCCCTGATCGAGCCAATCATGTAGGCCATGCCCCACAAATCGTCCCCAGTCGGGCTACACGGGCCAATCACAACGCACCGATGCGCTGGGAAAGCATCATCGCGCCAGGAAAGAGCGATAGATGCAGCGAGTTCGCTCGGCCGTTCCTCGTCAGCGCCTTCCTGCTCCTGCTGCCTCCTGCGGTTCCTGCGGCCGTCCACCCGCGATCGATGTTCTTTTAAACAATTGGGGCACCGACTTTTTGCTTCACTTTTGCATCATTTGACGCGTTTGGCAGCTTTCTTTTTTCCCACTGGCATCGTCGGGGCGAGCATTCTTCATCGGCCCCACAGTTTCGTTCTCGTCCTCTTTCTCCTCTCGTCGCCTATTCTCTCGTCTTCTCTCGTCTTCTCCTTTCTCGCTTCTGGCCTCTTCCCTCTTTTATCCTTGCTTCCCATACCGCGCGTCCTCCATCTGACTCGAATCCCCAGACACGTTGATCTTTAGCGTCCGAAACCTCTCCCAGACCGCTCGAGAATTCGTCCGACCAAAAGACGCCGCCATGGCCGCCCGACGGGACTCATTGACGGACATCCGTCAGAACCATCCCGACCTGGCACTCAGCGGCAACATCATCTCGGCCACGTTCAACATTCCGTACAGCCTCGAATACCGGAAAGGCCAGGATTGGGTGGGTTCTTCCTCTCGCGGCCCCCCTGGCGCCCCTGGCCAGTCCCGCTAACCGACGGCCAGGTCCTCAAACCGCGCCGCGGACAGTCGGCTCTGTTCGACTCCTTCTCGTACCTGTCGTCGGACCAGGCGCCGTGGAACCACACGGTGGTGGCATGGACGGGCGAGATCCGGCAGCCGCCGCCCGCGCTGTCGCCGCCGGACACACCGCCGGCGTCAGCGCGGGCGGCGCCTCTTAACGCGCTGTCGGCTCCGATCTCGGTGGACGGGTTCCGGCCGACGCTGCCCGGCAACCAGAACGACGCGGACGGGCTCTTTGTGGCGCGCGAGGACATGCAGCGGCTGGAGCAGCAGCTGGCACACGACCAGCGCATCAAGGCGGTGCCGGTGTGGCTGGCGGACGACACCGGCGACAGCAGCGAGGAAGGGCTGCGGCTGCGCGACCAGGCGCGGTGGCGGCGCTACGCAGAACACGAGCTGTACGGGCTCTTCCACTACAAGCAGCACGGCCCCACGGACGGACGCCAGGAGCGGCTGCAGTGGGCCGACTTTTACCGCATGAACCAGAAGTTTGCGCAGCGCATCGCGGAATTATACAAGCCGGGCGACATTGTCGTGATCCACGACTTCTACCTGATGCTGCTGCCGAGCATGCTGCGGCAGCGCGCGCCCAACATGTACATCGCCTTCTACCTGCACTCGCCCTTCCCCAGCAGCGAGTTCTTCCGGTGCCTGCCACGGCGCAAGGAGATCCTGGAGGGCGTGCTGGGCGCGAACCTGGTGGGCTTCCAGAGCTTTGGCTACGCGCGGCACTTTTCCAGCTGCTGCACGCGGCTGCTGGGCTTCCGGTCGGACGCCAGCGGCGCGGAGGTGTTTGGCGCACGCGTCGAGTTCGGCGTCTTTCCTATCGGGATCGACGTGGCCAAGGTGGAGCGCGTGGCGTGGAGCGAGGCGGTGACGGCCAAGGTCGAGGCGCTGCGCAGCCTGTACGCGGGCAAGAAGATCATTGTGGGGCGGGATCGGCTGGACAGCATCCGCGGCGTGGACAAGAAGCTGCTGGCGTTTGAGTGCTTCCTCAACAAGTACCCCGAGTGGCGCGAGCACGTGGTGCTGATCCAGGTGACGAGCCCGACGTCGATCGAGGAAGACCACGAGCACGAGCGCGACCGACGCGACAACGAGGAGGCCAAGATTGCCAGCCGGGTTAACGAGCTGGTGATGAGCATCAACGGGACGTATGGGTCGCTGGGGTTCTCGCCGGTGCAGCACTACCCGCAGTACCTGAGCCAGGACGAGTATTTTGCGCTGCTGCGCGCGGGGGACATTGGGCTGATCACGTCGGTGCGCGACGGCATGAACACGACGAGCCTCGAGTACGTGGTGTGCCAGCGCGACAACCACGGCCCGCTGATCCTGTCCGAGTTCAGCGGCACGGCGGGCAGCCTGCGCGAGGCGGTGCACATCAACCCGTGGGACTACGCGGTGGTGGCGGACGCGATTGCGCAGGCGCTGGTGACGCCGGAGGAGGACCGGGCACGCATGCAGCAGCACCTGTACGAGCATGTGTCGACCAACACGGTGCAGCACTGGATCACGGCGCTGACGGCGCGGCTGGTGCACGTGCTGAGCGCGCGGCGCAACGTGGCGGTGACGCCGCTGCTGGACCGCGGGGACCTGCTGGTGCGGTACCAGGCGGCGCGGCGGCGGCTGTTTCTGTTTGACTACGACGGCACGCTGACGCCGATTGTGCGCGAGCCGAGCGCGGCGGTGCCGTCGGAGCGCGTGATTGCGGCGCTGAAGGCGCTGGCGGGCGACCACCGCAACGCGGTGTGGATCATCAGCGGGCGCGACCAGGAGTTTCTGAGCCACCACCTGGGCCACATCTCGGAGCTGGGCTTCAGCGCCGAGCACGGCAGCTTCATGCGGCACCCGGGGCAGCAGGAGTGGGAGAACCTGGCGGAGCAGCTGGACATGGGCTGGCAGAGCGAGGTGATGGAGGTGTTTCAGAAGTACACGGACCGTGTGCAGGGTGAGTCGGGCCTTTCCTGGTTTTCTTTTCCCGTGTGACTGCTTACACTGACAACGGCAGGCTCCTTCATCGAGCGCAAACGCTGCGCGCTGACGTGGCACTACCGGCTGGCGGACCCCGAGCAGGGCGTACACATGGCGCGCGAGTGCCAGCGGGAGCTGGAGACGGGCGTCGGGCGGGCCTGGGAAGTCGAAGTGATGGCGGGCAAGGCCAACCTCGAGGTGCGGCCGACGTTTATCAACAAGGGCGAGATTGTCAAGCGGCTGGTGGCGTCGTACGGGGCGGACCTGAAGAGCGTGGCGGGCGGGGAGGAGCCGCCGCCGGCGAGCGAGCTCGAGTTTGTGCTCTGTCTCGGCGACGACGCCACGGACGAGGACATGTTCCGGGCGCTCAACGGGCTGTCGTCTGGCGACGACGGCCGCCCGGCAGACGTGCAGCCGGACCATCTGTTCACGGTGACGGTGGGGGCCAGCACCAAGGTGACGCTGGCCAAATGGCACCTGCTGGAGCCCGAGGACGTCGTCGACTGCGTGGCCCTGTTGGCGGGCACGGCGGGATCGGCAGAGACCATTGGCGAGGTCAACCTGGCGGCGCTGACGGCGGTGGAGGGCCGGCTTCCGGAGTAGCCAGCGTCGGCCGGAGGTGGCGTCGGCTTGCGTCCGCGGAGGCCGTCGGTTGTCGGCGTTTGCATTCAGCATATAGACATGCATACGTGGTTTCACTGCAGTCTGTTTTCGTCTGGCGTTGCACGGATGTTGCCGTCTTTTTTGCCTTGTCGTCTTGTCGTCTTGTCGTCTTGTCGTCTTGTCGTCTTGTCGTCTTGTCGTCTTGTCGTCTTGTCGTCTTCCCGCTTTCTGTTTCCTCCTGCCTTCTCTTGCCATCTAGCCTCCGTCGCGTCATCTACCTGCCTTTTGTCTGTCGCCTTGCCTCCTGTCGTCCTCTCATCTGCCTGTCTTCATGTCGCTCCTCGCCGCCAACCTCTTCCGCGTCGACGGCCTCGTCGCCGTCATCACCGGCGGCGGCTCCGGCCTGGGCCTCGTCATGGCACGCGCCCTCGCTGCCAACGGCGCACGCCGGGTCTTTCTGCTGGGCCGCCGCCCGCACGTGCTGGCCGCCGCCGCCGCCGCCATCAACGCCGCCGAGCACCGCACCGTCGCTGTCGCCGTCGTGTGCGACGTCACCGCCAAAGCGTCGCTGCAGGCCGCCGTCGATGCGGTCACGGCAGACCTTGAACGGCAGCCGGGCCGGCCGGGCATCCACCTCCTCGTGGCCAACGCCGGCGTGTCTGGCCCGCCGGCACGCTACGACCCAGCGCTGTCGGCCGGCGACCTGCGGCAGCGCTTTTTCGACGAGACCAGCAGCGCCGCCGTCACCGACACCTTTTCCGTCAACGTGACGGGCGCGCTGCTGACGGTGTTTGCGTTTCTGGAGCTGCTGGCGGCCGCCGACGGCGGCGTGGTCCAGAGCCAGATCGTGGTCACCGCCAGCATCGCCGCCTTCATGCGCGGACCCATGTCGGCGCCGGCGTACGTCGGCAGCAAGGCGGCGCTGCTGCAGATCACCAAGCAGCTGGCGGGCATGCTGTCGCCGTACCGGATCCGGGCCAACGCGCTGGCGCCGGGGCGTGCGTCTCCCCCTTATTTTTAGTTTGTGTTGCGGCGAGGCGGCCCAGCTGACCGACGGCAGTCTTCCCGTCCGAGATGGCGTCGCCGCTGATCGACGGCCGGCAGCCGGCGGACGAGGCGTACGGCGACGCGGCGTTCATCCCGGCGCGGCGGTTCGGCACGGACGAGGACCTGGCGGGGACGATCCTCTACCTGGCAAGCCGGGCAGGGGGCTTCTGCAACGGGCTGGTGCTGGTGGTGGACGGAGGACGCATGGCGGTGACGACAGCTAGTTACTGAGCAGGCGGACGGAATCATATGAGGAAGAACATGGATCTAAGGTAAAGTGTGTATGGTAGAAGAATAGGAAAAGAGGTCCTTAGACCAGCAGTCAAGAAAACGACAAATTGGACGGAAAAAAAAAGAGAGGAAAAAATAAAAAAACAAAGACGAACAGACAAACAGACAAATAAATCAAAGCCAAATAACCAAACACATCCTTCACCACCCCCTACTCCGCGTAGTCCCAGGCGTTGTCCGGCCGCTGGGTCCAGGCCAGCTGTGGGTCAAAGAGGCGCGGGTCGTGGCGGGCGTGGTACTTGAAGAACTCGTTAAAGTCCAGCTGCTCGCGCACCTCGCGCGGCTGCGCGTGCGAGGGCAGCAGGTGGCCCGTCTGGCAGTCGTAGGGCCGCCACACGGTGCGGTGCAGCGCCTGCGGCTCGCCGCTGGGGGTGAGCGGCCCGGGGATCTGCAGGGGCCCGGCGTGGCAGAAGGGGATCTCGTGGTAGTTGACGGGGCAGAGGCCCGAGGTGACGTTCCACATGGGCGGCGGGTAGTCCTCGCCCTCGGCGTGCGAGCCGTCGGGCGACCACGAGCCCAGCTTGAAGGTGCCCTCGTACAGCTCGTCGGCCGGCGCCGTGGCCAGCCACTTGAGCCCGGCCTCCTGGATGGCCGGCGGCAGCCGCGGCACCGTCAGCCACCCGCAGTAGGCCACGCCCACGGGCACCGCCCAGAACGCGCCGCAGCCCTCGCCCGGCACCTGCTTGTGCGTGATGCTCGTGAAGCTCGCACGCTCCACCGCGTGGTGGTACGTCCGCGTCCAGTCGCGCGTCCAGTGCGCGCTGAACGACGCCGCCAGCGTGAACGTCGGGCTCTGGATCTCCGGGAACGGGATCGTGATGTCCTGCTTCACCCTGCTCGTCTGCGTCGGCGACGACCCAGCCCGTGATCCCGCCACCGCCACCCCCTGGCTCCCGCCCGGACCCGTGGTCGTGGTCTTGCCCTTGTTCTTGCCCTTGCCCGTGATCCAGCCGAACATGGACCCGACCGTTCCCTTGACCTTGGTCCTGGTCTTGGTCTTCTTGGTCTTGGGCTTGCGGTGGACCGCAAAGTTGATGGTGGGATCGTACGGGTTCTTGCCTGCGTCCTCATCCACGTCCTCGGCCACGTCCTCGTCCTCGGCCACGTCGTCCTCGTCGACGTCGTCGTCACCGTCGTCGTTGTCATCGTCCCCGCCCACGGGGGCCTCCGGCGCCGACGCGTTCACGGCTGCCGTCCTCTCCAGCGGCGGCAGGTCGACAGACTGCTGCGCCATGAGCACCTCTTGGCGGTGCATCTCGCGGATGATGCGGTCCACAAAGGGGTGGCCCGTGTTGACAATGGGCGCCGCCATGGCGGCTTGCACAAGGTCGGGCAGCTCGTCCGCGGACTCCGCGGCCTCTGCCGGCGCGTCCCGCTTGCCAAACGGGTTCGGCACGTTGATCGAGCCCATGCCGAGGGTCCAGGAGACGGACGGCGACACGGAGGCCGTCGTGTCAAAGACGTGGTGGTCAACCTCCGTGTTGGAGATCTCCACGCGGAACGACTGCTCCTGCTTGATCTCGCAGCCCTCGCCGTAGCGGCACATTCTGCCGTTCATGAGGTCAATGGGCTCCGAGAAGAAGTAAAAGGCAGACACCTGGCAGAATGCCGCGCACCGCGTGCCCAGGTCCATGTGCCGGTGGCACGACCCGTCCTGCAGCTCCAGGCCGGGCCGACACCGTTTCCCGTCGACGACGACGAACTGGGGGTTAGCGAGAGATACGAAGCCGGAAGGAAAGAAGGGGGCCTACCTGGTCCAGATCGTTCCACTGCATGTTGCGCGGCAAGCCCGCGTCCACCGAGAAGCAGTCCTGGCTGTTGCCATCCATGCCAAAGTGGCGCTTGGCCACGCGCTGCACCGCGTGCTCGCCGAGCGCGCGCTCGGCCGGCGACAGGGCACTTGACGCATTGAAGCGGCCTGCGTCCGGGCCGCCAATGGCCAAGGCCGAGGCCACGCTGGCGCCGGCGAGGATGGGAAAAACAGGAGACCGCATGGTAGAAGGTGAAGAAGAGAGGAAGAGAGATAGAAGATGAAAGATGGAGAAGAATAAAACAGAAGAGGTGATAAAGAGAGAAGGAAGATGAGGAAAACAGAGACGGAAGAACAGAGACGGAAGAGATGGAAAGAGAGATCAAGAAAGGTGTGTGATGGAGAAGGAAAAAAAAACATTAGGATAAAGAAGAAAATTGGGAAGACAGAAGAGAAAAGAGTGATCTTATACCCTGCACGCCGCTCTGATCGCCGCTCTGATCGCCGCTCTGATCTCCCTTGCAGTTGGTCTGGGGAAGGAAGACATCGCGAGGTGACTTCATAGAGAGGACATGCGGAGAAGAAGGGAGAAGGGAGGATCCTAGCCATGAGCGTGGCGAGTTCTGTGTCAGTAAGATATATGGACTCTGGGAACTGTCGGGGTAAAATTGGCAAGAATACGAGAGCATGGCTGAGTAGAGGTCTGTCGCCTTGGAAGGGGCAAGGGGCTGCAGGGGCAAAGTCAAGGGATGTTGATTACCTTTAAGGGGTAGAATATTACATAGCAAATTCTCACGACAAAATTCTCAAAATCAACCTTGATCAAAATTCGAGCACGGTATAAGAAGTGCAGTCTCTCTTGCAGGCCGTCCCTCTTCTTTTTCCCACAGCTCTGACAACTCACACCTTTAACTTTTCACTCTCACAACTCCCGCTCTCACAACTCCTACTCTTATAACTCCCACTCTCACAACTCCCACTCTCACAACTCCCACTCTCACAACTCCCGCTCTCACAACTCCCACAGCTCTTACAACTCTTCACTTTCTTCGCACTCAATCTCCCAGCTGCAAAATGTTCATCCCCACCGCCACGTCCTTCGCGGGCGCCGCCATGTCCACGGTGGCAAGCATCCAGGCTGCCAGCACGGCAAGCGAGGTCTGGATAACCACCTCGGCTTTCTGCACACCGGGCGTCTCAGCCGGTGCCATGTGTGGCTATAGTACTTTCTTGAACGCCGAGGTGATCGAGCCGGCGCTGCAGAACGTGACCGCCAACTTTACGGAGCAGCTCATGGCCGCTCGCGCTCTGCCCGCCTATGTGCAGCTCGCAGCGCTCACGGGAAACGAGACGGACTTGGTCGACTTTGCTGTTCTCATCGACACCGGCAGCGAGGACAACGAGTACAAGCGCATCTTTGAGGCTGAGGAGGCCCGCGACCCTGCCATCCGCTCCGACATCCGCTCCAAGCTCGAGGCGGCCATTGAGGTGGCCGTGTCCGAGGCCATGAACGCGTCGATTGCGGCCAACAGCACGAGCTCCCTTGGTAAGCGTGACGAGCTTGAGGGCGAGGGCAAGGCCGAGGTCGCGGATCAGGACGAGTCTGAGGACGGCTCTGAGAACGGCTCTGAGGATGAGGACCAGGACAACGGCAACGAAAGCGGGGCAGAGATCGACGCTGATCCCGAGGACGAGGACGCGGACGTGGACGCGGACGAGGACGCGGACGCGGACGAGGATGCAGACGACTTCCCGGCCGGCCAGGCAAACCTCCCCGGCGGCTGGCGCCCGGCCGTCCCGCCGTACGAGGACCCGACGCACGACGCCGCGGGCAACGAGATCAAGCGGCCGGCGGCGGCGGGCCCGCGGGAGGGCGCGCTGGAGCTGTGGTCGGAGCCGGGCTACATGGGCCACAAGGCCATGTACGGGCGCAAGCTGAACCAGTGCGACACGCTGGACACGCTGACGCACCCCCACCGCGGGTTCGGGCGCTCGGCCGTGGTGGTGGAGCCGGGCGGCTGCTGCGCGCTGTACTCGCAGCGCGGGTGCCTGGGCCACCGCATGGTCGTCGGCGACAAGCTGCCGTCGCTGCAGCCCTACGGCTTTGACGAAAACACCAAGAGCGTCTTCTGCATGGACAAGAAGGCATGCGAGGCCTACTTTGACGGCGCCAACCGCAAGAATCACGGGCACGGGGTGTAGGTGCTTTTTGGGATGTGTCTTGAGTTTGTCTTGGGTTTGTTTTTGGGTTTGTCTGGTGGTTTTGTGCTTTGTTTTCAGTCTAGGTCTTGACTTTGATCTTGGTTTTGGTTCTGTTCTCTACCTTAGTCCTTCTTTTGCTTGCTTGGGTGGTTCAGATTGTCTGTTTGATTTAGACGCAGTGGTTTGGCGAACTCTAATAGATGCTGAATATTTCCTCTTGATGAAAGTTCACCCAGCCTCTGCATCAGCTTGTGTCTCCCATTTCCCACTTTCACAATACTGGCCCTAGACCCTATTCCTACTTGCCACTCCAATTCTTTGCTTAGACAATTTCTGTCCACAACCCGATGGACTTTTTGAAATTATTGAGAATCCCAGGGTGTTTACTCTCCTGATTACATGCATTCGCCCTTGAACCCGCCTTCGGTCCCTTTCCTCATCCCTTGTCTCTAGTTTCTGACTGTTTCCCCCACCAAAGGGACCTTGTCCCCAACATATATGCCCTTGGACCTTAATTTGTATCTTGCCCCGACATTGCTTGTGCAGAGGCCTGCCCCTAGATGAAGCAGACCAAGACAGACAACAACTCGCCACTTCATCCCATGCCTGCATCAGATCAAGCAGATGCAAGACAAACAACCATCTCGCCACAGCATCCCCATGGGGCTGACAGAGCCAGGCGTAACATGGAATCCGAAAGTGCTTTTCTCTGAACTTCAAAAGGCTTTCGCTCCCCCCCGGCCTCTCCATCTTTCATTCCCTTTCCTCTCTTTACTACCACCTTGTGAACCTTACCACTTCTCTTTGCCCCATCTCGTGAACCTTTACGCCAATCGTCAACCTTGACCGTCGTGAACCTTCACTGCTCAGTCCCTTTCTTCACTCAGCCAAGATGAAGTACTCCCTTGTCACCTCGTCGATTCTCGGCGCGGTCGCCGTCCTCGGCACCGTCTCCGGCAGGGCCTTTGCGGCGGAACAGGGGCGCACCAACCCGCACGAGGGCGACGTCACGCACCAGAAGACCGAGTACAGCCTGCACGTGTACTCGGAGCCGGGCTATCAGGGCGAGGCCGTGAAGCTCAACGCCGACCAGTGCAGTAGGTCCCAACGTGCCCTGCACGTGCCTGTCCCCGTCTCGTCCCGTCTCGTCCCTTCTCGTCTGGTCTCTAGCTAACCACCCCGCAAGCCCACATGAACCTCCACGGCGTCGAGGCGCGCTCCATCCGGTTCCAAGGCAACAACTGCTGCTTCGTTTTCCCTACGGAGGACTGCAGCAGCCTGCACGCGGGCCAGCGCGTCGTCGGCAACGTGCGCGACGTGGCCGCCTGGGGCTACCCGCGCGCCGGCGCCATCAAGTGCCTGTCGCAGAGCGCCTGCGCCGTCATCCACCACGGCGTGTGCGACCTGGACACGAGCTGCCCGGCGCGCGCCGCATTCGGCCCCGGCGCCGAGCAGGGCCGCTGCCCCTTTGAGAACTCCTGCTCGGCGTACAACCCGGTGCACGCCAGCGACTGGAACGACACCAACACGGGCAACCCGGACGCCGTGATCGACCGCTTTGCCGTCAACGGCGACCGCGATCTCTTTGGCCGGCAGCCCTCGTTCCCGGCACCGGTGCCGTTGCCGGCCGGCGGCCGGCAGCACGGCTACAGGCTGGCGGGCCCGCCGCTGGCCACCACGGGCGGCACGGACGACTACTCGCGCGGGCCCTGGAAGGGCTTCCAGGACTACCCCAAGGCCAGAGACGCGCGCAAGGCGCACCGGCGCGTGAAGAAGCTGGAGAAGCAGAAGGCCAAGGAGGAGAAGAAGCGGCAGCGTGCCAAGGAAAAGGACGCCGCGTACCGTGCCGAAATTGAGGAATGGCGCAAGCTGCGCCAGGGCCACGGCGGCGGCGGCTACTATGGGTTCTTCCTCGACAGCATTCCGGAGGGCGCCTTTGAGGATGACGAGGACGAGGTCGCGGGCTCCGAGGGGGAGGCTGGCCAGGAGTAGGCAAGACGGCTCGTTCTGTCTGTTCGTTTCTTTCTGTCTGCTCTGTTTTATTTCCTTCTTCTATCTCAGTCTGTCTGTTGGTTGTCTTTGTTGTATCCTGTCTCTTTTAGATCTCTCTAGCTGTCGTGGTCGACTTGGACGCCTTAATTCTTTCGCTGCTTTTCGCTTCTCCTCGTTGTCCTCAGTCCTCTGTCTGCGCCTGTTCGTGATCAGCCACCAACTGGGCTGTCTCGATCCAGATCTCCTCTCCATGGCCGCCGTCCTGCCCACCTCGCCCGCCGTTCCACCAGCCGTCGAGCCGCAGCTGCATCAGCTGGCCGAGGTGCGTCGTGCCGCCGGCCGCGAGGTCCTCGACGGCGCTGTCGGCGAGGATGCGGTCAATGTGCGTGCCCGCGCCGCTGGCCTCGAGGACGTGGGCGACGGCCGCGCGCAGGCGGAGCAGCGCCAGCGCCTCTGGACCGGAGGCCGCCGCCACGGCCGTCGACGGGACGGCGCGGAACTGCCGGAAGGCGTCCGCCCACGCCCGGTCTACGACAGCCGTTGCCGTTGCCGTTGCCGTTGCCGTTGCCGACGCCGCAGGCCGCAGATGGGCAGCCGCCTGCGGGTCGATCAGCGCCAGAAGCGCCGCCGCACGCTCGCCCGACTCGCTCTGATCGTCAGCAGACGGCCGGCCAAAAGGGGGAACAGACAAACCCACTTCGCGCGTCATGGGCGATGGCGGGAACACGGGCAGCACGGCGGCGTCGTCGCCGTCACTGGTCGGGGCACAGAGCGCCGCGGCTTTCACTGTGCTGTCAGGAGCCGTTCCGGAAACGAGGCGGCGACACAAAGAGACAAAACGCACACGGCAGAAACAGCTCGTTCACGAGATGGTCCGCAAAGGCGTCGACGGCCTCGGGAGCCGTCTCGCGTCCCGTGGCATGGGCCAAAAATGCTGCCGCGAAGCGGTCTTGCGCGGCATCGCCGCCGTCGTCGGCGGCATCGTCGTCGGCGGCATCGTCGTCTCGAGCATGGCCCCCGTCCTTGGCCTCGCCGCCGCCGGCCTTCTCGTAGCAGAGCTGCAGCAGCAGCGCGCGGTCGTAGGGCGCCAACACGGTCCTCGCTCGCGCCTGCTCCACCGCTGCCTCAAACAGCTGGAGATTCGTCGCGCGGCCGGTCGGGGCATCGGCGTCCATGCTGCTGAGGACGAGCGTCGCGACAATGTCAGCACGTGATAATATTTCCCAGCATTTAGATCACGTGATATAATGCATTAGGTGATCTACCACGTGCGGCCCGGCGTCCCGGATGTTCTGCCGAAGTTCTGCCGGGCAGGATAAGACGCAGGTGGCCGCTCGCAGAGAGGGCCTGCCGCGGACACACGCCGCGGACTCGGACGTGTCCGGCAATGACGACGTCGCGATGCCGACTTTGGCGCTTCTGCGACGGCGCGCCGGGCGGCCGTCGCGCATCCGCAAGGCGTGCGACATCTGCCGGCAGCGGAAAGTGAAGGTGCGTGTGCGTGAGACAGACGAGGAGACGAGCGCGCCGGCTGACGACCAGTGCGACGGCGTGGCACCGTGTGCGGCCTGCCTGGGCCTCGGCGCGGCGTGCACGTTCCGGTACGTATCGCAGCACCGGGGACCGCGCAGCCGGTTTGCCGGCGCGGCGGAGGCAGAAGCAGAAACGGAGGGCCGGGAGGCCAGCGACGAGACGGCCAGAGTCCGAGACAGACAAAGCCATGGCAGAGACACCGCGGAGGCTGTCTCAGACCCACCGGTTGTTCTGTCGTCTGCCTCTGTGGCGGCCATCGCGCCGCTGCCGGTGCTCGCGCGGCTGGTGGACGACTTCTTCACCTACATCCACCCGCTGATTCCGTTTCCGCACGAGCCGACGTTCCGCCGCCGCTTTGCGCACGCCGACGCGCGGCAGGCGCCGGGATTTGTGGCGCTGCTGGCCAGCATGGTCGGCTGTCTGGCGGCGTCGTACCCGCGGACGGTCCGCGGGCATCTGGCGTCGCTGGCCGCGGCCCAGACGGACTCGGCGACCCGGTCTTGCTCGGCGACCCCAGCAGCAGAGTCTCCGGCCTCGTCGGCTGCGCAGGCGTCTCGCGCTGTCGACATGGTGGCGCGCTGCCGCGACGTGGCGCTGGCGGCGCGCGGCGCGGCGTTCTACGGACGGCCGGCGGCCATGGGCGTCGACGACGCGGCCACGAGCTACCTGCTGGGGCTGGCCGCCGGCTACACGTTCGACTGGCACCGCTGCCGCCGGTTTCTGGCCGAGGCCATGTCGTTTGTGCAGGAGGCGCGGCCGTGGCCGCTGGCCGACGGCGACAGGCCCCGGCATCGTCATCGTCTGGACCACGACCACATCACGGACCAGATCGGCCGCCGCCTCTTCTGGGTGCTCTACCTCGCCATGCAGTCGCTCGCGCAGCTCGGCGCCGCGCCCGCCGAGACGCCGCTGCCGGCGCTGGACCGCATGCGGCCGCTGCCGCCGCTGCCGGCCGAGGTCGACGACGCGCACATCACGGCCGACGGCCTCGCCCAGCCGCCGGGCTCTGTCTCGCTGCTGACCGGCTTCAACGCCGTCGTCCGCATCTACGCCACCATGGACCATCTGGACGACTCGAAGGCCCCGGAGGGCCCGGCAGATCAGGCAGACCAGGCAGACCAGGCGGACCCGACCTCGCGCCGCCGCCTCGTCGCCGCGCTGCACGCCGCCAACGCCGTCGCCGACAGCCTGCCGCACGAGCTGCATCTCGACCTCCTCGGCAGTAGCCCGCCGGCGCCGTCCGCCTGCCGCGCCAGCTGCGCCGACGGCCTGCATCTCGGCCACCTGCCGGCGCGGCGGCGCGTGCAGCTCGACATCCAAAAGACCAACATCTACACGTCGCTGCTGGCCACGCGGTCGCACTACGTGGAGCGCTACCTCGCGCTGGACGGCGACGGCATCCTGGCAGATGGCGCCGCGGCGGCGGAGCGCGCCACCATGCTCGCCGAGCGCGCGCGCATCGTGCAAGCCCTCCTCGGCCTGCTGGCGGCCATCCCCGAGGGCCACATGGAGCCCAACGGCAGCGCGCTGGCCAGCAAGATCCGCCAGGTCGCCTCGACGCTGCTGCGGGGTGCCGCCCCGTGGGGTGGGCGAGGCCAGGGAGGTGAGGGAGGCCAGGGTGGTGAGAGAGGTGAGGGAGGCGAGGGGGATGAGAGAGGTGAGGGGGATGAGAGAGGCGAGGGGGATGAGAGAGGCGAGGGGGGTGAGAGAGGCGAGGGGGATGAGAGAGGCGAGGGGGATGAGAGAGGCGAGGGGGATGAGAGAGGTGACGGGGGCCAAGGAGGCGAAGAAGACGGCTCGCTGAGACAGCTGAGACAGCTGAGACAGCTGCTGGACATTCTCATGCGCCTCGAAAAGACGAGCCCGGCCACCGGCGGGCCGGGGCTGGCAGACGACGGCGACCTGCAGCGCTGGGCAAGCCTCCGCGAGGAGCAGATGCGCTTTGTCGCGCGTGGCGGGTTTCTGGGGCCGGCGTGAGGCTGTGTGACGCCTGTCCAGCGTGACCCTGAGCACCGTCATGCAAAAACACAAGGCGCCTTATCGTATCGTATCGAACAAGCGGAGCAAGCGACGTGCTGGAGCAGCCCGGCCGCCTGCCTCGCACCTTCCTCGCTTCTTTCGGGCGCACCTTCCGCCTTTGTGCACCTTCCTGGAACGCTCTTGCCCAGCATGGACGAGGAATCTGTCCTACGCTCGGCGCTATGTCGGTCCTGGTCGTCAGGTGACCCGTCAGAGCCGTCTGTCGACGGACGAAGCATCGCGAGTTTAAAACATCACCAGGAAGCAAGCGGACCACAGCCACGGCGAGCAGACTCGGCCGACCGGTGGCCGTTTCGAGCGTTTCGAGTTGGGACAGGTCGATTGTGATGCGACGACCTCTCATCCCTCTCGTTTCTTGCCTTGCTTAAACGCCTCCATGGACTTTTTGAGCGGCTTCTCCGACCGCCTCATGGACTTTACGAGCGATTCTGCAGACGGTCACGACGGCCGCCGCCGCCGCCGCCACCGTGGCCACCGTCGCCGCCGCCGCGGCGCCACCGACCTCCCCAACCTCAACATCAGCAACGGGACCTGCTACTACGCGTCGCACCGCCGCCTCGACGCCGGCTTCCTGCCCTGTGGCAACGCCGCCGCCCAGGTGCAGACGTGCTGCTGGCGCGGCGACATCTGCCTCGCCGACCGCGCCTGCTTCGGCGTCCACGGCGGCGTCGGCGTCACCTACCTCGCCGGGTGCACCGACGCCGGCTGGGACGCCTCGGACGGGGGGGTGCGCCGCGCCTGTCCGCGCAAGCCGGGCGTGTGGGCAAACGATGTCCAAGAGGCCAGCCAGGTGGCCAGCCAGACGGCCAGCCAAAGCGGGCAGCCGACGCCCGATCCCTGGGTTGGCCTCGCCTACTGCAACGGCTCGTCGGACCAGTGGGTGGCCTGCCCCCAGCGCGGCGCGCCCGCCACCCTGCAGGCCCCCGGCCCCTGCGCATGCCCGACGCCCGCCAGCCAGCGCACCGTCGCCTTTGCCGACGGGCCCACCCTCGCCTCCTCCGCCAGCCTGCCCACCGCCGCCGGCGGCAGCATCCTCTGGTACCCGCCGTACGCGCCGACGTGGCCCGCCACCACGACCACAGCCGGCAGCACGGCCGCGGCGACGACGGAGCTGCCAGCACCCGACCCCACGACGACAGACCCCACGACGGGCCCCTCGACGGGCCCCTCGACGGGCCCTACGGCGCCGCTTCCTGTCGTCCACACGTCCCGCATCGTCGGCCTGAGTGTCGGCGTCGCAACGGGCGTGCTCCTCGTGCTGGTTGGGCTGCTGGCCGCGTGTTTTTTTGCGCGACGGCGGCGGCACACCGCCTCCACGAACAGCAATGTGCCGACTTCCACGGTCAAGAGCGGACAGACAGCCGGCGAGGACGCGGCCAAAACCGCCGCCGTCGCCACAGTTGCGGTCGGCTCAGCTGCGGTCGGCTCAGCTGCGGTCGAAACAGCCGTGGTGCCCTCCATGGACTGTGTGCCCTCGGAGCTGGCACTGCATCCAGCACGGCCGTGGTCGCTGCGCTCGGAGCTCGAGGGCGATGGGGGACGAGGACTGGGAGACGGCCGGGACGGACGGGACGGACAAGGGAACGATCTAGTGCGAGGACGCCTGCGGGCAAGCACGGGGACGGCCATGACCGTGTCTTCCGCGGCCATGACCATGACACCCGTGTCGCCGATGCCCGGCCATCCCCGGGCGCTGCCATTCGGCACGCTGGCTGAGCTGGAGGGATGATGGGGTAGCACATTGGGAGGCCATATATCCTCGAGGGTTGGCCATGTAGTTGTCCTTTGATGCCATCAAGTCTGTCTGTATTAACCATCTATAAGCAGTTTATGAGTCCGCAAGCCTGGACTGCGTCCGATCCCAGACACCAAACGCCGCAGACGGACCAGTGCCGCCTAGAATATGATGCCGAAGCGCAGCTTGTTGCGCATGACCTGCGAGTAGATCTCGTTGTGCTCGCTGCCCACGGGGTTGTTCTTGAAGAGCAGCAGGAGGGCGAGGTTGAGCTGGGGGTCAGGTCAGCGGGCTGAGTGAGCACGGACGGGCCAGACAACCAGACGGCGCCTACCAAGGTGGACATGCCGAGCGTGGCGACCAGGGCGGAGACGAGGTTGCGGGCGTAGAACTCGGCAAAGCCGTGGCGGCCGCCGAGGCGGCGGCGCCAGACGGGCCGGCCGCGCTTGACGGTGAGGGTGCCGAGGACGACAAAGGGGTCGAGCAGCACGGCCTTGGCCACGAGCACGAGCACGAGGGCCGTGATGCCGACGTGCAGGATGGGGAAGTAGGGCGGCGGCACGAAGCCCACGGCGTCTGGCAGCCGCACGGCCTTCTGCGCCCAGTAGATGTGGTCGCCGATGTGGCCCAGCGCGCAGGCCAGCTTGGACCCGCTGGTCACGGGGCGGTGCAGCTGGCAGTACATGGGAGGCAGCACATGGGGTGGCAGACGAGGAGGGAGGAGGAGGAGGAGGAGGAGGAGGAGAGAAGGGCGGAAAGGAGTAGGGAGGAGGGAGACGAGAGGAATAGGAGACGAAGGCGGGAAACGAGCGGGAAGCAGAGCGGGAGACGGGGAGACGGGCGGGCGGGGAGCAGGGCGGGAGCAGAGCGGGAGGCGAGGAGACGAGACTCGCGAGGCGGACAGTCTCCAGCGCCTCGTATATCAGCTGCGTGGACCAAGACAGGATCGGCGGTGGCGCCAGGCCGTGTCTTGCCATGCCAAAAGACTGTTGCCTCGTGCCGTCTGAGCTGAAAGTACAGCGGGCCACCCCCAACGGCCTCCCGTGTCACCGTCGCTGCCCGGCGCTGACACAACGCAAATGACTGGGTGACTGGGCCTCGTGCCAGTTTCTCATCTGCTCTCTCTTCATCCTCGCCTCGGCCGTGCCAACCCCCTCCTCTCCTCCCTCGAGGAGGCGAGCGCACTTGGCTGCCACCTTGGCACGGCTCGCCGGGATTCGCTTCCTTCCAGGCGGGGTGCCTATCTGGGACGCCGTTCCTGGACGGCTCACCCTTCTCCGGGGCTACTCCGCACTCCCCAGGACCCCATATTAGCTTGCAGACGGCCGCCGTCTTCGGGTCCGTCTTCTGGCCCGTCTTTGGCCCCGTCTTCTACTCCGCAGGCCCCGACGTTTGGCCCAGGAAAGCCCCAGCCATTGTCCAGGAAGTACTGAGACAGAATCTGCTCAGCCCACCCATTCCCGTGGCACCCAATCCCTCCCCGTCTTCATCCCTCTCCCCCTTCGTCCTTCGTCAGATCCTTCTGTCTCTTTCCTTCGTCCTTCTTTTCTCGTTCTGTTCTCTGGGCCCTTTTTCTCTGCTGCTAATCCGCTGCTGCGTTCTTTTGCCTCTCCCTTCTGTCTCGCTGTACGCCGCTCTGTAAGATACCAACTGCCGTGCCCTTCACCCCTCGCAAGGGACAAGGGTGTCGGCGGCAAAGCCTGTCGTCGCGTCGTTTTCGCACGTGATTCTGCCGTGCCGAGGTGAAGCACAAGTACGCTTACGGACGGAGCCCGGAGCGCCCTAGTCACGTGACAACTAGATACTTCCCGTTTGTACCTTGCGTGTCGTCTGACCCATCACGTGCTCTGTCGTGTAAACAAGCGTTGGCTGGACAGCCGTTCATGTAAGCACATGTATACACAGACAGCTTCATGCACACCGTGAGCGTCGTTTGATGCACGCACTCTCCAAAAAATCCGTTCGTGACCGAGACAGCGACAGATTCAGCCCCTTCCGGCACTTACTGCTCCGCTCTTCTGTATGACCTACAGACTGAGATAAACGTGAGCGAAAGCTGCGAGCCCAACGGAGACAGCTTGAAAAGCCCAACAGCGACCATGAACGGCTGGACCTTTGAACTGCCGCCGCCCCAGAGCCACTACACACGCGGCTACGCGGGACTCGGGCTGTCCGCGACGTGTGCTACCAGCGACCGCAGCTCGCTGGGTTGTCGTGGCCACGGGGACGCGACGGGCATGTCAGCGTCGCGCTGGAAGAGCAGCCAGACGACCAGCCAGTCAGCCAACGAGATGACAGCCCAACCTTACCAGCCGGTCTACCCGCAGCTGCAGAAGAGGGACCCGCAGCCTGTGCCGGTTCCTGAGGACGACGCTGCGTCTGCCAAGAGCGTCAACGTGTGGGGGAGCGACGGTGAAGGCGAAGAGGAGGGGGCGGGCCAAGGGACGGACACAGCAACGACGAACAAGGGCAAGGGACGCCAGGGAGACGCATTGCCGCACGACGCCCCGCACGACGTCTCGCACGACAGCTTCACCCGGTGGGTGGTGGCGGCCGAGGACGTGCGCAGCGGCCGAAACGGGCGCACCGTCCGCGAGACGCGTCTGATGCAAGTGACACCCGAGTCCGCCTCCCAGGATGCCGCGCCGGGCCCGGCTTCGCCAGACGGCAACAGCAGCACCGGCGGCGGTGTTCTCCTCCACGACCACAACTGGGGCCAGCCGCCGCCGCCGCCGCCGCTGCCGCCGTCGCTGCCGGCGGTCCGCTCGCTGCAGCTGGTGCCGACGGGGGCGCTGATGCCGGTCCAGCCGCTGCAGTCCATCCATCCCAACCAGCAGCTTAGCCCGTCCGACTTTGTGCATCGCCCCGTCTGCTCAGTCTCGTCGCTGTCCGTCGGAGGCAGCCAGGCCACGGGCGGCGGCCTCTCGCGCGCCCACTCCCACACGGACACGCTCGACGCCGCCAGCCGTGCCGCCCGCGACGTCGACGTTGCGATCTGGGTGCAGGCTGTCCGCCAGTACGGCGTCAACGACTGGCAGAACAGCTCGTTGGACGACTACGGCAGCGCGGGTGGCGGGAGCGGCCGCGTGCCGGGTATGGGCGATGGCGGCGGCGGTGGTGGTGGTGGGGGCGGTGGCGGATGGCCTGCCGCCGGCGGCAACGACGGGGTTTCCGAGCGCACGGCGGACCGCCAGCGCCTGCCCACGATGCTGCCGGCCGAGGGCCCATCCGTGGTCGGCGGCCAGTACCAGCACGCGCCGCCGCCGCGGTCGGAGCCGACTGGTGCCCTCTACCGCCTGCGCATGGCGATCCTGTCCAACTTTGCTGCGCGCTGCCGCGAGGCCCAGCACAGCGCCGTCGAGCCCGTGGAGCTGCCGGCGGACGTGCGCGCTCGCCTGCTATCCGCCGGTGCTTAGGAGGAGCCGGCGGCAGTGGCGACAGCGGCAACAGCGACGGCGACGGCGTCGGACACGACGATGACGGTAGCCAAGCTGGGCGAGAAGGGGGCGGCCGGCGAGACGGCCTCAGCGGACCGCGCGCGCAAGCCCCCCCTCTGCCGCCAGTGCGCGCACGCCAGCGCGTTTACGATGCGCGAGCAGCACGGGCGCATGTTTCTGGAGAGTGTGCTGCTGCCGCTGTCGGCGCGCTGCAGCTACGCCGACATGCTGCTGCACGTGAACACAAGCGTGGCAGAGCGCATCTTTGCCGAGGCCGGGCTGGGCAGCGTGCGCGCCAACCAGCCGGCGCTGGCGTGGAGCGACATCAAGACGCGGCCCATCTACGACGACTTCCGCGGGGCCCTCGTGCTGGCGACGCACCGACAGCGCGTGCTCGACGAGCTGCCCGTGACCACGGACGAGTTTGGCATGCTCATGGGCGCAAAGGACGTGTAAGGACGTGGCAGCGGCAGCGGTTCCTATGATGCGCTCTGATTTGCGCGCCCGATGAGCTGCATCCGGACGGATGTGAGGATGAGTCTGGGACGGTTTTGTGCGTGCGATGCATTTCGTGGACAGTCGGTCATTCTGCTTCATTGCTTTACTACTTCTTAGCTGTCTTCGCTTCCTTGGTTGACGGCATCTCGACGCAAAACTATCACGATAGATGTTGATTCTATATACGTGCAGAAGATGCCAGCAGCCTTGCGAGACAAGGCTGGAGAGAAACGAAGAGGAAAGAAATAAAAAAACAAGGACAGGAATGGAAAGCCCTACGACTTGAACACAGAGACAGGACAGCATCTCCCTCAACGACAGACGGTCAACGTTGCCAGAGAGCCACATCACCCATTGGCATCGGCAGCCCACGTCCATGCCATCCGAACGACCCTACGAATCGGGCGCCGTGATCTTGACAGACACGGGCACGCTGTCGGCCTGGGAGGTGCCGTTCTCGTTCCACATGAGGGACCAGACGCCGTCGGTGCTGGTGGTGCGGGCCCAGAACTCGGACACATAGACCTCGTCGCCGTCGGAGGCGTCGTCGGCCTCGAGCAGCATGACGTACGGGCCGTAGGTGACGAAGCCGGTGGTGACGGCGCCCGCGGGGGCGGTCGACGTGTTGGCCACGAAGCCGGCCGGCTTGAAGGCGTCGCCGGCGTCGGTGTCGGCCACGACGTAGAACGTGCGCGACGCGTTGGCCATGGTCACCGTCCATGCGCTGGTGCCGGTGGCGTCGGGAGACCCTGTTGGTCAGAAGACGTGCCAGAAGAGAGAAGGGCGGGCGGAGGGGGGTCAGCGTACAGGTCAACGAGGTCAGGTTGCTGGCGGCCGAATCGGAAGCCACATAGGCCATGTCTGGCGGTCAGAGAGGGACGCAGCAGAAAAGGGGCAGAGGAAGCGGAACGCACTGTCGGATCCGGCGTAGACGCGCAGGCCGGAGATGTTGGTGCCGTAGGCGTACAGTTGGACGGCGTCGGCGCGCGGGCGCGGGCGCAGGCGGAGGGCCGATACGCCGGCCCCGAGGCCCAGCAGGCCGAGCAGAGACAAGGCGCGCATGGCAGTGAAGGCGACGAGAAACAGACGTGCAGTGCGGACTGGCGGTTGTTTCAGCAGGAGGTTGCAGCAGCGTGCAGATCGGATGGCTGGCCGACGGCGATCAGCTGGCAGAGGGCGGATCTTATACGAGCAACACAGGCAGGAGACCAGACGGCCAGACGGCAGCCCGAGATGTGAAACAGGGTCAGGGAGGATGCCGTGGAGGCGATGAGGAAACGAAAAAAAAAAGCAGGCAGAGCAGGACGGGCAAGCGACGGCCAACGCGGCCTCGTCAACGCGTCGTTCTTGGCGGCCGGCAGGACAGACAGGAGGGGAAGGGCAGATCGGCAGTGCGTGGACAGCGGAACGGGCCAAGATCGGCATGAAGGCGACGCACGCAGAGACGGCAGAGGCGAGGAGGCGCGGAGGCGCGGAAGCTCGGAGGCGCAGAGGCGAGGAGACGAGGAGACGAGGAGGCGAGGAGGCGAGAGCAGTACGACGTGTGCTCCATGCACCCGCCGCGGGCGCAACGCAACGTCGAGGCCGCTGCGTCTGAAGCTGACGAGGCCCGCGAAATGAGGAGGCCCAAGTGGCTTGCGCCCAAACCCAACGGACAGCGAACCAAACAGGGCCGACGAGCGGACGACAGCGGCAGACGACCAGGAAGGGCAGCAGAGGCCCGCGCGAGGCCACATCATCGCCCCGGACGGCGCTCCGCTCCCGTCTGCCTGCACGCGTATACAACTACTGTAGATATACTCCATACGGAGAGCGCGCCTCTGGGCCGAGGATGTTGCATGTTATAGGTCTATATACCGGCGCCTGTTCTTTCTTATAAGTGCGGAGTATTTCCTCTATGCCATTTGCTCCGTCGTATATGCTACGCTTCCCAGCCGGCAGTCACCTCGCTTGGCCACTGCCACAAGCTTGTCCTGCCAATGGGGCCGTTGGGCCGTTGGGCCTATGGGTATCGGGGGGGGGGGCATCTTGACGCGTCATGCTTCTGAGGGACTGGGGTCGACGTCGACCGGGGTGGACGGGGCGGCCGTGGGTCGTCGGTCAGGGGCATGAGAGGGCGAGCGGGCGGGCCAGACATAGCCATTCTGACGCGCGCTCCGTGCACGCGGCTCGCCGGCAGAGCACAGCGGGCGGCAGCAGGCCGCACATGAAGCGTGTGGTTCGATGCCGACCAGGCAGGCCGGCATGGAAGTCTGAACGGCGCTCTTGGCGTGGGGGCCAGTGCGCCAGATTGGCAGGCAGGCTGGCAGGCGGGCTAGCAGGCAGGAAAGTACTCCGTAGACAGGCGACGCCGTGCAACAACAACCCTTACCCCGAGGGCTCCACAGCCTTTCCTGTGCCGTGCCGGCGGACGGGCTGGCCGGCCGACATGCCAAGCTGGCCCGAGCGAGCGCGCGTGCTTCCACGAGCGGCCGGTGGGTGCCTCGTCATCCATTTTGGGAGCAGCTTGCGATGGACGACGCGGGAGAGACGAGAGGCGAGGACACGAGGACACGAGGCATGAAACAGACGGCGGGTGGACGTCGGTGCTGACGCTTGCGGTGACCCGGCCGGCGGCTGTGGACGACGGCGTACGGAGTAGAGCGGCGGCGATGCGCGTGGTCGCAGATCAACAGGCCAGCCAGCCAGCCAGCCAGGTTGATGGTGGCATGGCAGACGGGTCCGCGCCACGAATGCATCCGGGCGCCGCGCATCCTACCCCTTGTGGCTGGCGTCCTGGTTCGTGCCTGTGGATCGGTGGATGCACGCCTGCACGCCCGTGGACGGGGTCCGCGCGGCTGATGGACGGCTGGCGGGCGGCCGGCGTCCCCGTTCTGCATGCAGGCGCCGGCCGACGTCGATGCGCTCATTTCTGGTGGCCGCGCGTGAAACCTCCGTTCAGGGGCAGCCCGCGCCGCGCAGACGAGCTGCGGCGCCGTGCACGACACGACGTCGGCGACGGCTGCCGACGTATATAGAGCCTCGTGGATGGCTGGCATCCGCCTGTCTGTCCTGCTCGATCCGCGTGGCCTCGACTCCGTCTTTCTGTCTCCTCTTCGTTTTCCTTTGCATCTTCTTTTGTTTGCATCTTCCCCCCCCTCACCCGCCCCCCCCCCTTCTCTTCTTGTCCTTCGTTTGCTGAGCACCATGTACGTCCCTCGTCTGGTGGCCGCCGGCTGGGCCAGCTGCGCCCTCTGGGCTGCCGCCTCAGCGTATCCGCAGACGGCTCACCTGGCCAAGCGCTGCACCAACAGCGCAGACGACCGGTCGTGCTGGGGCGACTATGACATCTCGACCAACTACTACGACGAGGGGCCCGACACGGGCGTCGTGCGCGAGTACTGGTTTGACATTACCAACACGACGGCGGCGCCGGACGGTGTCGAGCGCCTCGTGATGGCGGTCAACGGCAGCTTTCCGGGGCCGACGCTCTACGGCGACTGGGGAGACACGTTTGGTGGGTTCTTCCTCTTCGTCCTTGCTTCTTGCTTCTTTACTAACAGACAGTCGTCCATGTGACCAACAGCCTGCAGAACAATGGCACGGGCATCCACTTCCACGGCATCCGGCAGAACCACACGGTCGAGAACGACGGCGTGCCCAGCCTGACGCAGTGCCCGATCCCGCCCGGCGGCAACTACACGTACCGCTGGAAGGCGACGCAGTACGGCACGTCGTGGTACCACTCGCACTACTACGTGCAGGCGTGGAACGGCGTGGTGGGCGCCATCCAGATCAACGGCCCGGCCACGGCCGACTACGACGAGGACCTGGGCGTGCTGATGCTCAACGACTGGATGCACGCCACGGCGGACCAGGAGCTCATCCGCGCGCACCTGCGGGGCCCGCCGAAGCTCAACGGCGGGCTGATCAACGGCACCAACACGTACACCAACTCGACGACCAACGAGACCACGGGCACGCGCTTCAGCACCAGCTTTGTGGCGGGCAAGCGCTACCGCCTGCGCCTGGTCAACGGGGCGGCGGACACGTACTTCAAGTTCAGCATCGACAACCACACGCTGTCGGTGATCGCCTCCGACTTTGTGCCCATCCAGCCGTACGCGGCCGAGAGCGTGTCCATTGCCATGGGGCAGCGCTACGACGTGGTGGTCACGGCCAACGCGTCGACCGAGGCCGGCACCGACTTCTGGATGCGCGCCGTCATGGTGCAGTCGTGCAGCAACAACGACAGCCCCAACAACGTGCTGGGCATCGTGCGCTACGACAGCACGTCGACGGCGGACCCGACGACGAGCGCGTGGACCAGCGCCGAGGACGACGGCAGCGACTGCGCGGACGAGCCCATGGCGAGCCTGGTGCCGTACCTGGCGCTGGCGGCGGCCGACGACCCGGACAACACGACCGACTTTGCCGTGGCGCTGTCGCGCAGCACGAGCACCGGCGCCAACCTGTGGAAGATGGGCAGCACCTCCTTTGTGAGCCAGTGGGACTACCCGTCGCTGCTGCAGGTCAGCGAGGGCAACAACACCTGGGGCGCCGCCCAGAACGTCTACGCCTACCCGGACGCCGGCCAGTGGGCCTACCTGGTCGTCCAGGCCAGCAGCGCCATCCCCCACCCCATGCACCTGCACGGCCACGACTTCTGGGTCCTCGGCCAGGGCACCGGCACCTTTGACGCCTCCACCGCGTCGCTGACCCTCGTCGACGCCCCCCGCCGCGACGTCGTCACCCTCCCCGGCGACGGCTACACCGTCATCGCCTTTTACACCGACAACCCGGGCGTCTGGCTGCTGCACTGCCACATCGCCTGGCACACCTCCGAGGGCCTCGCCATCCAGCTGCTCGAGCGCGCCTCCGAGATCCCCGCCCTCCTCTCCGGCGCCCTCAACACCACCTGCGCCGCCTGGGATGCCTACGCCACGGCGGACAAGATTGTCCAGGACGACTCGGGGATCTAGCGCCGTGGCCTTTCTTTCATTCACATGCCATGATGTTTTTTTGTCCTCTTTTCTTCTGTCTTGTCGTTATCCCTCATGCTGTTTTTGCTTCGTTGTTCATAGTCTTCACGTCGTCCTATTTTCCAGTTTATCACGTGGTCCCCCCACGCGTGCTAGCTTAGCGGCCGGAACGGGGCCAGGCCGCCAATAAGCATAGACGGCAGCGTTGCCGCCAGCGCCGCCAAGCTGCCAACGGCCCGCGACCGTAACCGTTTGCGGCCTCTGTGGCAGGCGTGCGTACGCGGCACAGTACCGCATAGGGCAAGAACGCCGCGGGCGGGTGCCCCCCTGGCCTGGCCTGGCTGGCCTGGTCTGGCCTGGCCAGGCCGCTTCTTCCTTCCAAGCACATGCCGCCCTGCTCGTCTGGCTGCTGGCTGGTTGGCTGGCCTGGTCGTGCCTTCCTGCGCGTATCTCAACCGCAGATGAAGTGTGACCCCCACATCTCGCTTGTCGAGGGGTTATTCCCTCTTCCATTCTCTTCCTCTTCTAATCACGCTTTGCCCTTCATCTCCGCTGTCTTCGCCCTGACGACCAGCGCCGATCGCAGTGTGCATGTCGACGCACTCTAGCATCCCCGCGCTGCAGATCCAAAAGACGACCCGCAGAATACGACCAACGGCAATACGACGAGACGGGAAGAAGCGAGACGATCTCCATACCACGACACACGACACGACGACACGACGGCACGGCCACAGACAGGACACAAGCACAACGAGGCGATGGCGGACGAGCGGCCGGCGGACGTGGCGGACGAGCGGGCGGACGTGACTGACCAGCGGATCGGCGAGGCGGACGCTGATGCGGACGCCGACGCCGATGCCGACGCCGACGCCGACGCCGACGAGAAAATCACGGCACCCTCAGACGCGGACACGGGCCACGGCGGCACCGGCAGCCGCCCCGCCAGCCCGGCCAGCCAGCGCCGCCTGCGCATCGACGACGCCGAAACTGCTGACGCGGCATCGTCGCATTTCAGCACGGGACTGAGTGTGCGTGCATTTCCGCTGTGCTTGTGGCCTCCTGGCCTGTGTCTGTCCTCGTGGGCGCCGGCCTATCATCCGAACGCACGCACTGCTGACACGTCGCACAACAGGTCGACTCAGACGCCGACTCCGCCCTGGGCGACGTCGAGGTTCTGTCGTCCACGCAGTCCGTGCGCTCCAGCGTCTACGAGTTTGTCGAGGAAAACGGCCGGACGTTCCACAAGTACAAGCAGGGCAGTACGTCCTCGCGGGTCGTTGGATTTGTCGTCGTCCAAGCCGGTTGCACCAGCTGATCTGATCACCAGAATACCTCATGCCCAACGACAAGGTGGGTCACTCTCGCGGTCGCGGAAGCGGCCCGTTTGTTTGGCGGCAAGAGGCCTAACTCCCCTTCCCGCCCAGAGCGAGCAAGAGCGGCTAGGTACGGAGTACCTTTCGACCCTTTCCCCCATCGGCTCTCGCGCTTGCTGCCGCTTAGCTGACGGCTGCAGATCTGCAACACGCCATCTTCGTCCTGCTGCTCAAGGGCCAGCTGGCCCGCGCGCCCATCCGGGACCCCCAGCGCGTGCTCGACGTCGGCACCGGCACCGGCATCTGGGCCATTGAGTTTGGTGGGTTCGCTAGCCGAGAGCAGAGAGCCGCCAGCTGACCGGACGACAGCCCAGATGCACCCCGCCGCCGAGGTGATCGGCACGGACCTCAGCCCCATCCAGCCCGACTTTGTGCCGCCCAACTGCCGCTTCGAGATCGACGACGCCGAGGACGACTGGGCGTACGGCGGCAAGCCGTTTGACTACGTGCACCTGCGGCTGCTGTGGCACTCGTTCCAGGACCCGCGGCGCATCCTGCGCGCGGCCTACGACAACCTGCGGCCGGGCGGCTACATCGAGTGGCAGGACTACCACAGCCGCTTCCGCGCCATCGACGACTCGCTCGACGGCAGCGCGCTGACGCGCCTTGACAGCCTCTACGTCGAGGCCGGCCGCAACCTCGGCCGCGACATGCTGGTGACGCCCAAGCTGGCCGGCATGATGCGCGAGGTCGGCTTTGTCGACGTCGTCGAGGAGCGCTACGCCCTGCCGGGCAACCCCTGGCCCAAGGGCCACGAGGCCAAGACGCTCGGCCTCTGGCAGATGACCAACTTCCTCGACGGCATGCAGGCCATCACCATGACCGTCCTGACCCGCGGGCTGGGCATGACCCCGGCCGAGGTCGAGCTGCTGCTCGTGGACGTGCGCAAGGACGTCAAGAACCTCAACGTCCACTTTTACATTCCCGTGTAGGCATCCCCTGTCGTATGTGTCTTCTCACCGGTGCTGACCACTAGGTACGTCATGTATGGCCGCAAGCCCTTTCCCCACGAAGTCCAGCAGGGTCAGGTAGGCTAGGACCGGGATTTGAATTGGATATGAATGACATTGGAGCCATTTGGATCTTGTGGCGCCACCACAGTCGGCACCCCGTTGGCCCTGCACCTCTTTGGACAGAGACTCCTCGCCCTGGGCGGACTGAATAGTAATCCGGAGCTCTGGACGGCTATATAACAGACGTCCGGTCCCGTCTTCGTTGACAAGCGAATTGTTGCGAGGTTATTTGTTTTCTCTTTTCGTTTTCTTTTCTTTTTTATCTTCCTTCTTTTTCTTTTTTGTTCTTCGTACTCGTC
The DNA here is from genome assembly GCA_019925495.1 of Ophiostoma fasciatum. NCBI lineage: Eukaryota > Fungi > Ascomycota > Sordariomycetes > Ophiostomatales > Ophiostomataceae > Ophiostoma > Ophiostoma fasciatum. The sequence goes on along the minus strand of JADHKM010000022.1, from coordinate 236,678 downwards.
CTCGTTCTCACACTTTTATCCCTCTTTTTATCTTCTTTCTTTTTCTTGCTTCTTACTCGTCCTCCTGCTTTTCTCACTTCTCTCCCTCTCTTCTCCCTCCCTTCTTCTCCCTTCTTCTGTCTTTTGTATCTGTGACGGAGTTATTCCTTTCTCCCCGTTTTGACTCTTACACCCCAGACTCAACTCAGCCCAGACGACCCACCCCGGAACGATGATGACGAGCGAGCCGGCAGCGCCCCCGCCTCACCCGTGTGAGGGGCTTCGGCGGCCTCGGTAGTGCACAGCGCCGCCCAGCGCCCGCCAGCACCGCGCTACAACGTGCGCTGACGAAATGGTGGCAAACGCCGAAATCCCGAAACGTCACCGCCAGCACATGCTCTCTCGGTGTTCGCAGTGCCCAGAGCAGCACAGCGGCTGTGCATTGATTGGCACGCCGCACGGCCAGCTGTGTCGGTTGTCCGCCCCCTCATCCGGCCAGCAGCTCCAACAGCTGACCGCCAGCCAGCCGCAGGAAGGGCATCCGCAGACGGGCACGGAAAACACCCACGGCCCGCTGCCCGTCCGCTGCGCTGCACGGCCGCCTTGTCTGCGCTGGCCGCCCGCACATTGCTCGGCCAGGCTCGGGTACTTACTCCGGGTGCTGGTTGTTCCGCCGGATGGGCCTGCCGAGACGGCTGGGCAGGGCAGCGATGTCGTGCGTCATCCGTCATGTCACCGACTCTCACGGGAGCGGTGGACGCTCGGCAGTTGGCGGGCAGCGTGCCGACTATAAGACGTCGGCCCCTTTGTGCCTGAACCCCCCCTCGCCGACCGCATCTCTCGCACCGCACTCATCCCTCCCACACCGACTCCCACTCCCCAACAACCACCGACAACCGCCACCATGGTCTCGCTGCACCCGCTTCTCGACAACGGCATCGTCAAGGGCGATGCCAACCACAACGGCGGCGTGCTGCGGTGCCACTGCGCCAGCAAGCCGGTCGAGGTGACGCTGTCGAGCGGCGTGCTGCACAACCACGCGTGCGGCTGCTCCAAGTGCTGGAAGCCCAAGGGCGCGCTGTTCAGCGTGGTCGCGGTGGTGCCGCGCACGAACCTGGAGGTGACGGCCAACGGCGACAAGCTGCGCATCGTGGACAAGGCGGCGACGATCCAGCGCCACGCGTGCTCCGAGTGCGGCGTGCACCTGTTTGGGCGCATCGAGACGGCGCACGCCTTCCACGGCCTCGACTTTGTGCACGTCGAGCTGTCCGACACCAAGGGCAAGGGCTGGCAGGAGCCGCAGTTCGCCGCCTTTGTGTCGTCCATCATCGAGCAGGGCTTCCCGCCGTCCGGCATGGCCGAGGTGCGTGCCAAGCTGCAGGGCCTCGGCCTCGAGACCTACGACGCGCTCTCGCCCCCGCTCATGGACGCCCTGGCCACGTACACCGCCAAGCAGTCGGGTGCGCTGCCCAAGGACGCATAAGGGAGGAGGATCTGGCTACCTAGAATGAAAACACAATGAAAACAAAATTGCACATGACGCGTATACTATCTGTGAACGGCCACAGACACCGGCCACGGACACCGGCCACGGACTGGTCGATGCGTCACGCCTGGCGATGGACGGCGACATCGTGACACGTGATCACGATCCGGACGGCCGAGACCCGTCTCATCTCCCAGCCTTGATATAGGTCCGTTTGATAATGCTTAGGCCGCTAGATAGGACATGGGCCGGCATGCCTGTCCTATACTGGCACGACTACTCTATGCTTATGGTGGTGCCACGGCCCCGTAACTATACCACCGTAGCTCCCGTGCAACCGGGTGGTCCAGGCGCGCTCCGCATCCACTGGCATCGCCGGCATCTGGCCGCGGAGCTGGCGACGGCGTGGGCTAGCCTGCCCCACGGCGGAGGACCCCGTACAAGTAGGACAACTACGGGGGGAGGCCAAGCCCCAAGACGCCATGATTGCGGGACGGTGACGCGGCCGGCCGCGCTGGCTGGCCGGCGACGGCGGCAGGGCGCGGGGCGCAAGGCGCGGGGCGCGTCCCTGTGCGGTCGGTGCTCCGTGCTCGCGCGCTTGGCGGGCTGCTGGCCTAGCTCGGGCCCGCGATGTCTACGGAGTATTACTCTGTACGCCTGTCTGTCTGCCCGGCCGACGCGCGTCGCGGGCTCAACAGGAGGCACGGACATGGTAGGTCGTCCCTGGAGGCCGCTCCCGATCAGGGAGAACACTGGAAAAAACACAACGAAGAGCAGGAAGCCTTGACGCGTTGCCGCAGGCATAGGAGGCTCGACCACGACGCTGCGTTCTTGGGGTGTCTCGGGCCCGGGACGTATCACGTGACCAATATGCAGCGGATCGCGACGACACTTCTCCCAAGCATCCTCTGCTATCTTGCTCAGGTGGCTGCATGCTGTCGAGAGTAAACCTGCTGGTAGGGACGATGGAGGGCCGGGCTGGCTGCGTAGTCTTGACCGGTGAGGCTCGACGGTATCTTTGTCTGACATCATGGGCTGACAGACGAGACGGCGCAGTATCAACAAGCTGTAAGCGAGGCATGGCATGTGAAAGCAGCGGGCCTGGCTTCTAAGGAGTGCATCAGGGTAGCCCTTCCACTGTTTGCTGCCTCTTGAACCATTGGCTCGCAGGCCTTGTTGCACGGCCGTGCTATCAAGAGGCAGCCCTGCCGTCTGCCGATCGCTGCGGCTGAGCGATCGGAAGGCGACCCGGAAGCCGGCTGCGTCGCGCTGGCGGCTGCGAGCTGGCCAGGCAGCTAATCGGATGCCAGGCGTGCGGAAGAGACCAAGGCCGGCAGCGGCAGACGACAGCATGTCACAGAATGTACCTAGTCAGACGGATCGATTGTGCTGCAGCTAAAGTCTGACGGCGGAACAAGATCTGGTCCACGGTGGTTGTGTATATATAAACGCAGCGATGGCATGCCGGGGAATGCAAGACAGCGCTCCCAGAAATCAAAGACGAGAAAATCAAAACGAGGGTCGGCAAGACGGATCCAGACACCACCAGCACCAAGACACCACGACACCACGACCGCGACGGCATGCTCCTCCGTCTCCCAGACACGCTCGCCGACTGGCCGTGGCCGCGCGCCGTCAACCCGTACTACGAAGTCGTGGCCGCGGAGTCGGCCGCCTGGCTGCGCTCGTTCCGCGCCTTTCCCGCCGACGTGCAGCGCGCGTTTGACCGGTGCAACTTTGGTGCGTCTTGTCCGCTGCCGTCCGCTGCCGGTTGCCAGTTGCCGGTTGCTGACCGGCTGACCACAGGCCTCCTGGCGTCGATGGCCTTTCCGGACCTGGGCCCCGGTGCGTGCCAGCCTCGCAGCTCAACCTCGATCGCCGCCGCCGCCTCGCTGACCACCACCAGAGCACCTCCGCATCACCTGTGACGTGATGAACGTCTTCTTTGTCATTGAGGAGCTGACAGACGACGCGGCGCCGGAGGCGGTCGCCGCCGTTACGGCCGCCGTGCGCGACGCGCTGCGCCACCCACGGGCGCCGCGGCCGGCGGGCGAGTGCGTGGCGGGCGAGATCGCGCGGCAGTTCTGGCACAACGCGGTGCGCAGCGGGGCGGCAGCCGCGGCGCAGGCGCGCTTTGTCGAGGCGTTTGAGCGGTACCTGGCGGCGGTGGTGGGCGAGGCCGAGGCGCGCGCGCGCGCCCAGCACTCCGATCACACTCGGCACGCCCGGCAGCGGTCGACGACGGTGAGCCGCTACCTGGTGCTGCGCCGCGAGACCATCGGCTGCGCGCCGTCCTTTGCGCTGCTGGCGCTGCCCATGGCCGGGCTGCCGGCCGAGGCGCTGGACCAGCCGGCCGTGGAAACGCTGGCGCGGCTCGCCACGGACCTCATCCTCCTCGGCAACGACGTCGTGTCCTATGCCAAGGAGCTCGCGGCCGACGGCGCGCCGCACAACCTCGTGACGGTGCTTTCGGAGGCGGCGGGGCCGGACGACCGGGGTGCGGATCACCACGGCGAGCCAGGCAACCCGGACGACCCGGACGACTTGGGCGAGCTGGGCGAGCCAGCCCCGGGCGACCTGCAGGCTGCCGTGGACTGGATCGCGCGGCTGCACGCGGACCGGGCGCAGCGCTTCCTCGCGCTGTACGGCAGCTTCGTGCGCGGGCTCGACGCCGCCTGGCCGCCGCCCGTGGCCGCCCAGCTGCGCGCGTACGTCGACGGGCTGGGCAACTGGGTGCGCGCCAACGACCAGTGGAGCTTTGAGGCGCCGCGGTACTTTGCCGACGGGCGGGCTGTGCAGAAGAGCCGGGTGGTGGAGGTGGCGGTGACGGATATCGGAGTATAAGACTATTACTATATCTATCTAGCTAACTATTCAACTGTCCGCTGCCAGCCCCCCCCTTCCATCCCCCCCTTCCACCCCCCGGCTGCTCTCGCCCGCCACGCGCCTCATGCGCACCCACACGTCGCCGCTCGGCCTCAGCTGCCCCGACGGGTTGACGACGGGGATCTTGCCGCGCTGCAGGGGCGTCCAGGCAAAGTGGCGCACCAGCTCCAGCAGCACCAGCTTGAAGTTGAGCGTGGCCAGGGCCTTGCCGATGCACGCGCGCGGGCCGTGGCCAAAGCCCACCCAGGCGTAGGCCGGATCGGGCCCGCGCGCGCCACCGCCGGGCGCCGGCCCCGCCCAGCGCTCCGGGCGGAACGCGGCCGCGTCGGGGCCCCAGATGGCCGGGTTGTGCTGGATGACCGTGGGCACGGGCACCAGCGTCGTGCCCTTGCGCACCAGCTGCCCGGCCACGACCACGTCCTCGACGGCCACGCGCGGGATGCCGGCCACGGGGCACCGCAGGCGCAGCGCCTCCCGCATGACGTGGTCGAGGTACGGCAGCCCGTCGACGGCCGCGTAGGTCCAGCGGTCGTCCGCGCGGTCGTCGTCAAAGAGGCCCGCCGCCGCCGCCTCCGCCCGCAGCTTGGCCACGACCGCCGGGTGCTCGGCCAGCAGCTGCGTGGCAAACGTCAGCGCGCCCGCCGTCGTCTCGTGGCCCGTGGCCATGAAGTTGAGCACCTGCTCCACCAGGTCCGCCGCCGTCCAGCCGCCCTCGCCCGCCGGCCCGTACTGGTGCTGCACCATGTACGTGAGGAGGTCGGTCGGGCCGGCAGCAGCAGGCTGGCCGGCGGCGGCAGGCTGGCCGACGGCGGCAGCCGAGCGGGCCACGGCCTGGATGCGGGCCTCGGTCATGTCGGTGAGGATCTGGCGCAGGCGGGTGCTGGCGCGGACGAAGCGGCGGTTCTCGGCCAGGGGCAGCCAGCGGATGGGCACGACGAGGTTGACGGCGGCCAGCAGCATGCCGCGCGGCGTCAGGTCGAACATGGCCTCGTAGCAGCGGGCGAACTCGGTGCGGCCGTCAAAGTGGCGCAGGTCGACGCCGAGCGCAAAGAGGCCGATGACGTCGAGCGTGATTTTCGAGTACAGCTGCTTGACTTGCTGGTCAGCGGCGCCTCCTCGCTTCTCGTGTCTCCAAGGAAAGGAACCCACTCTCCACGAGCCCCCCGTCCTCGTCGCAGGCGCGCGCCACCTCGCGCGCCAGCCGCTGCGCCTTGCTGCGGAACACGGGCAGATACGTCTTGACGTTGGCGACGGTGAAGAGGCCTGGCTGTCAGCGTGTCCGGCCAGCCGGGGTCTCCTCTCTGGAGGGGACTCACCTCCGAGCGCCCGTCGCTGCGCGCGGTGCTCGGCGCCCTCGGCAAAGACGAGGCCGACGCCGATGATGTCGCCGATGAGCCGGCGGAAGGGCACGGAGCGCACAAACGAGTAGCAGTGCGTGTGCAGCACGTCGCGGTACGCCTCGACGCTGTTGAGCAGCAGCCCGTCGGCGTGGCCCAGCTCAAAGTAGCGGATCAGCGGCGCCTCGGGCCACTGCAGCATCCACGTCCGGTACGGCTCCTCGGGGTCGCCCGACCGGAACTGGTTGAGGTGCTGGCCGAGCACAAAGTGGTGGTCCTGGCGGGCCGTCAGCAGAGAGGGGGGGGGGAAGAGGGGAGAGGGCGACGAGGACACACCCGCGGTCCCGGCAGATGCCGCAGCGGCGACACAAAGTACGGATACACAAACAGCAGATAGCCAACGCGCAGCACCGCCAGCAGGGCCACCCCCGCGCCGCACAGGAGCCATGTCGCAGCCATGTCGTCGGGTCAGAAGCCGGGATGCCGTGTCACGTCCTGTCAGTGTGCTGGCTGGCAGGTCGTGTCCGACGGCGGTCTCAGCCGAGGCTTTATAGACATCTTGACGTCCCCGACGTCCTCCCCCACGCCCCGACTCAAGCTCAGCTGCCTTGGACCGCCCTATGCCGGTTGCCTCCTAGTCCTGCTCGCGCAGCTGTCTCACCTGCGCCGTCCAGACTGGGCGGTCTCGGCGGTACTTGTCGATACCTTTGGCTTGAGACAGCCGGAGATGCGCAACTGCGCGAGCACAACTCTCCGGGCATGCCTCATCCGGCCTCATCTAGCCCTCATCCGGCCTCATCCGGCCCTCATCCGAACAGGAAAAATGCCTCATCCGAACGTCGACCGATCACGGCTGCGCACGCATGTTGTTGTCTGTTGTTTCATTTGTCCAGACGTTCGGATCCCGATCTTGGCATCTCAGCCAGCCAGCCACATCTCTTTGCCTCAGCTGAACCCCACTTGTCCCCGTGCCGTGCCCGGCCTATGGAGTAATACTCCTATCTCGCCGACAATGTGCACTTTCTGGGACCGGGATACCCGAAATGCTGCGGTCGCAGCTGAGATTGCCGACGCGAGGATCCTTAATCGGATCGGCGGTGAGAGGGAGACCAGACCAGCTGAACCCTCCCCGCGCCGCGCGTGCGGATATGCACCACAGCAGCCAGCCGAAACAGCCGCAAGCCAGTCAGCCAGACGGAAGCCAGTCAGCCAGACGGAAGCCAGCATCGGCCAGCCTGGCCGTCGGCTGCGGTCCTGCCGCGCGTCCGCATCCGACGACTAGGCGCCGCGAGCCCCAGCCTCTCGGATCGTCGGGTCATCAAGGTCATCGGGCTTGTGGTTGCTCCGTGGGCCGTCGTCTGACCTGCGCCCTCGATCCTCCAGACCGCCGAGCCCGTCCCAGACCGACACCTCTTACAACCCCTCGTGCCCTTGCATTCCCTCGTGCCCTTGCATCCCCTCGTGCCCTTGCATCTCCTCATGCCCCTGCATCCCTTCGTGCATGCCGTTGCGTGCCAGGAGCTCGCTCCACGTCGACTGCATCGCGTCGACGCTCTCGCGCTGCATCCGGTTGTCCCAGAGGGGCTGTCTGTTAGAGCTCAAAGACCCGACAGTCCATCGGGTTGGGGGGGGGGAGCTCACCCAGTCGGCGTACGCGTCCGCGTCCATGCTGTTCTCCACGGCCGCCGCAATGGGACCGCTCCACCCGGGCTCGCTGCCCGGCGGCAAGGCGAAGACGGGCGCGGGTGCGGGCATCGGCATCGGCATCGGCATGTGCAAGGGCGGGAGCGCCGGCGGCGGCGCGGGCATCGGCGTCGGCACCGGCAGCGGAAGCAGCGGCATGCCGGGCAGCAGGCTGGGCAGCGGGGGCGGCGGCAGACCAGCTGGGCCGGGCGGCGAGCACGGCGGGCCGGTCAGGCCGGGGTGCAGCCCCGTCATGTCCGGCGGGCCCGGCCAGACGGCCACGGGATCGTAGGACGCGGGGACAAAAGGCAGGACGGCGGCTTTGGACGGCGCCGCCGCCGACGCGTCCGTGGGCGCGGTCGTCGCCGAGTCCGTGGACGCGCTGGCGGCCATGCTGATGGAGGTGGGCGTGGTGACGGCGGTGGCGACGGCGGTGGTGACAGCGCTGGTGCTGGCGGTGGCGCCGGCAGCAGCAGGGCCAGCAGGGCCCGCAGGGCCAGCAGGGCCCGCAGGGCCCGGCTGCCCCGTGGAGTCGGCCAGCATGCGGGTCAGGATCTTGTAGGCGCGGTTGGCCTCGGCGGAGGCGCGGCGCTGGGTCTCCCAGATGCGGCACGAGCGGTGCAGCAGGGCGAGGAGGCGGTCGACGGGGACGACGGGGGGGGCGGCGGCGGCACCACCACCACCACCGGCACCACCGCCGTCGGCAGCCTCCTTGCGGGCGTAGACGACCTCGAGGCAGAGGACCATGTCGGCGAGCAGAAAGTCGTGGGTGCTGGTGCTGGTGAGGAACCAGCGCTCGCGGCTGAGGCGGCCGCCGGGCTGCATGGCGGCGTGGATGGCGTGCTGGTGGTGCAGGATGCGGGCGGCGGCGTCGAGGCAGACGAGGCGCGAGTAGGCGAAGCGGCGGTGGGTGCGGGCGGCGGCCAGGAAGCGGCGGTGCAGCACGAGGCGGGCCTTTTGGTAGAGCAGGGCCAGCAGGTAGCGCTGCATGACGAGCTCGACGGGGTCGTCGTCGGTGGCGGCGGCGGCGGCGGCGGCGGCATCGTGGGTGGCGACGTCAGCGGCGTCGTCGGCGGCAGCAGCGGCAGACGCGGCAAACTCGTCGGGCCCAGGGTCCGGCAGCCGAAACGGCGCGGCCAGCGCGGCGTGGGCGGCGGCGAGGCGGCGGTCGAGGCCGAGGACGACGGACTCGTAGTGGCAGCGGGGCCGCAGGGCGACAATGTCGGCAAAGACGGCCATGATGCGGGCCTTGCAGATGGTGTAGAGGGTGGGGGTGCGCTCGGACTCGGGGCGCGAGGGCGGCAGCGCGGCCATGTCCTCGGCCAGGTCGGCGTCGTAGAGGTTGCGCGGCAGGGCGGTGTCGCAGTCCTCGGCCTTGGCGTTGGCGGGCAGGCCGCACTCAAAGGACACGAGCTTGTCGATCTCGGCCAGCACGGCCCACACGCGGCGGCGCATCTCGCCCTCAAAGGGCGCCAGGTCGGCAAAGTGCGCCGGGTCGCGGTGGTAGCCCATGTGCATGGCCAGCCGCAGCGTGATGCTCAGCACCATGGCCGTGCCCAGCGGCGCGTCCGCCTGGCGCAGGTACTCGGCGCCAAAGTACAGCGCCATGGCCTCGACCTTGTCGCGCCCGGGCCGCGCGTAGTCGTCCAGCGCCAGGCAGTGCGCCGCGCGCGTGCGGCAGGCGTCGACGACCGCGCGCGCGTCGCCGCCCAGCAGCCCGTCGTCGGGCAGCGGCTCGTCGCCGCGCTGGCAGAAGATGGCCGCGTGCGCCAGCATCATGAACAGCAGCGCCAGGTACGAGTACGACGCCGAGCGCGGCTCGCGCCAAAAGGCCGCGTAGTGCGTGTAGAACGTCGGCTGGTGGAACATCACTGACATGAGCAGCGTCCGACGACAAGGAGGGGGGAGGCTCACTCCATGTCGGCTCTTTGCCCGCAAAAAAGCGCGCCACCATGCGGTCCGTCACCGGCTGCGGCGGCAGGTACCGGAACACCTCGCCGATGGACACGCGCGGAAAGCCGCCGGACAGCAGCGCCAGGCTGTTGGTCGGCGGCCCGAGGTCCCAGTGGTCCGGCGGCGGCGTCGGCGTCTCGGGGTCGAGCACGAGGTCCTGCGTGAGCTTGACGATCTGCTGTGAGAAGGCGTGGGAATGGGAGCAAGAGGACAAGAAGAAGAAAAACTCACATCGCTGAGGACGCCCTCCCAGTTGGCGGCGTCCACGTACCGCGAGTCCTCCACAATCTTGCCCACGGCCGCCGTCTCTTTGGGCGGCGGCTCTTCCGCGAACTCCGTCAACGCCTGTGCCTGCACCTGCGCCTTGAGCTGCGCCACCAGCCGCTCCAGCTGCCGGATCCGCGCCTGCACGACGACGTCGGGCAGAGGCTGCTGCTGGCCGCCGCCGCCGCTGCCGTCCATGCGAGCGGGTCCCGGGCCGCCGAGTGGGTCCGACGGCCCGGCGCCGCTGCCCCGGGTCGCCGCCGTGGGCACGTGATGTTGTCCGTGCGATGGCGGCATCAGCGCGCCGCCCAGATCACCGCCGCCGCTGCGCTGCGCGTACGACACGTAGCGGCAGGTCGGCCCCAGGTTGCGCTTCTCGCACTGGTCGCACGGCAGCAGGCGGTTGCACTTGAGTCTGGCAAGACGTCAGCACCGTTCGTTTGTTCGTCCGGAAAAAGACAAGACCGGCGCGGGCGGGCGGCCGGGCAGCCGGCCCGCTGCGACCACCCACTTCTTTTCCCGGCACATGGTGCACGAGAAGCGGACGCGGTTGCGCTTGCGCGGCGGCTCCGGCACAAGCCCAGGCACAGGCCCGGGCTGGCCCAGCAGCTCCTCGCCACCCCCATACAGCCCCTCGCTCATCGTGCGGCAGCCGTCGGGCCGTCGATCCTCTTGGCAATGACAGATACGTCCGGAGGCGTGTCCCGGAGCTTGCTGTCTTTGGTGCGGTCGGCGTGTCGTGAGAGCGGTCCGATCGGGCCAGCTCCGGCGGTCTGGAGACGGCCTGCGTTAAATACCTACGCAAAGAGGAAGCATTGCGCGCGCGGAGGCAACCAGACAGACAGCCGCCGGCAGCAGGGGCCTGTCTGACTGGCCGGTGTGCAGGCAAGGGAGAGCCAACAGACGGCCCCCAAGTTGCATTCAATTGTGCACTTTGCTCGGTGGGCTCGTCCCTTTTTTGTCTTTATTTTTCATTCTTTTTCGTCGTCTGATTGTCATTCTGTCTCTTGTTTCTCTACGGAGTATTCTTTTTCTTGTTCTCCTCGTTGCCCTTGTTCTTGTCCGACTTCTTCTGCTTTCTTCTCTTCCATGTTGTCGCCTTCTTGAATTCATGGATATAGTTGATGCCCCGACGACCCGCCAACCAACAGACCAACAGACGCCGATGCCAGACGCCAGACGCCAGACACCGACACTAGCCAATGACATCTGCGGCGTAGCGAGATACGACGTCAGGCGTCCCAGAAAGGCGGGCACCGGCCTCCTCATAGGCTGTCTGCATCTCAGCCCCGACGCCCAAGAGCCAAGGCGACCGGGCCAGACTGCGCGTGCTCACCGCTCCTGCGTGCCCTGCGGAGACGCTGTCCCGGTCTGAGGAGAGCCGCGCACTCGGGCCTGACCTGCGTGTAATACGTGCACCCACCACCGGCCCCCGGCCCCGGCTGGCCGTCCGGCGCCGCGCACGGCGGTTCGGGGCCGCGCCGGCCGCACAGGCCGCACAAACAGAAACAACCCGACGCGCGGCCGAGGCACGCGCTGGCTGGTGGCCGTCGGGGCAATCGGCGTGTCTCGGCGTCTCGTCTTGTTGTCTCGTTGTCTCGTCTCCCGCCTCTTCGTTGTCTTTGCCGGCCTCTTGCCTGCCGCCGATCTCGCCGGAGAAACGTGCTCGTGCGAGCAGGAAACTACGGGAGACTGCCGGTGCAGCCTGACGAGGCTCGTGGCATCGTACAACATCGTGCCGTCTGTCCAGCGGCCAGCCAGTGGACAGGCTGCCTTGCGCGCCGGTGCCGTCGCCCGACGCCAGGCCGCCTCAGGCAAGCAGGCAGCCAGCCACGACAAAAACAGGTTCTCTGCGCCTGCGCCGGCCTCTCTGCCTCTGCCTCTACACCCTCTTTCTTGTCTGGCCCGGGGGTTTCCCCCTTCCCCCTGCGCTCGGCCTTTTGCTCCCCACCCCGCCTGCCACCACGCGAGCAGCCGTCGAGGGGCGCCCGCGGCGGCCGGCGGTCATGTGGCGCGCGCAGGCAGCTGAGCGCGGCGGCAGCCGGGCCAGAAAACGGGAGATGGGTGGAGGCTGGGAGGCTGGTGGGAGACTGGCAGGCAGGAGAGACAAGAGGGGGGAGGGAGGAGGGGGTGTGGGGAAGAAATCGCCGGCGGCTGGCCACGGGGGAGGACGGGGCGCGGGACGAGGTAGCATGCACCAGGTGCCGGATGCGACGGGAGAGGTGGTTCATGCGTGCGAGAGAGAGAGGCTGGCCGGCCAGCCAGACGAGGCAGGGAAGGACAAGACACAACCAAGAAAGCACGAAAACAAAGACACCCCCTCCGGACCGAAGCACCCGCGAATACGAGAATCCGTGCGCCGAGCCCCAGCGACAGCCGTGGTTGGCCAGCGGCCAGCAGCCTTGCCGCCGCCTCGCGGGCCGATCCCACCTCGAGCAGGCTGGCTGGCTGGCTGGCGTGGCGCGGCCGCCAGGCTCGCAGCCAGGCTCGCAGCCAGGCTCGCAGCCCAGCAGCACGACGACGCCCGGCCCGGCCCCGACGAAAGTCGTCCTGGAGGCCGCCGCCGCCGCCGCTGAGGGCCGTATAGAAGGTGAGACATCAGTCACCTGCCCGTTTTCTTTTGCTCTGCCCTTGTTCCGTCGTCGTCTGTCCCCGCACGTATAGTCCGCCCGATAGTTTGCCGCCGTATCGTCATGCATGGCAACGCTGCTCGACGATCCGTTCTGGCCTGCTGCGCTGCTGCTGCCTCTGCCTGATCTGATATGTGATGGCTCCCGTCCCACAGCCGCTCGCGTCGCACGCATGCTCAGCGGTCCGCTCCCTCCTGAGCACGCTGCCAGCAGGCCAGCAGGCAGCCCGAACCGGCGTCGTGCATAGATCGTGCATCGCCTCGTCAGTGTGGACGGCCTGCTGTCCCGTCGCCCTTCTGCCAAGATCGCCGCCGACGCGCCGTCCTCCTCCCCTCCCCTCCTCCCCTCCTCCTCCCGCCGTTGCCACCTGCGCCCGCCGCCGCTGCCGCCCACCCTCTCCCGCTCACCGGCCATCGCGTGGCCATCGCGTGACCGCTTCTTTTCCATCTGCGAGCCAGACGAGCGAGAGTCTCTACGCGCCGGGCTCCGGGTCCCGCCGTCGAGCCGCCGCCGCAGACGTCCTGACTCAGGCGGACGAGGCAGTTTCCTGTTTCTCTTGTTTCTTCTTCCACTTGATGTCTCGTCTATTTTTCTTTCTCGTCCTCTTTTGACGCGTGGTCTCGCCGCCGCCGCCGCCGCCGCCGCCGCACCCACCACCACCACCCTCCCTCACCCTATCCGTACTCCGCCACGCGCAACCTCGTCTCTCCGTCCTCTCCTCGGCCTCCTCTTCTCTCCTCTTGACCTTCTCTTCCTTCTCTTCTTCTCTCCTCCTCTCCTCTTGCTCTTCTCTCCCTCTGCTCTCCTCTTGTCGCCCTCCTCTTCTTTCCTCATGCTATCTTTATCTCCCGCTAGGCGCATCGTCCACCCCGCCAGGTTAGCCTCGATTTCTGCCCCCACAGCCCTCGCCCTCATGACGGGCGGTTGCATCCTCTCCATCTATCTCCCTGTCCTTCTCCCTCCGTCCTCTGTCCTCTCTTCTTGTCCGTCTTCTTCTCTCTGGCTTCTAGTCTGTCGCGTCGCTGCGCTCCTTCCTTGTCCAAATCCTACTGTCCCTTCCTAGTGCATTGTCGTCGACGCACAGAGCCCGACCCAGCCCAACCACAAGGCAGGCACGCGTCGCGCTAGCAAATCAAGGGCCGCCGCCGACCCCTCCTTCCTGAAAGCCCGCCCGCCCGCTCGCGCCTTCCTGCTATTCGCCTGCGCGTCTGTCCATCCAGGTCTTTGAGCCGGCCAGGCCAGCCAGCAGCCAGCCACCACAGCCTTCCGGCCAGGGCCTAAGCAGACCGCGCTGTGCTCCTTCCCCGCCTACTCCGTACGGCAGAATCGGTAAAAAAAAATACAAAGGCCCCCCAAACAATTAAAAATAATCCAAATTAAAAACAAAGAAATTCGAGTCTCGCAGTCGCAAAATCGCCATCGCGAGACTCGAAAATAACCTCATCTTTTGTCCGTCTCAACCCCCGGCCTCACCACTCCTTCCACCCCCACCCCCCTCCCCCTCCTGGCCGCCTCTTCCGCTCCGCCCTCCTTCTCTTCCTCTCCCCCCCCCCCCCCTCTCTCTCTCCCTCCCTCTCTCCCCCTCCTTCTTCTCCCCCCTCCCCCTCGCCCTGGGCCCCCCGCCATGCCGGCATCCAATCTGCTGCAGCCCGAGTTCCGCCAGCACGCCCGGTCCGGCAGCCTCACCCTCGTTGCTCACCCCGGCCTTCCGCACGAAACGGGCAGCCCCATGGCCGCCGCACCGCCGCCGCGTTTTGACGGGCCGCGAAGTCCGCCCAGTAGGTTCCCTCCCCCCCCCCCTCCAATCCCCTCTCGGATGCCCTCCGATCCTCTCCGAGGCTGACCCTTCTCTCTCCCTCCAGACACCGCCCATGTGCCGTGCAAGTTCTTTCGCCAGGGCGCGTGCCAGGCCGGCAACTCGTGCCCCTTCAGCCACGACATTGGCGCCGCCACCGAAACCGTCTGCAAGTACTTTGCCAAAGTGCGTCGAGAGAGGTGTTGAGGTGTTGGAGTGTCCCCCGTCGCACGAGCATTGCAGAATCGTGGTGCCACGAGCGGGAGCGCGCGTCTGTCGTCTGTGTTCCGCTGTGTTCCGCCAACCGCTGACCGTCTCCGCCTGCGTCCAGGGAAACTGCAAGTTCGGCCCCAAGTGCGCCAACATCCACGTCCTCCCCGACGGCCGCCGCGTCAACTACGGCAAAAATGGCGTCACCATCGGCTCCGGCCCGCCTCTCGGCCTCGGCAACCGCATCAACCCGGCCGCCTACATGCCGCCCTCCAACAGCGCCCTGACCAACTCGTTCCTGAGCGCAGCCGCCGGTGGCCAGCCGCTGCCGCCGCCGCCGCCGCCGCCGCCGCAGCAGCAGCAGCAGCAGCAGCAACAACAACAGCAGCCACCACTCCCGCCGCCGCCGCAGCAGCAGCCGCTGCCGTCCGCCTCCCAGCCCGACGACCGCTATCACCCCCTGGGCCGCCAGCCGAGCATCGACGGCGCCGGACTGCCCATCATCGACACCACGTACTCGTCGAACCCGACGTCCGCCTACGGCTCGCCACCGGCCCACGGCGGGCTCTCGGGCATGTCCGGGCTGTCGGCGTTTGACGACCACCACAGCCAGCGAGCCATCCTGGGCCTGTCGCCGCTCAACGCCAACGTGCTGTCCGTGCTCGACGCGCCGCTGCCCGCCTCCTTCGACTCCAACGCCGTCTCCCACGCCGCCCGCTACGGGCCGTGGCCCGCCTCCGTGCCCTCCAAGTTCGGCCTCGAGTCGCCCACGCCCTCGCTGCACAACGCCAAGGACGAGCGCACCTCCGAGACCCTCAAGCTGCTGCACTCGTCCGCCTTTGGCAGCAGCGAGCACCTCTCGCCCTCCACCAGCCTGCAGCACGACGGTGGCGCCTTTGCCGCCGGCGGCCACGGCGGACTCGGCGGACCTAGCCTCGGCAGCCTCAGCAGCCTCGGCGGTCTCGGCGGTCTCGGCGGCCTCGGCGGCCGCGGCGCCACCACCACCGCTCCCACGACGTCTATGACGTCCGCGCTCTCGACGCTGTCGTCTGCCGCACACGCCGCCGCGCCCTCCTCGTCCGACGAGTACTACGGCAAGCGCATCATGCACTCCAGCTCCACCCGCTACGCAAAGACGCGCCTGCTCAGCAGCAGCGCCCCCAAGGCCGACCGCGACTGGGATACCGAGTTCTGGTTCCTCGAGGAGGACTACGTGCCGGGTGCCCTCGCCAACGAGGTCCTGACCCCGCAGGAAAAGGCCCGCCGTGGCTCCATCCGCCTCAGCAGTAGCAGCAACAACAACAACAGCAACAGCAATTATCTGACAGAGGGAGGCAGCGCCTTCGACGGCCTGTCCGAGACCCCGACGCAGTCGGCGAGCGCCTCTGCCAACGCCACCAAGTTTGGCAGCCCCGCCGGTGCCACCGCCACCGTCGCCAGCAGCCCTAGCCGCTGGGGACCCTGGCTGCAGCAGCGGCAGCGCAGCAGCGGAAACGGCGGCGGTGCTGGCGGCAGCAGCGGCAGTCTGGGTGCCGGCGGCATGGCTGTCGGCGGCACGAGCGGCCCCGCCAGCGGGGACGACGACTTCGACCCGGGCAGCCTGGGCCGGTCCATGAAGCACGCCGTGTCGGCGTTTGGCCACGTGGGCAGCCCGCTGCGCAACTCCAGCCTGGCGGCCAGCTTCGAGCTGAACGGGCGCGACCTGGGCGGCAACGGCCCCAGCCACGGCCACGGACACGGCCACGGCCACGGCAGCGGCAGCGGCAGCCCCGGCAGCGGCAGCCTGTCCACGCTCCTGAGCGGCGGCGGCGGCGGCGGGTCGCGGACGACGGGCGGCGAGTCCATGTCCGTGCTAACGCAGCAGCTGCAGCGCACGCGCCTTGGTGAGGACCGGGCGTCTTTTGGCGGCAGCAGCAGCAGCAACAACAACAACAACAACAACAACACGAGCGGGCTGAGCTCGGCGGCCGTGACGACGGCGGCGGCGTCGGGCATCTTTGGCCGCGCGGGTGACCTGCGCGATGCGCGTGCCGACAGTGGCCCTTCGCCGGCCCGCGACCGCAACGGCGGCAGCAGCGGCCTCGAGCGCCACATCAGCAGCGGGTCCATCGGCTCGTCGTCGGCCAGCGCCGGTCGGTTCCCGGCGCCCATTGACGAGGAGGACCCGTCTTTCCTGTTCGACATGGAGGAGGTCGACGACGCGCGCGCTGCCAAGCGCAAGTCGGTCGGCCTCGGCAGCAACGGGGCGGCGGGCGCGCCGGGGGTGCCGGGGGTGCCGGGCGCCGCCGCCACGACGGCCGGCGGCAGCAGCAGCAGCCTGTGGAGCTACGCGGGCATCGTGTCAGCCACCGACAAGAATGCGGACGCTGCCAACGGCATGCCACCGGGCAGCCGGTGATGCCGTGGAAGGAGCCCAAAATGCGTGTGGTCGGTTTGGTTTGTCGTGTCTTGTTCGCTTTTGCATATAGCTGGTGTGGATGTTTGCTTGGTCTCTCTTGTATTTCGTTTTGTTCTTGCGGCATCCGTCTGGTCTCTTGTATTTGCCACTATCATGGCCTTGGCTCGCTCTCTCCTCGCCTTTGGCTAGCTCTCGACTCGAAATTGCATCTTGGTTTGCATGTCACCTGGGCCGTCTTTGTGGTGGTTTCTATTTCTGCGTACGTCTGCATCTATGGTACAACGGCAACGGAAGACGGCAAAAAGACGAGGTGAGATGGGCTCTCCGGGCAGCCGGAGAAACAACAACGGCTCTCGACCATCGGCTAGTGCGCGTCCGGCTGGCTCAGGATGTACTCGACAGCCTTGTCGACTGGGGGGGGGGCGTTCGTTAGCAGACGAAGAAAAAAAGAAGGCCAAGAAGAAGGGAGGGAGCCTACCGCTGTGGATGGCGTCGGCGTCCTTGTCCGGGATCTCGATGCTGAACTCCTCCTCGATCGCCATCACCACCTCCACCGTGTCCAGGCTGTCGAGCCCGAGGTCGTTGGCAAAGTGCGACGTGCCCTTGATCTGCGACGCGTCGTTGACCTTGTCAAAGCCCTGCAGCAGGCTGATGATCCGGCCCTCCACCTCGTCCTTGGACAGCCCGCCGCCCGCCGAGTACCACCGCGCGGGGAGCGCAGCAGCCGCAGCGCGGCGGGTGGCCACGGCGGTCGTCGGCCGGGCCAGGCGGGCCGTCATCGTCGTCGCCGCCGTCGTCGTCGTCGTCGCGCGCGCCGCCAGGGTCGACAGCAGCGCAGCACGCGGCGCGGCGCGGGCGGCAGCCGCGGCAGCCGCGGCAGCCGTGGCACGGACAGCGGCAGAGCGGAACATGATGATCGTGAGGACGGGAGAGAGGAGGGGACACGGGGGGAGGGGGTCTTCCTAATCGCGCAAAACGTCAGCCATGTTCGCGCCGCGCCGCGCCGGATCAGCAGGACGCGTGCCGCCCGCCGTCCGCAGGGCGGCCGCCGCGGGGTCCGGCCGGCAGAACTCACTCCGAAGCAAAGGGTTGGCGAGCAGGGGCGCGGCGGCGGTGACGAGCGGGGGAGTTCAGGCGGATAGACGACGTCTTTTGGCCTTGGTCTCGAAAAATTGGGAAAAACCCGAGAGCTGGTGGTGCAGTCAATTCCGGCCGCCGGCGGCCAATCAGCGACGCGGTTATTTTAGCTCCGGCAAGCGTCACGTGATGCTGTCGGCCACCGGAGAAGACGGCAACGGGCCAACGGGACATGGGAACAAGAGAAGAAGAGACGAGAACGACAAGTCGATAGTTATAGGACACAGAGATCACAGGCCAGACGGTCAGAGAGAAAACCACGATGGTCAATCTATATACACACGGCCTCCCGGCTGTCGTTCTGCATCGGCCGTCTGCCGTCTGCCGTCGTCCGTCGGGAGACGTCTCCTCCCCAACTGCCTTTCGTCCTCTGCATTTTCTCGGGATCCCCTCCTGCCCGGTGGAGGGCTTCCGTTGTCGGCTGCTGCCCCTACCGGCCTACCGGTACGGCGCGTCGGCGCGGATGGCGGCGGCCAGCTCGGGCTCCCACTTGTCGCCGTTGGACAGGAGTTTTTCTGCGAGGTCAGCGGTCAGCGGCGAACAGAAATTGGAGACAGGAGCCACGCGGAGAACGCACCCTTGTTGTAGAGCAGCTCCTCGCGCGTCTCGGTGCTGTACTCGGCGTTGGGCGACTCGACAATGGCGTCGACGGGGCACGACTCCTGGCAGAAGCCGCAGTAGATGCACTTGGTCATGTCGATGTCGTAGCGGCTCGTGCGCCGCGACCCGTCCGCGCGCTCCTCGGCCTCGATCGTAATGGCCTGCGCAGGGCAGATCTGTTTTCTCGTCAGCGTTGTCCACCCCGACGTACATTGGCTCGTCTGCTCGTCGGTCACCTACCGCCTCGCACAGCTTGCACGCGATGCACCGCTCCTCGCCCGACGGGTACCGCCGCAGCGCGTGCTCGCCCCGGAACCGCGGCGAGATCGGGCCCTTTTCAAAGGGGTAGTAGATCGTGTACCTGGTGGTGGTCAGCCTTGCTGGTCTCGTCGCGTCCCCCCCCCCCGAGTGTACTTACGGCGGCCGGAAGAACTGCTCGAGCAGCACGTACATGCCCCGTGCCATCTCCAGGAGCATAAAGTACTTGCCCAGCTTGTCGAACGTGCCCTCCTTCTCCTGGTCCCACTCCGGCCGCGGCTGGATCCGGAACCCCTTCGGCGGCGGGCCCGCCGGCGTCGCGTACGTCCGCCGGCTGCCGGCTGCCGTCGCCGTTGCCGCCGCCGTCGCCGTCGTCCCAGACCGCGCCGCCGCCGCCAGCGCCAGCGCCCCAATCGACGCCGGCCGCGCGCCGCCCACCGCCGCCGCCGTCGCCACCATCGCCGTCAGCGAGCCCGCGCGGGGCGCCGCCCGCCGCACGACGTGTGCCGAAAGCATGGGTGTGCGTGCGAAACCTGCAAAAGGAAGGGATCGGTCGAAGCGAGGTGCGTTGGGAGGGTGCACGAGGTCGTCCGTGTGCCGGTCGAGGACGTCTGGGATAGCCGGTGCTGTTGCGGGTTTCCGGGAGAAGAGGTGTGGACACAAAATGCGACATTTCACGGATGACTTCCAGCGCCGCGTGATTGGCCAATGATAAGTCACGTGACAAACACGCCCCTGGTACGGAGATACATGGAAATCGTAAACATCATCGACTCTACTCCGTACTTTGTAGATCTAAAACCGCTTCTCCCACGACACCCACCACACGCCCATGTTGGCGGCCACCAGCAGGTCCAGCATCTTGAACCCGTCATCGTACACGATCAGCTTGCCCAGCTTGGCGCGCTTCCCGCGCGCGCCGCCGCCCGCACGCTCGCGGCCGAGGCTCAGGTCGAGCTCGGCGTCCTCGTCCTCGTCCTCGTCGTCCTCGTCCTCGGTCGTCGTCGAGCCGCCGCGTCGGTGGAGGTGGTGCCGGTGGTGGAACGGGCCGTGCCCGCCATGCACCGGGTGCAGCAGCTGGTCGTGGAACCGCCCGTAGCTGCCGGCGCCCTCCTCACCCTTGGCCGGCCGGAACAGCTCGCCGGACGGCAGGTTGAAGCGCAGCTCGCTGACCGTGGCCGCGCCCGTCAGCGCCGCCGTCAGCGACCCGGCCCGTGACCGTCCCCCGCCCCCCGCGCCGGTGCCGCTGCCACCGCCACCACCGGTCACGGTCGCCGCCGCCGCCGCCGCCACCGCCGCCACCGCCTGTCCGTCACGAAGGTTCTGCGCGATCACGAGCGGACTGTACCCGCCGATGGTGATCCCGCTGCCGTCGGCGCCGTCTGCGCCGTCGCCGGTGGGGTGCAGAATGTGCCGACACTTGAGGCTGCGCCCGCCGTTGCCGGTGCGGAACTCGCAGCGTCCCTGCCAGGGGCTGGCAAACGTATAGCCCTTGGGCTTGAGGCCGGGGCCGGGCCGCGTAATCAGCGGCGGCGGCGACTCGGCGCGCGTAGCGTCCTTGCTAGACCGGTGTCCGTCGGCGCCGCTGCCGCCGCCGCCGCCGCCGCCGCCGAGCCCCATCTCCACGGCGGGCGACACGGTCCCGCTGCCCGCAGGCCCCAGGCTGTTGTTGCGCGGCCGCAGGAACGGCGGCCGGTTGGCCGCGGGCGGCTCGTCGGCGGCGGCGGCGGCGGGTCCCCACACCGGGCCGCTGCCGCTGCCGCTGCCGCTGCCCTCCGCTGGCTCGCTGCCCGGCGCGCCGTCGGAGCTCGACCGGTCGTGCCGCCGGAAGGCTTTGCGGATGCCGGCAGTCCAGCTCTTCGTGTAGGCCATGACGACCTGGCGCCCAAAGGCGCCCTTGCGACCGATCTCGTCGTCGTCGCGGAATTTGGCATACCCGGACGTCTCGATAAGGATGCGGATGGTCGGCTGCTCCTGCGGCGGCGCGGGTTCGGGGGGGCGTACGTCGGCGGCGTCGCCGGCGGCCAGCGTCGTCGGCGACGTGGGCGCCGGATCGGCGACCTGGACGGAGGAGATCTTGCCAATGTTCCACTGGTTGTTGGTGGACGGGTCGCGGCGGATGAGGGTCAGCTGGAAAGGCACGAACGCGCTGGGCGTGCTCGGCCGCGGTGGCAGCGGCGAGGGCGTCGGACGCGGTGGCAGGGCCGGCGGCGGCGGAGAGCTCTGGCGGGATGGTGGCTGTGGAGACAGCTGCGATGGCTGGGCCGTCTCCGCGCCGCTGGCGACGAGGGGACGGGGCCCGACGGGTTTTCGTGCAATGGGTGCGTGGATGCTGGGCGTGGGCGTGGACGTCGAGCGATCGCGGGAAGCGGGGTCGGTGGCTGAGGCAGCGGCAGCGGCGGCGGCCGGGACAGCAGCCGGCGGAGGCGGCGGTTCGGCAGCACGCACGGCTTCGAAGCTGTGCTCGGCATCGAGGTGGAAGCCCGGCGGCACCCAGGGGTCTGGAGCGGGTTCGGCCGAGGGTGCTGGGGGCGCTGGGGGCGCTGGGGGCGCTGGGGGCGCTTTGGGTGCTGGGTGTGGTGCCAAAGACGGAGATGCCGATCGGGGAGCCGGCGGGGACGCAGGGTTGTCCGGCCGGGCGGCAGCCGGCACGGGTTTCCGGGCAATGGCCGGGCCGGGCGGCGGCGGGGCGCCAGAAGAAGGGCCTCCGGCCGGCGGCGGCGGGGGGGGCGGTGCGAGCAGGCGGTCGGTGGGCAGGTCGAGGTGGACGTAGTAGAGGGCGTTGGCGACATCCTCGGCGGTGACGTTTTTGCGCTGGGGCTTGAGGGTGGACAGGATGACGTCTGGGGGTCAGCGGCTGCGAGCCAGAGCTCAAGGGCTGGCCAGCAAACGCACCTCGGGTCCCGGGGACACGCGCAATGTAGAGGGTCAGAGGCTCGCGCGGCTCTTCGGTGGGGTTGACAGGATACCGCGGGGGGTTGGCGGCGAGCAGGTTGATGGCGGACAGCGAGCTGGCCTCGACGCGGGCCATGGCTGCTCTGACAAGGCCGTTTCGTTGTCCGAGATCGTCACGCGTCGGGTTCCGGGTCGCAGGCGACAACGCTCACAGAACAAATGGATGTCAAGCAAGGTCAGAAGCTCAGATGTCCAAAGACCAGAATCCAAGCGAAGGAAAGGAGGCCTCAAAAGTCCAAGGTCGGTCAATCTGTCCTCAGCCCGACGCCGTCGCCCGACTGGACGTCGCAGCCGTTCCGCTTCGACGCCGGCTGGCGGGCTGGCTGGCTGGCTGCCTACGTGGCAGGCTGGGCGAGCGGCGGACGGGCGTCTTGGCCGTGGCGTTCTATTTTTGTGTCACGATCGTGTTTCGGCCGGTCGGTGCTCCGTACTCCGTAAGTCTATTTTCTCTTTTTTTTGTCTTTTGTCCTCTGCCTGCCCGTGGCGGAAGGCGTCGTCATGGCTCTTTCCCAGCTGCGGCGTGGGGCTGTGCAGAGAAGAGCCAGGGTGCGGCGTCGGCCAGGCCCGCCAAATACAGGGGCGCCAGGCACAGTGGGCGGGGTCGTGGGATGCCTCACGACCCGCTTGGCAGGAGGGCGCATCGCGCCTGCCGGGAGACGCACGTGTTCTGTGATCCAAGCATACTTGTACTTGACTCTCTGTAAGCATAAGCTGTGGCTTGATCGCCGTTACAAAGTCCCATCGCGGCTTCACAGCAGATGGGCCGGTTCGCCCACCGCCACCTCGGCCACCGCCACCGCCTGCGAGCAGCCATCGCCTGGGTTGCGGGTTCCTCGTTATGCTTGTTGCCTTGCATGAAGCTTAAACGAGAGCTGGGGTGAGCTGGCGCCCGTTTGCTTCCCGTCCCTCTTGCCGCCCGTCTGCTGGCGTCCATCTTTTCGTCCATCTCCTGTCGCTCTCGCTGGGCCGTTTGCTGGCCGGCCAGATCCGACGACCCCTGTCGGCTGCGTGTCTTATGACGTCGCCGCGCACGGCCGCCCAGAGGGGCGTGGCCAGCCCACGACCCGGCCACCCGTCGCCACCGTTTATGCAAAACAGCACCACCACCCGGCGCTGGGCCCAGCGGCCGCCTGCCTCGGGCGGGCTCGCGCGGGCGTTGAGCCGTCGTGGCGAGCCACTTGCCACCGTGCGGCTGACGGGGCGGGATTGCTTATAAGCAATGGCAGCCCTGGGCTGCTGGGCTGCTGGGAGCAGCCTTTCCGCTGCCCTCTCGTACGGCACCCGACATGTTCTCCCCACGACATGCTCATGCGACCGACGCCGTCGAGCGCTGGCTCGACGACCAGCCTGGCGACCCGCAGCGACCGAAAGAGCACAGCCGACACGGCGGCGCCCGCGACCGCGACGACGACCACGACGACCTCCTCCCCCCGGACGGCGACGCCGACCTGGCCCCCCTGTCGTGCTTCCTGCGGCTGGTGTCGGCGTGCCTGGCGAGCGCGGTGCTCGGCGCGGGCGCGGTGACGACGGTGCTGGTGCGCGCCACGAGCCCGGCCGGCGGCGACCTGCTGGACGTGCGGCTCAACGGCGTGGTGGCGCTGCCGGTGGGCGCGGCCGCGCTGCTGTGGCAGCTGGTGCGCCTGGCGCTGCTGGCGTGGCCGTGGCAGTGGCCAGGGGGAGGGCCGGGGCCAGGCCGAAGTCCAAGCCCGAGCCCAGACGCCCGCCCCGGCCTGCTGCTGCTCGCCGCGGACCTCGTGCTCGAGGCCGTGCTCGCCATCGGCGCGGCCATCTGCGCCATCCTCGCCGGCTTTCAGGCGGGGCGGCACGCCGCCTACAACCGGACGGCGGGCGGCGGCGCGGCCCCCGGCACGGCCGCCAGCCTGGCCTGCCACAGCCGCTACCTCGACGTGGGCCCCGAGATTGCCCTCGTGGTGCTTCTCGGCCTCCTAATGTACGTTTTTTGGTCGGCGTCGCCATCGTCTCGTCTTGTCTCGTCTCGTTCAATGCTGACCCGGACCCGCAGGCTCTCGAGCTTTGGAATTCTCGCGCTGGCCCTGGTGGAGGCCAGCCGCCGGCGGGCGTCGAGCCGCAGCAGCAGCTCGAGCGTGATTGAGATTATACGATAATGGAGGAGAGTGGGTGATATAGACTGTCTCGGACACAAAACGCCAGACTCCTTTGAATCCCCCCTAGTCCGTGAACGCCTTGCAGGCCTCGATGGCGGCAAAGGCGGCCTGGGTGTGCTGGTAGACGGCGTCGACGAGGCCCTCGGCGCGGTAGGCGTCGGTCCGGGGCTTGCTGGCAATCGGCTCGTCGTTGTAGTGGATGCGGTAGACGCCGCTGCCGGGCTGGCCGTCGGAGCCGGTGGCGGGCGCAAGGCCGGTGGGCAGCGCGGGCGACGGTGATGCAGCGGCTGCCGGGCCGTCTGGGCGTGGGCGGCGGCGCGGCGGGTAGACGTCGGTGTTGGCGAGGAAGATGACGCGGTGGCCGCACTCGGCGGGGGGCACGGCGAAGAGGCGGGCGAGGAGGGGGGCGGCGGCGGCGGCGAGGAAGCGCTGCCAGGCGGCGAGGGGGCTGTTCTTGGCGATGTCGGTGACGACGAAGCCGGGGTAGTAGTGGACGGCGGCGAGGCGGTCCGGGTGGCGGGCGGCGAGGGCCTCGAGGTAGAAGAGGGTCATGAGGGCGCCGTGGGAGCCGCGGGTGAAGAGGGAGGCAAAGTTGCGGGGCTGGCGCAGGGACAGGTCGTCGGCGACGAGGCGGCCCTCGAGGTTGGGGTTGAGGACGGAGACGACGTGGCCGACGGCCGTGCCACCGCCGCCGCCGGCGCCGGAGGTGCCGCCGCCGGCGCCGGCCGTCAGCAGCGGCAGCAGGCGGTCGACGACGCGCATGCGGCCGTAGTAGATGAGGGCCGTCGGGTGGTGCAGGCCCTCGGGGGTGTCGTCGCGGCCGCCAAAGGCGAGCACGCCCTGCGAGAGGACGAGGAGGTCGATCTGCGCGGCGTGGCCCTCGCGCGCCGCGGCCGCCGTCTCGGCCGCGGCGACGGCCGCGCACACGCGGTCGACGTCGCGCAGGCGGCCCAGGTCCTGCGCGGGCACAAAGGCAAAGGTGCCGTGCGGGCACAGCGCGCGGCACTCGGCCAGCAGCCCGTCCGACGCGCGCCGGCCCACAATGTAGACGCGCAGGCCGCGGGGGGGTTTCTTGTTGCCGGCGGCGGCGGTGGCCTTGGCGGCGGCGGTGCCGTGCGTCTCGGCCAGCGCCTTGACGGCATACATGCCGATGCCCGCGGTGCCGCCGGTGAACACGGCCACAAAGGGCCGGCCGGCGTCGGTGGCGGCCAGCGCGGCGTTGGCAGCGCGGACGACGTCGAGGGCGACCATGATGGGGGCGGACGATGGAGGGCGGACGGCGGACGATGGACGACAGACGGAAGACGGCAGACGATGGACGGGGACGGTGACGGAGCGGACGAGTCCATCTCGCCGTACAACAAGATATATCAACCCCTCAGGCCAGCCATGTCGTCACACAGGGATGCCAGCTGGCGGCTGGCCGTCCTGGAGTTTGTCTCCGGACTTTGCGCGCAGCCACGGACAATACGGACATAGCAGGTGGTTCGGCCAGCTTGGTCAGCTCGGCCAGGCCCAGCCAGGCCCAACAGCCCTGTCTCGGACGTTGGCACGACGCCGATCCTCGCCGGACGGACAGTCGATGGCCCGACAGCGGTCGTCATGGACCTGGTCTACGCGGGCGTTACACGAGCCTGGTCTGGGCCTCTCCGTCCTGGTCGGGCTGGTCGGGCCCGGCTGGTCGGGCCCGGCTGGTCAGGCTCGGTCTGGCCGGGCCCGGTCTCCAGAGGACCCTTTGGTGTCGGCCAACAGGGTAAATAGACAGCATTGGCAGGATATCCGAGGACGACGACGACGACGACGACGACGACGACGACGAGGATGAGGATGAGGCTGATGACGACGATATGAGGAGGGCCAGGACCAGGACCAGGACAAGGCGAAGAGAGATGAGAGCATACAAGAGATATCCGTGCTCCTTTATCTCCTTCAGCCCCTGGGAAGAGTGGGACGCCAGCTGGATGACTTCGGCTTTCGGGCCGGCGGCCAGACGTGCAGGCCGTGCGGCGTGCGAATACAGCCTCTTGCACACTGTATGTGCCTGTGTGCGCCCATGCTCTGTAAATTGTACGCGCCAGGACCGCCCAGACCAGGGGCTAGCGCGGGCGGCCGTCGCCTGGCGCGGGCTGGCGCCGGGGCGTCTGGCCGTCTGGCCTGGCGGCGGCACAGGCTGGTGTCCCGTCGAGCCGGCAGGTCTGGCGTCGAGGAGAGCGCAAAGGCTCGAACAAGGATGGGATGTCGCGCATGAGCAGGTGGTTCCGTATGGAGGTAAGAGATACAGGCCCACAGGTCCACGGCTCGCTGGCAGCTGACAGACAGCCCGATGGGCGTCGAGATAGAGACAGCTGTGCATAAATCCTCCGTAGATTCCGTGCTCCCGCGAGACCTGAGGCTACCGGAAACTAGGCGCAGGCCAGCCGGGCCACAATCCCGCCTACGCGGCGGGCGGCGGCGGCCAGCATATATAAGGCAGCCGGTCGACCTGCCAGTGGGAGGTGGGAGGTCGGAGGTTTTGTTTGAGATGTTTGACGTCTGATCGAAGACGTTTTGATTGTCTGTCCTGTTCAGCTGGCTCGCGCCTTGATCGGACTGGAAGCTGACCCGGACGGACGACGGACGACGGACGGACTGACGGACGACGGACTGACTGTCGGACGACGGACTGGACGACGAGCCCGACTCTTTGACGACCAGCCACATTGCAGACTGCAGACAGCAGCCGACGGCGCAAACTCGTCGCATCACGCGGTCGCCGCCGGCCAACAGCACGCAGGCAGTGAGTGGGGCTTGCGCGGCTTCCCCGCACGGGCGCCTCCGCCTCCGCCTCCGCCACCCTAACGCTGCCCGTGGGGAAGGAAGAAACGCCCTGAAAATGGCCTCCTCGGGCATCCTGGCGCCGCCGCCGCCGCCGCCGCCGCCGCCGCCAGCAGGGGTGCCCGACTCAACCACGCCGCCCGCACCGCCCACGCTGCTGTCGCCCGCGCCGACGCCGTCGACGACGACAACACCGACGACGACGACGACGACGACGACGACGACGACGACACCGACGACGCCGCCAACACGCCGCTCGCCTCGCCAGCTGTCTGCCGCCGCGCGCTCCTCCGCCCGCGCCCCCCCAATACACGCCCTCCCGCCGCCGCCGCGCGACCTCCTCCGCGACCCCCTCTTCTCGCCGCCGCGCCCGTCGCCCGCCAAGCGGACGGCCTCGGTCGCCGCCGCCCGCACGCGCACCGGCAAGCGCCGCCGCCGGCAGCACCGGCCGCCGTCCGAGTCCGCCGCGTCGCTGTCGTCGTCCCCGACGCCCACGCCGCCGTCGTCGCCGCCCCGGAGCGTGGCCAGCGTGGCCAGCGTGGCCAGTCTCGCCAGCCACGCCAGTTTGGCCAGCCTCGCCACGGCGGCCAGCCTCGCCCACTCCATGGAGCCGCCGGTGCTCTCCTTCTACGGCGCGGAGCCGGTGCCGCTGCCGTCGCGGTTCGCGCACATCAAGCGCCGGCTGGTCGAGGGCCGGCGCGCGGCGCTGCAGGCGTCGTGGACGCGGCTGCTGGCGGCGCTGGCGGCCGAGATGCGGCACATTGCCGAGCAGGGCCCCGCGCTGATCCCGTCCATTGACTTTGCCCGCATCGACGACCCCGCCGCCGTCGCCCCCTTCCGCGCCGCCCTGCACCGCTGCGGCGTCGGCGTCGTGCGCGGCGTCGTGCCCGCCGACGACGCCGCCGCCTGGGTGCGCGAGACCCGCGCCTATCTGGGGGGTGGGGGGGGCGGCGGGCTGTCCGAGGGCG
Source organism: Ophiostoma fasciatum (assembly GCA_019925495.1). Classification (NCBI taxonomy): domain Eukaryota; kingdom Fungi; phylum Ascomycota; class Sordariomycetes; order Ophiostomatales; family Ophiostomataceae; genus Ophiostoma; species Ophiostoma fasciatum. The sequence continues at coordinate 209,199 of JADHKM010000022.1, read as the reverse complement.
GCGGCGACGGCGGCGAACCGGGCGAAGCGGGCGACACCAGCCCCCCCCGCCACCACATCAAGCCGCCGTCCCCCCAGGACCCCACGTGCTTCGACTTCTTCTGGACGCCCGCGCAGATCCGCGCGCGCGCCCACCCCAACGTGCTGCGCGCCATGACCTTTGCCATGGGGTTCTGGGCGGGCGGCGGCGGCAGCGGCGCCGGCGGTGCTGCCAGCGCCGACGCCGCTGCCAGCGCCGACGCCCCCGCCATGGCCGCGCGCTTCCCCATCAGCTACGCGGACCGCATCCGCATCCACGTGGACGGCGCGCAGGCGCGGCGCGTGGTCGGCGTGCCGGTGGCGGAGGGGGAGGCAGGGGCAGGGGCAGCGGCGCCGGGGTCGGCACCGGGGTCGGCGCCGGTGCCGGCGCCCCCCACCGACACGCTCATCGCGCAGGTGGACGGCGGCAGCCTGGAGCGGTGGGAGCCGGACGGCTACGGGCGCGGCGGCACGTACGACGCCGTGTTCCGGGGCGCGTGGGAGGCGTACGACCCCTGGGACCCGGCGGGGCGCGTGCAGGCGACGCCGGACCTGTACAACGGCGCCGGCGCCTGCAGCGTCTTCCGCATGTTCCAGGGGCTGCTGGCGCTGACCGACGTGCGCCGCGGCATGCTGCGCCTGCTGCCGTCGCCTCAGCTGGCCACGGCCTACTTTCTGCTGCGGCCGCTGTTCCGGGCGAAGAGGGGGCTGGGCGGGCCGGAGGCCGGGGACGCCGAGGGCCCGGAGGCCGAGGACCCGGAGGCTGCCGCCGCCGCCGCCCTCGAGGCCTACCTGGCGCCCGACAACTGGGAGCTCGAGGACGAGCCGTCGACGATTGTGCACGGGGCGGTGCCGGGCCACGCGCAGCGCGTGACCGAGCGCTGGCACCCGCACCTGCAGCTGCGCCGCAGCCTCGTGCCGCCGCCCAGCCTGCAGGCCGGCGACTACATTGTGTGGCACTGCGACACGCCGTACGCGATTGATCCGCGGGGGGTGGGGGGTGAGGCTGCCGAGGGCGAGGATGCCGAGGCCCCCGAGAGAGACGGCACCGGGGGCGCCGGGAACCCCCCCGACACCCCCGACCACCCCCCCATGCTCGTGTACGCCCCCGCCTGCCCCCTGACGCAGACCAACGCGCTGTACCTGGCGCGGCAGCGCAAGGCCTTTCTGCGCGGGCACCCGGGGCCCGACTTTGACGCCTCCGGATCCGGGCTCGGCAGCGAGGCCGGCCACGCCGCGCGCCTGGGCGCCGCCGCCATCGAGGCCGTCGGCGGCCGCGCCGGCCTGCGCGCCATGGGGCTGGCGCCGTGGGAGGTGGAGGAGGGGGGGGAGGTCGGTGAGCAAAAGACCGGAGAGGGGGGGGAGGCCGGGGCGGGGGAGGCCGGGGCCGGGGCGGCCGGGGGCGGTGCCAGCCAGGAAGCCGGGGCCTCCGAGGCCGACACCGGCGCCAGCCAGGCCGAGCTCGAGCTGGTGCGCCTGGCCAACATCATCCTGTTCCCGGACCAGTACGAGTTCTACATGCCGACGCGGCACAATTCGCCGGCGGGGAGCCAGCGGTAGCGGCGGGTAGCCAGCGGTAGCCAGCGGTAGCCAGCGGGGGTAGCCGGCTGCGTTAGTGCATTACACCGTATCTCATAGCCAATGCGGGTTTCGTCTGTTCTCTGCCTTGTCGCCAAGTCTCACCGCCCCCATGTCGGACGACGGTCTGCTCGGCCCGCCCAGCTCCGACGCTGGCCCCGACGCCGGCCCCGACGCCGAGCCCGACACGCGGGTCCCCGGCGCGGCCCGCCTCTATGTCTCCCACCTGCTGTCGACGTGGAACACGCGCGCCTTTGAGTTCGCCGCCGTGCTGTTCCTGGCCGCCCGCTTCCCGCGCTCGCTGCGGCCCGTGTCCGCGTACGTGGCCGCGCGCGGCCTGGCCGCCGTCGTCGGCGCCGACGCCGCCGCCGCCTGCATCGACCGCGGGCCGCGCCTGGCCGTCGTGCGCGCCGCGCTCGCCGCCCAGCGCGCCGCCGTCGTCGTCAGCTGCGGCGTGTTTCTGGTGGGGGGGGCTTCCGGCACGGCCGCAGCCGACCTCCCGGAGGCAGGCCTTCCCGAGGCAGGCCCCCCCGGGGCAGGCCTCTCCGGGGCCCCCCTCTTCGCCCTCGCCCTCGCCGCCGCCTGCGTCGAGAAGCTCGCCGCCGTCGTGCGCCTCGTCGCCGTCGAGCGCGACTGGGCCGTCGTGCTGACCGAGGGCCGCCCGCCGCCCGCCCGCGCCCGCCTCAACGCGCGCATGCGCCGCATCGACCTCGCGTGCAAGCTCGCCGCGCCGCTCGCCGTCGCCTGGGCCGCCGCCGCCTCCGTCCGCCTCGCCCTGTGGGCCACCCTGGCCACCAGCGCCGCCTCCGTCGCCGTCGAGTACCACTGCCTGGCGGGGGTGCGTCTCCTTCGTGTCTTGTGTCCTTGCGTGTCTTGTGTCTGCGCTTCTTTTTCTTCTTCGTCGTCCGCCGCTGACCACCAGGTGTACCGCCTCGTCCCGGCGCTGTGGCCGCCGCCGGCCCGCGAGGCCGAGGAGGATGGCGCCCTCGCGCCGGCCCTCGACGCGCCGGCCCTCGACGCGCCGGCCGCCCCCCCCTCCCCCCTCGTCCGCGTGGCCCGCCGGCTGCTGCCCCTGTCGTCGCTGGCCGCCTACGCGCGCCACCCGGCCCTGCTGGCGTCGCTGCCGCTGGCCGTGCTGTACCTGACCGTGCTCTCCTTCTCCGGGCCCATGGTGGCCTACCTGCTGGCGGCCGGCTTCGCGCCGCGCACCGTCGGCCTCGCGCGCACCGCCAGCGCCCTCTGCGAGCTCGGCGCCACCTGGCTGGCGCCGCGCCTGGCCGCCCGCGTCGGCGTCGTGCGCGCCGGCCTCTGGGGGCTCACCTGGCAGGCCCTCTGCCTGACCGCGGCGGCGGCCTGGTTTGGGTGGTTCGGGGCGTGGGGGCAGCTCTCGGGCTCCGCGACCGCGACCACGACCACGCCCACGACCACGCCCACGACCACGCCCACGACCAAGACCGCCGCCGCCGGCCTCGCCGTCGGCGTCGCCCTCAGCCGCGTCGGCCTCTGGACCTTTGACCTCTGCGCGCAGACCCTCGTGCAGGACGCCGTCGCCGCCCCCCAGCGCGGCGCCTTCTCCGCCGCCGAGGCCGCCCTGCAGAACCTCTTTGACGTGCTCGCCGCCGCCGCCACCGCCGCCGCCTTCCCCCGCCCCGACCAGTTCTGCGGGCCCGTCCTCCTCAGCCTCGCCGCCGTCTACGCCGCCGCCGCCCTCTACGCCGTCTACGTCCGCCGCCGCCGCGGCCACCTGCTGCACCCGCCCCGCGTCTGGCTCGAAAAGGCCTGCGGGCGGCCGCGTCCGGCTGGCTAGGTGTGGGCCGACGCAGACGGGGTATCTGACCTTGTATTGATTTACGTCTGAGAAGGAATAACTTTGTTAACCATTGTCACGACTCTGGATTCGAACGGTCATCCTCGTCTCTCACTCCCTCTCCCTCCTGTCGGCCCAAGACGTTTGCCTTTTGAGACGGAGGATGAGGATGGCGCGGGTCGTGTCGCAGCTCGTCCGAGTTCGTATGAGAAAAGCCTTTAGCCTCTCGGTTCTTCATCCTTGCCTGCGTTCGTGCGCATGCCGTCGTCGTCGTCGTCTTCGTCTTCGTCGTCACTCGGCATCGAACAGACAGTATTCGTGCCGGATCGCTGCCTTGCCCCAGCGCGCGGCACTGGCCATGTCGAGGATGCCTGCTTCTACAGCCGATGCCAGCGCCACCTCCCACATGGGCGGCACCTTCAGGCCGGCCGGTATGGGCGGGCGCGTGTCTTCGTCCTCGTCGGGCGGCGCGTGTCGTCCGAACAGGGCCGGGTCCGCACCCGCCGCGCGTACACCGGCCATGAGCTTGTGGACGCCCAACTGGATTTGCAGCATGTAGAAGCTTGGCAGAGGCCGGTTCACTGGGTCCGATGTCACGAGCTCGTATACATCGCCGTGGCGGATGGGCGGGTATAGGACCTCTTTGTCGTGGAGCTGGCCCCGGCGGAAGTCCACGATGCTTCCCCAGTGGGAGTGGTCCCGGTCGCCCGAGTCCACGCCATCGTCGTTTGCGCCCACACGGTCGAGCCAGACCATCTGGACAAACAGCCGTCTCGGGGGCTCGTCCGGGCGCAGGAGCGTGTCCGGATGCTCAACCGGACGCAGGCCGAACTGGAAACGGTCCCATAGACCATGGGCGTCAGGCGAGAGCGGCAGGATGTTGCAGACTGGTTCTTGGCCTTTGACAGTGGGTTGGCCCGAACCACCAAAGGGGCGACGGCAGAGCGGCTCCCAAAAACCCAACAGCAGATCCCAAACATCCACCGCGCGCCCTTTGGCGGAAGCCCGCACGGGTACAATGTGAGCCCCGTGTGGCTTGACCAAGCCAGAGAGGACGCATCGACCGTTGTACCAAGTTGGTACGCATGCCTGGGCGGCGGCTCGGTCTGCAGTGCTGTGCCCACCAGCCGTGGTGGCTTGTCGTGTGCTTGGCGGTTCGCTTGTGCTGGCGGCCTTTCCTTTTCCCTTGCCCTGGCCCGGCTGGCTGCGGCGACATCCAGGCAAGTCAGCATCGGCGGCGGCATCGTCTTCTCCTTCAACGGCAGCCAAGGCTGCATCCCGTCCGCGTTGGTCGCTGCGCCAGCTACGACAAACCGCCTCCATCTGAGCAGCCATCAGTAGCAAAACGCCTCGAAAATGGCGCTGGATCGGTCTATCGGCTTCGGCTGCGGATCGTGGCGGAAGCCACTTTTCCATTGTCGAGGTAGGATCGCGTGCCACAGCCAGCGCGACGCGGTCCAGAAGCTTCTGGCGCACGACCGCCAGCTTCTCTCTGCTGTCCATGTCTTCGTCGTCCTCGTCTTCGTCGTCCTCATCCTCGTCGTAGTCATCCTCGTCGGTCAGATGGCAGAGGTACTGGATGAAGTTGGCGCGTGTATAAGCGCCCTGCTCGGGTGCCGTCGTCGTCGTCGTCGTTGCCGCCGTCGGGGTCTCGTCTGAAGAGGTGTGCGGCGAGGGAAACCAGACCACGGAACGGTTGCCGACATACTGAACGTCGATGCTGGGAAAAGGGCCCGTCTCTGGCTCCGTTGCCGCTGCCGCGCGATCTTGCTCCGAGGCCGGCATGATGGAGTGGCGATGCAAGTTGAAATGCGATGATGGGTGTCAGGTATTTTGGAATTGCGGGAAGAAGCAGGTGGTATACTGCTACAGTCTATCTTGCACCGACCATGTACGTTCCTTCCGCACGCAGTAATACCAGAGCCAACACCCGTCATCCGTCATGCCCCAACAAACGACCGACGACTTTCTTCACTTGACCCTTCCTTCTATGCCTCGACACTCGCTCCTCCGACACGCTCCTCCACTCCTTCATCACTTCATCCAGCCGTCTGTCGCTCACGATGCCCCACTGCAACAAAGAAGCCAGATCCGGAAGACAAGGTGGCCGCGCAACGTTTGTCGCCCACCCCTTTCCCCTTTCCCTTTTCGGCCGTCACGACCTAGAAAGTTTGTTTTCAGCCCTCGCCCTTTCTCCCTGTAGTTGTATACTTGCTCTTCCTCCCTCGAGTCGCGCTGGACGGTGAAGCATATGCTTATATAACAGCTCGCCCCGCTGAACACAGTTCCATCACAGTCTAAACACGGTGCTATCTGCTGGTTGCGGCCCGTGCGCGCAGCTCGTCTGGTGGGTCACCTGGCGCGCCGCTGCTGCTGTCGTTCGCTCCTTCCTTTTGGCTTCGCGCTGAGTACAAATAAGGAGTATTAAGCATACAAGTACGCCAGTACGCCGCCTTCCTTCTCTTGATTTCCAACCCGGGAAGCTGCGACCAACTGCGCGCACCGCCACACACGCACACGCACACGCCACACACACACCGCACCGCGCGCGCGCGCACCTGCGCCTTCCTGTTCCGTTCCTGCTGCTCAACGCTCGCGCATCACGCATCCCGCATCAAAACAAGAGCACGGGCTGTTGGGACGGGGAAGCTGGCCCCCAGCTGAAGCGACGACCAACGACGCACGCTGACACTGATTCTTTCTCCTCGACTACCCCGTGGCTGGCCATTGCTCTCCTCATTGCCGCGCTCTTGCCGCCGCCGCGCACCGCACCGCACCGCGCTTCTCAGCCTCGTCCTTGTTACGCCTGTCCGCAGGTGCGATGGGCCGGCCTGCCTCGACGCGGCTTCCTCCTCTCGCTTGCCAGCTCCGCGCGTGAGCTTTCCCGCTTTCCTCCAGTCCGACCGACCTTCCCCCGAGCTTCCTCTCCAGAAGCCCCATCCGCCCTTTTCCATCGTCCTACCGCGCGAGCCTCCCTGTGGGAGCCTCCTTCCCAGCCCGTCGCCGGACCGCTGGGCCGAGGAAGCAACGCTCCGACGTGAGGTGTGTTTGTTCCTGCTTGCTTCTGCTTGTTTCTGCTTGTTTCCTTTGCTTCCTGCCTGTTGCTGTGTCGTTGCGCTGCTGCTGTCCTGCTGTTGTCCTGCTGCTGCTGTCCTGCTGCTCTCCTGCTGCTGCTACTTCGGCCCGCCGCATCGCGACAATGCAACCCGTCTCCCCTACACACGTCTTTGGCATCTCTCGCCGCTTGCAGCACTTTCTGCCATGGCCCATTCTTAGTCGACAGTTATTCCATTGTCCATTATACTAATATATGGCTTATGTTCCAGCCGCCGCCCGCGCCCCTCCTCCGTGGCCGCCGAGGCCAGGCGCCGGCCCATCGCCTCCTCCCCACTGGGCGATCCCCGTCGTCCGACCTTGGCCGCGCTTCTACCCCTGCCCGCCGCTCCTCCTCCGGCCGACTCCGCCGACGCGCTTCTCGCGCCACCTCCGCACCAAGTACCCGCCCCCGTTGCGGCGGCCCGGCGCGCCGGCCATGGCGACCGGCAAGAAGGGCGAAAAGGCCCTCTTCTTGGGCTCCCGGCTCAAGTACCCGATCCGCATCACCAAGCTCTACAAGGCCCCCGGCGACAAGATCCGCCTCCAGGAGCCCGTGCTGCAGTACGCGTACGAGTACACCATGGAGCTGCCGCAGGACCGCGCCACGCTCCAGCTGCAGACCAAGACGCTGACTAGCATCACGGACTGGAACGCGCCCGAGGATGGCAAGCTGCTCGCGTGGAACGTGCGCGTCGGCGACGTCGTGGCCCGCGACCGCGCCTGCGCCACCGTCGAGGAGGCCTGCACGCACGAGGTCCAGTACCAGGGGCTCTGCGGCCTCTGCGGCAAGGACATGAGCGAGGTCAACTGGGCCAGCGAGCAGCGCGGCACCGACCGCGCCCCCATCAACATGACCCACGACCAGACCAACCTGACCGTCAGCCGCTCCGCCGCCGCCCGCGCCGAGACCGCCCTGCAGCAGCGCCTGCTCGCCCAGCGCAAGCTCAGCCTTGTCGTCGATCTGGATCAGACCATCATCCACGCCTGCATCGACCCCACCATTGGCGAGTGGCTGCAAGACCCGGACAACCCAAACTACGCCGCCCTGCGCGACGTCCAGCGCTTCCAGCTCGAGGAGGGCTACCACGGCGCCGTTGCCCGCGGCTGCTTCTACTATATCAAGATGCGCCCTGGGCTCGCTGCCTTTCTGGCCCGCATCGCCGCCCTCTACGAGATGCACGTCTACACCATGGGCACCCGCACCTACGCCACCAACATTGCCCGCATCGTCGACCCGGACCAGCGCCTCTTTGGCAACCGCGTCATCAGCCGCGACGAGAACGGAAACATTGTGGCCAAGTCCCTGCAGCGCCTCTTTCCCGTGAGCACCAACATGGCCGTCATCATCGACGACCGCGCCGACGTCTGGCCCTACAACCGCCACAACCTCATCAAGGTCAGCCCCTTTGACTTTTTCAAGGGCACCGGCGACATCAACTCGAGCTTTCTGCCCCGCCGCACGGATCTGCCGCCCGCTGGCGGCGCTGCGGCGGCATCGGACACTACTGTGGCGGCGGCTGGCGCCGCAGGGACATCTCCGGCTGCGTCTGCGTCGTCGCCCACCGCCACCGCCACTGCCACCGCCACGGCCACACCCGGCACCGTTGTTCGCGACGACCACGACGTGGCCGCCTCGCCCGCGTCCACAGCGGCGTCCACGGCCGTCTCGCCCAGCCCCAGCGACACGACGGCCCCGACGTCCGTCTCCAACGGGGACAGCCCTCCGAGCGTGGCTGCGGCCGCCGCCAATGGCACGTCCTCCCCTGCCCCGGGTGGCAGTGATGACGCCGACGCCGCCCTGCTGCAGATGCAGGCCGAGGAGCAGGAACGTGCCATGGAGAAGCAGATCCTCGACCGGCCCCTGCTGCACATGCAGGAGCAGCTCGATCGGGCAGACGAGGAGGCGGCAGCGGCCGAGGCCGAGAACGCCGATATGCAAGACGGCGGTGGCTCGTCTTCCCCCTCCTCCTCCTCCTCCCCCTCCTCTGCCTCCCAGTCCCGGTCCCGGCACTGCGTCCTCTTTGACGACGACAACGAGCTCACCTACCTCGAGCAGCACCTGACCAAGCTGCACCGCCAGTTCTACGACGAGTACGACGCGAAGCGCGCCGCGGCGATGACGGCAGCGACTGCGCAGAAAAACGAGGCCGGCGGCGTGGACTTGGCGGCGGTGCCGGACGTCGGGGTCATTCTGGACCGGCTCAAGGGCGCCGTGCTGCAGGGCACGACGATTGTGCTGTCAGGGCTGGTGCCGCTGGGCATGAGCGTGGAGCGGTCGGAGCTGGGGTTGCAGGCGCTCAGCTTTGGCGCGCACCTGCAGACGAACGTGTCCAAAAAGGTGACGCACCTGGTCATCAGCAGCGAGCGGCCGCGCACGCAAAAGGTGCGCCAGGCGGCGCGGTTCCCCAACGTCAAGATTGTCAACCAGAACTGGCTGCTGGACTGCTTCAGCCAGTGGGCCCACGTCGACGAAACGCCGTATTTGGTTCGTTCTTTGTACCCCCCCCCTCCCTCTGTCTCTCACCTCTCACTAACAGACAGGTGAACGTGCACCCAGCGGACCGTGGCTGGCTTGCTTCCGTCACGGGCGCGGAGGCGGAGGCGACGGACTCGGAGACGGTCTCGGACGCCGACGCCGACAGCGACACGGAGACGGGCGCCGCGGGCCCGGGCCTGCGTGTCACGGTGCCGAGCCGCGACGACGGGGAGGACGACGAGTTTACTGAATTCAAGAACAGTGACGCGCTGAGCCCCATTGCGGAGCTGGGCACGTTTGACTGGGGCTCGGCGGACGACGAGCTGGAGATGTTCCTGGCCGAGGGGGACGACGACGATGACGACGATGAGGAGGACGACGAGAACGAGGAAGAGAGTGGCGGCGACGAAGATGGAGACGACGACAACAGCCACGACGTCGACATGGACCGCGCGGGTGCCCAAACGCTGCTCGCGGTGCCGTCGAAGCGGAAACACGGCCGCCGCAGTGGCGGCGGCGGCGGCGGTGAGACGGACTCGGAAAGCGACCGCGCGTCCCTGCGGGGACGCAGCCTTCTTGCCAAGCGGCAGCGACGCGGCGGTAGCGCGGCATCGCAGAGCCGCAGCACGTCGCGGCTACGAACTGCCGCATCGGCCTCAGCCACAGGGGCCCAAGCGGCCGAAGCAGCAGCGACTGCCGCACCCCAGCCAGCAGCGGCGGCGTCCTCCAAGACGGCGCCGGCCAACGTGGAGATTGACGAAGACGAGCTGGAGGCAATGCTAAGGGAAGAGCTGGGCGAAGACGAGATAGACAACGGCGCAGGCTAGCGGCCGTCGCCGGCCTCTGAGAACGAGGAAAACGTGGACCCTGCGGTGGGCGAGGGCGACGGGGCTGGTGAGAGCGACAGGGCTGGTGAGAGCGACGGAGCTGGTGAGGGCGACGGGGCTGACGAGGGTGACGGGGCTGACGAGGGCGACGGGGCTGACGAGGGCGACGGAGCTGGCGAGGACAAAAATGGTGAGGTCGGCGACGACGGCGACGCCAACGAAGACGCGGACGTGCCGGCTGGGGCGCCACACGGTGACGGATCGCTTTCCCGCCAGTCGGCCAGCTCGTTTCTACTGTGAGAGGCGACGATACCCAAGAGGCGGTAGGACGGCGTCGGACGGCGGCAGGACAGCTGGCATTGGTTTTTCCTGTTCTTTTTTTTTCCTTTTTTTCATTCTTGGTTTACGTTTATTGATTCGGGGGCGGGAGGGGGCGTTGTTGTAGTCTTATTTCTGTCTTCTCATGACCTCTGCTCGCGGGTCGCGGCTCCGTCACGATGCATAGCGCAGATACATTTGGAATGGATGCTCTTCTCGGCCGCGGACATGGAACCGGAACCGAAACGGCCGCGTCAGACGGCAGGTCGGCGGCGGGTGGACACGGAGAGGCAGCAGTCGGCGTAAGCATCGTATGGATGCCGAGAGCAGACAGCCACAACGACCGGCAGCACGACGACCGGCTGCACGGAGCCCTGAGGCCCTCCCCGAGGGCCAGCTCAGAGCCGCGACGCACGGCGCGTCCGTCGCCAGCACGCCCGCCGTTGTGCTGGCCTGAGGCGGCAGCGTCTAGGCCGGCTGGTCGGCCCGGTGTCTGCCTGGCTGGGGGTCTGCCTGTCCCTCCACCGGCCGCTTGTCAGCAATCGTCGCGGCTGCTGGACGGGCCGCCGGGGCGGCCGGCGGCGGCCTGCTGGGCGCCCGTGCGGCCGGGCGCGGCGTCGTCCTTGCGGCCGAGCCCCAGCAGGCGGTTCATCCACTGCCAGGGCGCGCGGGGGCTGGACGAGAAGCGCGGCACCTCGGTGGGGCGGCCTGCGAGGGGGGTCGAGTGTCAGACAAGAGTGCAAACCAAGGCAAGGCAAGCTGGTGAACCCACGTATGTTGCCGGCGCCGCCGATGCCGTAGCCGCGCCGCTGCCGGTCGCGCAGCGCCGTCTCCTGCTCGTCCTCGCTGCCGCTGGACGCGGACGCGGCGTCGTCGGCGTCGTGGGCGTCGTGGGCGTCGTCGAAGCCAAAGTCGAAAGCCACGTCCTGCCGGCCCTCGTTTTGCCGGCCGTCGCCTTGCCGGCCGTCGTCGTCCCTGCTGTGCCGCCGCCGGCCCTCGTCGTACGCGCTGTGCCGCCAGGCGTCCGGCCGCGGCCCGGCCATGCCGTCGCCGAGGCTGCTGCGCCGGCGCCGCTGTGCGTCGGCGGGGACCGGGGGCACGGGCGGCCGCGCGGCGGCGGCGGTGGTGCGTCGCGGGGTGAGGCGGCCGGGGGAGAGGCGTCCGGGGGAGAGGCGTCCGGGGGAGAGGCGTCCGGGGGAGAGGGCGGGCGACCCAGCGGCGCTGGTGCCGGCGGACGCCGCCGCCGCCGCCGCCGCTGCCGCCGCCGGCGGTGCGGCCAGGCTGACGGCGGACACGCTGCGCACGAGCACGAGGCGGCCCTGGACGCGCACCTGGTGGCGCTTGCGCTTGGCCGGTGCCAGCAGGTGGTCGTTGTCGTCGTGGGACATGAGGAGGAGGCGGAGGAGGAGGAGGAGGAGGAGGAGGAGGAGAAGGAGGAGGAAGCGGAAGAGGCGGAAGAGGCGGAGGAGGCGGAGGAGGCGGAGGTGGAGGAGAGGTCGGTCTGCGAGAAAGGACGATCTGGATGGCAGCCGTGCCCGGTGATCTGCAGGCTGGCCCAGCTGGCGGCGGATCAGGCAGGCTGGCTGGGCCCCGTCCGGCTGGCCATCATCCTGGAGACGGCCGGCGGACGCGCTCTCTCTCGTCTGGCTGGCTGCCAGGGGGGAGGAGGAGCAGCACCGCCGCGCATTATCGAAATTACGACCGAATGCAGCAGCTGGAAAGGGTCGCCCCCCCCCCCAGCAGGACCAGTAGACAGACGCCCGTGCTCGTCGCTAGACCCGATCGGCCAAGCCCGCTGATAGTGACGAATTGCTATTATCGATGGGGTGAGGTCGTATTGAAGAACGGGCGGGTGAGAGGCCGGGGTTGTTGGTCGCCAGCTGGCGGGGCGAGGAGTTGCCAGCTGGCAGGCAGGCACGGTTCCACAACAGACTGACTGGCCAGTTGCGGAAAGAGGCAAGTCGACGCGTCGCACGCGCGCCTCTCGCGATCCCACCAAAATGATGGCCGAACCCACGAGCGCCGGCGGTAGGGCGGGCGACAACAACCCCCCGGCAGACCAGGCGGGCTCTGCGTCTGCGCTGGAGGGGGAGGGTGAGGGTGCGGCGGAAGAAGCGGCGGCGGCGGCGGCGGCCGAAGAAGCGGCGGCGGCGTCCTTCCACCACCCCTACACGCCGTACGACGTGCAGATGGAGTTTATGCGGGCCGTGTTTGCGGTGTGCGAGCAGGGCGGCGGGCAGGTCGGGCTGCTCGAGTCGCCGACGGGCACGGGCAAGTCGCTGTCGCTGCTGTGCGGGGCGCTGACGTGGCTGCGCTCGCACAAGCGGCGCCAGCGCGAGGCCTCGCTCGCGGGCGCGCGGCGCGCGTTCGCGGGCGAGCCCGACTGGGTCGTCGACCAGATGCTGCGCCAGCGCCGCCAGGAGCTGGCGGCGCGCTGGGCGCGGCGCGAGGCCCGGCTGGCGGCGGCCCGGGAGCGCGAGCGGGCGGCGGAGCGGGCGGCGAGCCGGGGGGCCGCGGCCAAGCGGCGGCGGGTCGGGGATCGAGAGGGGGACCGGGCCGCCGCCGCCGCCGCCGCCGAAGTAGACGAGGACCAGTTCCTGCTGGACGACGGCAGCGCCCACGACGACGACGACCGGCTGTCGTGGTTTGCGCCGGAGACGCGGGCCCTGATGGCCAAGGCCGGCCTCGTGGCGGGCGAGGCGGAGGCAGAGGCGGAGGCGGAGGCGGAGGAGGAGGAGATGGAGGACATACAGGTGAGAGCGTCCGCCGTCCTGCTTGGCCTGTTTCATCAGCTCACACCGATCAGATCATCTACACGTCCCGGACGCACTCGCAGCTGGCACAGTTTGTGGCGGAGCTGCGGCGGCCGCGCTTCCCGTCGTCGCTGCCGAGGGGGGCCGAGGGAGGCGACAAGCGGGAGTCGGAGCCGGAGCCGGAGCCCGTCAAGCACATCCCGCTGTCGTCGCGCCAGCGGCTGTGCATCAACCCGGCGGTCAACCGGCTGCGGTCGGCGGCGGCCATCAACGACCGCTGCGCGGAGCTGCAAAAGCCCAAGACGGCCAAGACGGCCAAGACGGACAAGACGGACAAGACGGACAAGACGGACAAGACAGCCAAGACGGCCACGTCCTGCCCCTACCGCCCCGGCGCCGGCAACCTGGCGGCCACGCACCGCTTCCGCGACGCGGCGCTGGCCACGCTGCCCGACATCGAGGACCTCTTCCGGCTGGGCACGGCGCTCTCGGTGTGCCCCTACTACGCGGCGCGCACGGCGCTGCCGGGCGCCGAGATCGTCACGCTGCCCTACCCGCTGCTGCTGCAGCGCGAGGCCCGCGAGGCCCTGGGCATCCGCCTGGACCGGCGCCGCAGCGTCGTCGTGGTGGACGAGGCCCACAACCTCATGGACGCCGTGGCCAGCGTCCACGCCGCCGCCCTGCGCCTGGCCGAGCTGCGCCGCGCCCGCCGCCTGCTCGCCGTCTACGTCCGCCGCTTCGGCAAGCGCCTCGGCGGCGACCGCCGCCTCATGGTCGGCCAGCTGGCGCGCGTCCTGCAGGCGCTCGAGGCCTGGATGGCGGCCGCCGTCGACGCCGCGAAGAAGAAGAGCGCGCCGGGCAGCACCCCGGCCCAGGGCGTCGTCGACCCCGCCGCGCTGCTGCGCCACAAGGGCGCCGACCAGATCAACCTCTTTGCCCTCGTCCAGGCCGTCCAGGACGCCAAGCTGGCCTACAAGGTGGAGAGCTACGCCGACGCCGTGGGGGCGGAGGAGGGGGAGGGGGTGGTGGTGGCAGACGCCGGCGAGCAGCCAGGCGCCGAGGGGACCGGCGGCCCCGTCCTGCACACGCTGACGGCCTTTCTGCTGGCCCTGACCAACCTCCGCGGCGAGGGCCGCATCTTCTACGAGGTGCTTCCGGGCGGCGCGGACGTCCGCCTCTCCTACCTGCTGCTCTCGCCCACGCACGCCTTTGCCTCCATCGCCGCCTCGGCGCGCGCCGTCATCCTCGCCGGCGGCACCATGGCCCCCTTTGCCGACTACCGCACGCACCTCTTCCCCGACCACGCGCCCGCCCAGATCACCACGCTCAGCTGCGGCCACGTCATCCCGGCCGCCAACCTGTGCGTCTGGACGCTGGCCTCGATGCGGGGGCGAGCAGCGGGTGCAGACGACGACGGCTTCGACTTTAGCTTCCAGAAGCGCAGCCGCCCGGCCATGGTCCGCGACCTCGGCATGGCCCTGCTCAACCTGTGCGCCGTCGTGCCCGACGGCGTCGTCGTCTTCTTCCCCAGCTACGGCTACCTCGACGAGGTCGTCCAGGCGTGGCAGGCCCGCGGCCCGGGGGGAGGTGGTGGTGGTGGTGGTGGTGGTGGCGGTGGCCCGACCCTCTGGGACAAGCTGCAGACAAAAAAGGCCGTCTTCCGCGAGACGCGCGGCGGCGCCAGCGACGCCGTGCTCGACGCCTACGCCGCGGCCATCACGGGAGAGGAGGCGCCAGCCGGCCGCGGCGGCGGCGGCGGCGCCCTTCTCCTCAGCGTGGTCGGCGGCAAGATGAGCGAGGGCATCAACTTTGCCGACCGCCTGGGCCGCTGCGTCGTCGTCGTGGGGCTGCCCTTTCCAAACGTGCACGCGCCGGACTGGCAGGCCCGCATGGCCTACGTGGAGGACCGGGCGGCGGCGGCGGGCGCCGACGCGGCCGCCGCCAAGCAGGCCGCGCGCGCCTTTTACGAGAACGCCTGCATGCGCGCCGTCAACCAGAGCATCGGCCGCGCCATCCGCCACCGCCGCGACTACGCCGCCATCGTGCTCGCCGACCGCCGCTTCGCCGCCGACCGCATCCGCGCCAAGCTGCCCGCCTGGATCCGCGCCGCCATGGCCCCGGGCAGCGAGGACCAGCCGCTGTCCGGCATGCTGGCCGCCCTGCGGGCGTTTTTCAGGGGCAAGGAGGAAGAAGGGGGAGGATGCGAATTGAAACGCTAACGCTATGAGCATGAGGATCTGTTTGCAGCCGGACCGCCCGCCGTCGCCCGCCGCCGCCCGGCCCGGAGGCCCCGCCGCCGGCCCCCCAGCTGGTCCACCCGGTCGAACTTGTACAGCACGTAGAGCTCGGTCGCCGTCCCCGAGGAGGAGGAGGGGGAGGCGGGGGGATGACGGGGAGGCGGGAGCGACGCCGCCGCCGCCGCCGCCGCCGGCCGCCCCGGGGACGACGCCTCGCGCTTGCGGCGCTTCGCCGGCGGCCAGTGCAGCGTCCACGGGTCGTCTGTGTCTGTGGGGGTGGGGGTGGGCGCGTCGGTTGTCGTCGTCGTCGTCGTCGTCGTCGTCGCCGGTCCCTCGGGCGGCGGCAGCAGCAGCCGCCGGACCGGCAAGGCCATGGACAGGCTTGCGCCGTCCGTTGTGGTCGTCCTCGTCGTCGTCATCATCGCCGTCGTCATCATCGCCGTCGTCATCGTCGTCATCGTCATCGTCGTCATCGTCGCCGTCGTCGACGTGGGCAGCTCCTCACCCGGCCAGTCGTCGGCCTCGTCCCGGGCCGCCCGGGCGGGCCGAGCGGCCGCCCGGCTGGGCTCGCGCGCCGCACAGCGGCCCAGCTCGCACAGCGCCGACGACGCCGACCGCCAGGCCTTGCACAGCTGCGGCGGCGGGCCGAGGAGGCCCAGCTCGGCGAGCGACGGCAGAGACGACGCGATCTGGGCCATGTCCGCAGCCTCGGCGGCGAGAGTTGGGTGAAGACGGGCAAAGACACCGCCCTCGTCTTTACGGCGCATAGAAGTACAAGTCCTCCGTACAATACGGGGTATGGGCGCCGAATGGGCGTTCGGCGCATTCCTGTGGACTCGGGCGCGTGCCCACCGTTTCGTGGGCGGCCTGCATGCCAGCCCGCAGCCAACCCGCAGCCAACCCGCAGCCAACCCGCAGCCCGCCCGCAGCCAGCCCGTCCCACGCGTGCCGCCCGCGGACGGAAGCGAGATGCATCGCCGGGGGGGCGTTGGTTGGGCCACATCGCACAAGCCCGGCTCCACACCAGGCCAAGAAAAGGGGGCGCGGGCGAGACCACCCGCGGCCGGCCGCGGCGGCAAGCGACGGGTGGAGGCCAGCAGCCAGGCCAAGGGAGCGGCTGGCCTCGAAAAGTGCTCTGCCGTACGACGGGGCGCTGCCGTTCTTGGTCGCAGCGTTCTCGCTTCCTGGTCGCACCGCCGCGTCCCAGCGGGACGACGACGGCTGAACAAACAGCGCCGTCGCTGGCATGCAGAGGACGTGGCGCCGGCCTCCGCGTGACCTCCCCGTCCGCCAATGGAAGCACAAGGCACGAACGGCGCCCGCAGGAGGATCAGACAGGATGCAGGGGGAGGCGGGCCATCTGCCTGGCACGTAGTACGAGTATTACTCCGTATACTAGCTGCATACAAGTATATACTCCGTACAAGTACTTGTGCAGCTCCAATGCACGGACACGCCGTGCAGCCCCTTGCTCGCGGCTGGCATGCAGGTCGCCGCGGCGGACCGTGGATCGGCGCCTGTCTTTTCTTTTGCCGCGCCCCTTGCTTGGCCTGGCTGTCTGAGCCACTGTTGGGCTGCCCTCTCTCGGGACGAGGCATGGAGAGCGAGGGCGTAGGAAGACTCTCTTGGCCATGTCACCGGCGCTTGTACAACTTCGTGCCTGAACTCCGTACTTGTACAGAACATATACAGACCATCAACATGCCTGCAGGCCGTCTGCCGTGCCTTGAAAGACGCCCTGGTATCATACAGCTAGCTATGCTTGCTGGCCCTCATAAAATGTCCATCTCGTCGTCGCCGGCGTCGTCGACCGCCTGCGCCGGCCGGCGGTCCCGCAGAAACTCGTGCTTGAGCGCCTCCTCGGCGCTGATGCGGCTGCTGGGGTCCAGGTCCAGGCAGCGGCCGAGAAACTGCACCGCCAGCTCCTCGTCGGCGCTCAGCGGCTTGAGCGTCTTGCTGTTGTCCAGGCGGCACGTGCTCCACAGGATGATCTTCTCCAGGCTGAAGCCCTCGCGCCCGACCGTCGGGATCGTCGTCTCAAACATGCACCCGTGCAGCTGCGCCGCCGCCTTCATGCGCCGGCTGCCGAAGATGGTGGCAATCTCAATCATGGCCTCCACGTCGTCCGCGCTGTTGAAAAAGGGAAACCGCCGCGACAGCAGCGTCAGCAGAATCACCCCCACCGACCACACGTCGATCTTGGTCGTCTGCTCCGTGCACTTGAACAGCACCTCGGGCGCCCGGAAGCCCCGCGTCCCCGCCCGGTTCGCCCGCCGCGCCGGCCGCGTGTCGCTCTTGGGGTAGCCGTTGTGCGCCGCGTTCGGCACGTACGCCGCCCGCAGCCGCGCCTTGCGCACCGCCTCGCTCTCGTGGCACAGGCACGGCTTGCTGTCGCTGCCCTCGCGCTCCGCCAGCCCAAAGTCCACCAGCACCCCCCGCCGCGTCGCCGGGTCGTACAGAAAGTTGGTCGGCTTGATGTCGCGGTGCAAGATGTGCGCCCGGTGCACCGCCTGCAGCGCCTCAAACAGCGACCGCAGGTAGATGGCCATGTCGCCCACCGTCATGTGCCGGTAGTACTCTCGGAAGTCCTGGTGCCGAAAGTACGGCAGCACCGCCACCACCTGGTCCGTGCTGCGGAACGCCGTGATCAGCGGGCACACCGACGGCGACGCCCGCAGGTCGTGCAGCAGCTCCAGCTCGTTGAGGATCCGCAGCGGGCTCGACGTCACGTAGATCTTTTTGATCGCCACAAACTTGGCCCGCCGCCGCCCCCGAGCCGCCGCCGCCCGCGTCTCGGTCGCCTCGGCTTCCGCTTCCGCTTCCGCTTCTGCTTCTGCCGCGCCGCCGGTGGCGTCCCCCATCGCCGTCCCCGAGCGCCGCCGCGTCGCCCGCTTGAGCGGCGGCGACGCCCACTTGTCCGCGTCCCTGTCCCAGTCCCACGCGTTGTCAAACCGCTCGTACTGCAGGTCCTCCGCCTTGTAGACGGTCGAGAACGTGCCTGGTGGTCGCAAGACGGTCAGCACAAGCCGCATCTCTTTCTCCTTCTCCGAAAAAGAACCCACCCTCGCCAATCCGCTTGATCAGCCGGAACTGGTTGCGGAAGCTGGGAAACGTCGCCTGCAGCTTCTCCATGTCGTACTGCACCGTCTCGTCCACCACCTCGTCGTCCGAGCTGTCCGGGCCGTCCTCCTCGCCCTCGTCGCCCTCGTCGCCCTCCTCCTCCTCGCCCTCTCCTTCCTCGCCCTCCTCTCCCTCCTCGCCTTCCTCGCCCTCCTCGCCCTCGCCCTCCTCGTCCTCCACGCCCTCCACGCCCTCGCCAATGATCACGTCCTCCTCGACGCCGGCCTCCTCCGCCTCCTCCGCGTCATCAAACATGGGCGCATCTTCCGTCGACGGCGAGTCTTGGTGGATCTGGAAGGCGTCTGTCGGTTTTTTGCGCAGAGCCGGTGCCATGGCGAGACTCGGTGCAAGGCTCGTGTCGACACGCTGTGGTATGGTGCGGTGCGGTGCGGTGCGGTGCGGTGCGGTGCGTGCGGTGCGGTGCGGTACGGTGTGGTCCGGTGTGGTGTGGTGAGGTGTGGACGGCTTAGTGCATAGGTGCAGCTGAGTTACAGGCGAGATGCGCTAATCCGAGCGGGGACGCGGCCGTGTGCTGTGGTGGGGGACGCGTCGTGCCCAAAACGGCAGGCGCGCAAGTAAACATAAACAACAGGTTGCCGGGCCCCGCCTTCCTCTGCACATGCCGCCCGCAAAACATCACCACCATCCTCAACTCGGGCTTCATTTCGAGCGATCGCATCGCCCATCGCATCGCCCATCTCCCCGTCTGCTGGTCGCCCACCGACTCGTGCGATTCGACTTTCTCTCGCCCGTCCATCTCGCTCCGCAGGAGCTGCCGGCGCCACCATCGCCACCATCGCCACCATGGACGCCGTCCACTTCGACGTCAACAATGCCCTCAAGTTCTACATGAGCGATCCGGCGACGGTGCCGACGCCCGAGGCCGCCGCCGCCCTGTTCGACTGCGAAAACGACCCCGAGGCCCTGACCAATGCCGTCATCTCCCCCGTCCTCAACCCCATCGTCGACGCCGTGGCCGAGAGCCCAGACGCCATCACGCGCAGCAGCTCGTTGGACTCGCTGCAGTTTCTTCTCAAGTGGGCTCCCTCTTGTGCCTTCTTGCCCGTCCGCCCCCCACCAGCGCTGACCTCTCCCCAGATACGCCTCGTTCCTCCCGACCCATGCGCTCAGCAAGGTCTTTGACCTCATCACGTCCGGCCTGGCCGCCGAGGCCGAGGCCATCCACCACGACCTCGAGGCCGACGAGCAGGACCTCATCGCCCACCACAAGCAGCTGCTCGAGATCTACGGCTTCCTGCTGCAATGGACCGTGTCCGCCGTCGAGACCCGCGCCGCCGAGAAGTCGTCCGCCGCGCCCGCCGCCCGCAGCCGCGGCAAGCCCAAGGCCAGCAAAAAGGCCGCCGGCGGCGCCGCGTCTGCCGCCGACGACCGCGACGGCAGCTGGGACTCGTCGGCGCAGCTGCAGACGGCGCTCGACACCATGTGCAAGGTGCTGCGGCTCAAGCTGGCGCGCATCTTCATGACCACGTCCGAGCGCGACACCTTTATCGGGCTGCTGACGCGCCCCGTCTACCTCGTGCTCGAGAGCGAGCAGCGCGTCAAGGCCACCGCCATCCGCATGCACGCCTTCAAGGTTCTCTGCATGGCCGTCAAGCACCACGGCCACGCCTACGCCGCGCAGATCTCCATCGTGCAGAACCTGACCTACTTTGAGCACCTGTCCGAGCCCATGGCCGAGTTCTTGCACATCTTGGCCGAGCAGTACGACTACGAGCAGCTGGCCAGCGAGATCCTCGTCGAGCTGAGCAACAAGGAGTTTAGCAGCAACGACACGCGCGGGCCCAAGTCCGTGTCCGCCTTTATCATCCGCCTGTCGGAGCTGGCGCCGCGTCTCGTCATCAAGCAGGTCGCCTCGCTCATCAAGCAGATGGACAGCGAGTCGTACACGCTGCGCTGCGCCCTCATCGAGATCTGCGGCAACATGATCGCCTACCTCAGCCGCCAGGAGGAGCGCGGCGACGACCACAAGTCGCAGCTCAACGCCTTTTTCAGCGTGCTCGAGGAGCGCTTCCTCGACATCAACCCCTACTGCCGCTCGCGCACGCTGCAGGTCTACGTCAAGCTGTGCGACCTCGAGATGAAGTTCCCCAAGCGCCGCCTCAAGGCCGCCGAGCTGGCCAACCAGAGCCTCGAGGACAAGAGCAGCAACGTGCGCCGCAACGCCATCAAGCTGCTCGGCTGTCTCATCAAGACGCACCCCTTCACCGCCATGCACGGCGCCCAGCTCTCGCGCAAGGAGTACCAGGCGCGCCTCGACGCCGTCGAGGCCCAGATCGCCGCGCTGCGGCCCCCCGAGGGCGCCCCCGACCTCGGCGAGGACGGCGGCGGCGGCGGCGGCGGCGTCGGCAACACGACGGGCCTGCTCGACGAGGCGACGCAGCTCGAGGAAGACCCCGCGACGCCCAAGAAGACGCTCGACACCATGACGGACGAGGAAAAGAGGGCGGCCGTGGCGGCCGTGCGCAAGGCGCAGGAGGAGGCGGCAACGTCGGAGGCGATCAGCAAGCTGACGCTGACGAAAAAGTACTACACGGAGGCGCTCAAGTTCATCGCCATCCTGCACGCGGCCACGGGCACCATCTGCCAGCTGCTGGGGTCGCGCAACAAGAGCGAGGTGATTGAGGCGATGGACTACTTTGAGATTGGCGACGCGTACAACATTGAGCAGAACAAGCTGGGCATCCGGCGCATGCTGCGGCTGATCTGGACCAAGGGCAACAGCGACGAGGGCAAGGGCGTGCAGACGCACCTGATCGAGTGCTACCGGCGGCTGTTCTTTGAGGCGCCGGACACGTTTGGGCCCAACGACGCGGCCAACTACGTGGCGCGCAACATGATCAGCCTGACGTTTGGGGCGACGCCGGCGGAGCTGACGTCGCTGGAGCAGCTGCTGGCGACGATGATGAAGGGCGGGCTGATTCCGGACCTGGTGGTGGCCAAGCTGTGGCAGGTGTACGGCGTGCAGAAGCGCGAGATCTCGCGCACGCAGCGGCGTGGGGCCATCATCGTGCTGGGCATGCTGGCGACGGCGAGCCCGGAGATTGTGGTGGGCGAGATGGAGACGATGCTGCGCACGGGGCTGGGCGCGCACGGCCGGGCGGACCTGCAGCTGGCCAAGTACACGTGCGTGGCGCTGCAGCGCATCAACCCGGTGGGCCGGCAGGCCAAGGACGCGGCGTCGGCGGTGCAGTTTGCGCGGCTGCCCAACGACCACGCGGTGCTGGCGAAGCTGGCGGCCATTGTGGACGTGCCGTCGGACAGCAAGGAGTGGTTCGGCGTGGCCGAGCAGGCCATCAACGCCATCTACGCGCTGTCCAAGCACCCGGACGTGCTGTGCTCGGAGATCATCCGGCGCAAGACGCGCCTGGTGTTTGCGGCGCCGTCGCCGGCGTCCTCGCGGCCGGCGTCGCGCGGCGACGCCACCACCATCACCACGGTGCTGGAAGCAGACGGAGCGGCAGCGGCGACAACGACGTCGTTGGGGGACGCGAAGCAGCCGCCGTCCGCCAAGCCGAGCCGCGACAACACCATTGCGCTGTCGCAGCTGCTGTTTGTTGTGGGCCAGGTGGCCATCAAGCAGATTGTGCACCTGGAGCTGTGCGAGCAGGACTTTAAGCGGCGCAAGAACGAGAGGGAGAAGCGGGAGGCGGCGGCGAAGGCGGCGGCGGAGGAAGAGGAGGCGGCGGCGGCGGCGGCCGGCGGCCGGCGAACGGCGCGCGGCAAGAAGGGCGGCAGCAGCAAAGCGCGTGAGTCGACAGCCCCCGCGGGCGGCGGCGGCGACGCGGCCGACGAGGGCGACGAGCTGGACCTCATCGGCGGGACGACCGAGGACGACTTCACGGAGGCGATGCAGCACATCCGGGAGCGGGAGCTGCTATACGGGCCGACGGCGCTGCTGGGGATGTTTGGCCCGCTGGTGTCGGAGATCTGCGCAAACAACACGACGTACCGCGACAAGGGCCTGCAGGCGGCGGCGACGCTGTGCATGGCGAAGCTGATGTGCGTGAGCGCCGAGTACTGCGAGACGAACCTGCCGCTGCTGATCACGATCATGGAGCGGTCGACGGACGCGACGGTGCGGTCGAACGCGGTGATCGCGCTGGGCGACATGGCGGTGTGCTTCAACCACCTGATCGACGAGAACACGGACTTTTTGTACCGGCGGCTGGCCGACTCGGACGCGTCGGTCAAGCGGACGTGCCTGATGACGCTGACGTTTTTGATCCTGGCGGGCCAGGTCAAGGTCAAGGGGCAGCTGGGGGAGATGGCCAAGTGCCTGGAGGACGAGGACAAGCGCATTGCGGACCTGGCGCGCATGTTCTTCACGGAGCTGTCGACCAAGGACAACGCGGTGTACAACCACTTTGTGGACATGTTTGGGCTGCTGTCGGCGGAGACGGCGCTGGAGGAGGAGAGCTTCCGGCGCATTGTGCGGTTCCTGCTGGGCTTTGTGGAGAAGGACAAGCACGCGAAGCAGCTGGCGGAGAAGCTGGCGGCGCGGCTGGCGCGCTGCGAGACGGAGCGGCAGTGGAACGACGTGGCCTACGCGCTGGGGCTGCTGCAGCACAAGAGCGAGGACATCAACCGGGTGCTGTCGGAGGGCTTCCGCGTGGTGCAGATCTCGGGGTAGTGGGTGGCTGTGTTCTTGGGCCGGCGTCTGTGCGGGGTCTGGATATAGCAACACGTTCTGATGCATCGTCTATTGTTGTATGTACAGCCACGGCACTTCTATTTGGTCACGTCCTTGGGCGTCGCGGCAAACGTCGGCCGCACGAAGCGGTCCTGGTTGTAGACCTTGACGTTCTCGCCCAGCAGCTCGCGCTCGCGCGCCTGGTCCGCCAGGTACCGCCGCACCTGGTCGCGGTCCTCCTCGGCCTGCAGCAGCGGGATGAGGTGGATGCGCGCCCACATCTTTTCGCGGGCCAATTCGCTGGGTGGTCAGAAGAGGAAGAGAGAGCAATGGAGGGGGGTAGGCTTACTGCTGCTCGCGCATGCCGAGGCCGAGCTTGTACCAGCCGTAGGTCATGGCGGCGCCGGCGATGCCCAGCAGCACGGCCGGCCGGAAGCCGCGGGACGGCAGGTTTCTCTGGAGGGGGGGGGTCAGCGAGGGCTCCAGGAGGAGGGGGGGGGGCGATTGGCGTGGCCGGTGCCGTCCCAGACGGGCGCCACGCGGCCTGCGTCCGCCACGGCCTGCGTCCGCCGCGCCTGGCGTGCTCGTACCTTGTACTGGACGGGGCCGTAGCCGCCGACCGGCGGCATGTCCTGGGCCATGGCGTCGCGGAGGAGGAGGACGGAGGAGGAGTTGTCGAGGGTCGAGGGTCGAGGGGGGGTGGCGTCGGCGAAGATGAGCCGACAGGGCGCGCGCAGATGCGGCAATCGCAGGCACTGGGAGGGACGGGCACGCAAATTCCGGGGCTCGGGGAGCGTTTGGAGTCGGCGTCGGCGTCGGCGTCGGCGTCGGTCGTGGCAGTGGTCGTCGTCGTCGTCGTCGCGATGGCCGGCGGCGGGAAAACACGAATGAACCTGGGCCGGGCGTCCGGCTGGCCAATCAGCGGCGCGTGATTTTCTGAGTTGGTTACGTAAGCGGTCCACTTGAACTTGTGAGGACGGCGGAGTGAGTGCGTTGCTTGTAAGAAGGCGATATCGAGCTCCCGTGCTCTACAAAATAGAGGATCGAAAGCAGTTGTGTTTGTATAATCACAAGGGCAGGGGGGTTGCCGTGTCTTCTCTGTCGTGTCTCCTTTGGATGGTTTTGCAATATCATGATTGTCGGTAATTTATTCGGATTTGACTATAATTATGCTTTCCTTAATTCTGATGCTTCTCTTCATGTTTTGTATTCATTCCACATATTTATTAACACCAGCTGGATACTCCCGTTCGCTACCCTCTACCCGACCAAAATGGACAGTCCAGACATGACAGATGCTCCCGCCGTGTTGAGGAGCGCCGGCACGGACAGCCAGGTTTGCGACTCTGCACGGGACACAGAAAGCAGAACACGCTGAAGGAGGGACATCCAGCCGCCACTCGGCCGCCGCTGCCGCTGTCACACCTGCTGGTCACACCTTTGCTGGAGCCTGACCCTGGATCGGCCACACGCAAACTACTCCGTATGCTGAGCGTCCCGCATGCCGGGCCTGCTCCCGTTTGTGGAGGGCCGGCCCATTGGCACCCCCTGCTTGGCGTCACCGCGACGTCCAGGCCCAATGCTTTACTCCGTACTGGCCATGCCGTCGCCGAGCAGGTGGAGGCGCGGTCCGAGGCGTAAATACGGCGGCGGTATGCTCACTGCCGTGGCTGGACACGGCTCCGGCGCAACACACGGGCGCTAGGACGGCAATTCGGTCCCGGCTGGGCGAGCACCGTGCGAAGAGTGCGCACTGGCACTGTAGCCATCGCGTCACGAAAAATGCATATAGCTGTCGCGGGACCGCACAGAAGCACACATAAGGGACGTATATTCACAAGCGAGCCACACACGAGCCGCGCCACGAGCCACGCGCCACGCGATACGAGCACCGAGCCTGCCGACGCACCCGATTCTCGACACCACGCCGCTGCCCGCGCACGCGTCTCTCCATGGCTGCTGCGACCGCCGCCGTGGCGGCCGAGACCGGCGCCGAGAAGAAGAAGAAGGCGCCCAGCGCGCTGCGGTCGATCCTGGCGGGGTCGACGGCGGGCGCCGTGGAGATTGGTGGGTTTCTGACTTGGGACGCAGCGGAGGTTGGGGGGATGATGTGACGGGGTATGGGATCCATGCTAACAAACGTTGCCGCGCAGCCATCACCTATCCGGCCGAGTGTAAGCCTGTCTAGCCTGTCTAGCCCATCTCCTCCGTTTTTTTGCTGACCAGCAGTCGCCAAGACGCGGACGCAGCTCAACCGGCGGCTGGCGGACGGGCAGAAGCTGCCGTGGCCGCCGTTTGGGCGGCAGTGGTACGCGGGGTGCACGACGCTGATCATTGGCAACTCGGCCAAGGCGGGGATCCGGTTTGTGGCGTTTGACCAGTACAAGCGGCTGCTGGCGGACGCGGACGGCAAGATGACGGGCCCGCGGACGGTGCTGGCGGGGTTCGGGGCGGGGGTGACGGAGTCGCTGCTGGCGGTGACGCCGACGGAGAGCATCAAGACGACGCTGATTGACGACCGCAAGTCGGCGAAGCCGCGGCTGCGGGGCTTCTTGCACGCGGTGCCGGTGATGGCGCGCGAGCGCGGGCTGCGCGGCTTCTTCCAGGGCTTCGTGCCGACGACGGCGCGGCAGGCGGCCAACTCGGCGGTGCGCTTCTCGTCGTACAACTTTTTCAAGCAGCTGGCCGAGAGCTACACGGCGCCGGGCGAGAAGCTGGGCGTGGTGGGCACGTTTGCCATGGGCGCGCTGGCCGGGCTCGTCACCGTGGCCGTCACGCAGCCGCTGGACACGGTCAAGACGCGCATGCAGAGCATCGAGGCGCGCGCCGTCTACGGCAACAGCCTGCGCTGCGCCGCGCTCATCTTCAAGCAGGAGGGCGTGCTGACCTTTTGGAGCGGCGCCCTGCCGCGCCTCGTGCGCCTCGTCCTCAGCGGCGGCATCGTCTTTACCATGTACGAGAAGAGCATGGACCTGATGAACCGTCTGGACCCGGAGCAGCGGTATATATAGACCGTAGGAGCTGGAAGCTGGAACCCCTGGGAAGAATGCAAAGCCGTTTGTCTCATGCCCAAATCACAACGAACGCCCGCCCGCCCCCCCGCCCGCCGCCTCATGAAAACCGAAACATGCCGCCGATGCGCCGCCGCAGCCGCCCCAGGAAGCTGCGCGTCGGCGCCTCCTCGAGCTCCGTCATCAGCTCCGCGTAGTAGGTCGGGTTGCTGCGCGGCCGCATGAGGGACCCGGTCACGGGGTTCTGCTTCTTGTACCGGTCGTCCAGCAGCGAAAAGAGCGCGTTGACCTGCTGCAGCTGCGCCACGCCGTCGCCCGCCGCCGCCGGCGCCGCCGGCCGCCGCCCCGTCGCCCGCTCAATGGCCACCGCCGTCACCGCCGACGCCGCGTGCTGCCCGGCCAGCCGCTCGCCCAGCTGCTTGCCCAGCCGGTCCTGCAGCTGCAGCTCGGGCCGCAGGTGGTCCTTGGGCCAGCGCGCAAACGCCGTCTTGTACTGCTTTTGCAGGGTCTGGACAGGTTAGAGGACAGGGACATCCGCAAGGGGGGGAAGGGGGCCACGGGACGTGCGTACACTCTTGAGGCTGCCCGACATGGTGCGTGGTGGTCTGCATCGTGGGGCTGCAGAGCCTGATGCCGGGCCTCATTGAGGTCCGGGAGTCTTTTTTGATGACTAATCAGATGACTAAGTGTTATGCCTCAGGCAGGGAGAATGCGGTGGAACCCGGCTGAAGGGGCCCAGGCCTGGCCGGTTTCGCCCCTGCTGCCCTAAAACGCAGGCTGCAGCCTGCGTGGTCCCACGATACTCCTTGTCTCCTGGTGCATCCAGTTACGCTTCTTACGGCTTCTCGACTCCTACGCTCGACGCCCGACTCCCGACTCCCGACTCCCGACTCCCCACACGAGCCATTATCGACTGAGCGACGACTTCTGCCGTCTGCTGCCATGGCAGCACGCTACGAGCGGGTGCGGGCGACCGACGGCGACGGCGACGAGCCGGCGAGTCGTCGGGACGACGCCCGCGCCAACACGGCCAACACGATGCTGCACACGATCCCCAACTCGCCGCCGCCGTCCTTCCACTCGCGCGCGTCGTCGCGGTCGTCGCGCCTGCGCGGCCGGCCCGTCGACCCGGCGCTGGCCGACGCCTTTGGCAGCGATGACGACGACGACGACGGCCGCCACGCCAACAACGACGACGACGGCGCATCCTCGGACGAGGACAACAGCGACGACCGCCAGCGGCTGATGCGCAGCCGCGACGCCCTGCGGCCGATGCGGGCGCCGCCACCGGGGGCCAGGGCGGGTGCGGGTGCGGGTGCTGGGCAGGCGTCCTCCAGCCCGTCCACGTCGCCGGCGCCGCGGACGACAACGACGACCTCGACAACCTCGACGACAACGACGACAGCGGCGACGCCGCGCTCGGGGCGCGTCTACGGCGGCGGCATCCAATCGGACGGCGTGTTTTCGAACCTGACGGCGCGGCCGGAGCCGGGCG
Source organism: Ophiostoma fasciatum (assembly GCA_019925495.1). Classification (NCBI taxonomy): domain Eukaryota; kingdom Fungi; phylum Ascomycota; class Sordariomycetes; order Ophiostomatales; family Ophiostomataceae; genus Ophiostoma; species Ophiostoma fasciatum. The sequence continues at coordinate 181,813 of JADHKM010000022.1, read as the reverse complement.
AGGAGAAGGAGGAGCTTCCACCGGTAGGTCCCTGAGCGGAGGCGAGAGCAGAGAACCCCCGAGAACACGGACTGACCCCCAGACCTACGAGCAGGCAGCGGCGGACGCGGCGCCGCCGTACTGGGAGACGACGATCCTGGGCCCCGGGCTGGGCGGCCCGGACGAGGTGTACGTGGACGGGATGCCGGTGGGGTCCGTGTTCTCGTTTGTGTGGAACGGCATGATCTCCATGTCGTTCCAGGTGGTGGGCTTTTTGCTCACGTACCTGCTGCACTCGACGCACGCCGCCAAGAACGGCTCGCGCGCGGGGCTCGGCATCACCCTGATCCAGTACGGCTTCTACATGAAGGGCGTGGTGGACGACAACGGCGGCAGCGGCAGCGGCGGCGGCAGCGGTGGCGGCAACAACGGCGGTGCGGGCGCCATGGCGGCGGCAGCCTCGTCGGACGACTACACGCAGCCGCCGGACCCCAACGCGCACGACTTTGACCCGGGCGCGGTGGCGGCGGGCGGCAGCGGCGGCGGCGGCGGCGGCGGCAGCCTCAGCGACCTGGCGAGCTCGGACTGGCTGGCGTACGTGCTGATGATTGTGGGGTGGTTTGTGCTGATCCGCGCCGTCAGCGACTACTACAAGGCGCGGCGGCACGAGCAGCTGGTGCTGCAGAGCCCGGACCGCGGCCTGGGCGTGGCCGTCGTCGCCGCCGGCGAGAGCCCGGAGCGGGCGGTGTAGCTGTGGTCTCGTCTGTCTTTGGTCTCTTCTGTCTTCTGGTCTCTTCCGCTCTCTCTCTGGTCTCCTTTGTTTGGCGTGTGGCGTACAGCCGGCAGCATCAATTCATTCTATTCCTCCGCTGGGCTGCCGTTGGCGCGGGGTCGATCATGCGATCATAGATAATCGGCGATAGAGGCATCGTATCGGCCGCTCAGCCTCGCAAACCTCACCACCACCACCACCACCACCACCACCACCAACCTCCACCACGAATTGCCCCCCCCACCATGGCCTGGCGCAGCTCGGGCGCGTCCAACGCCGAGCTGGTGCACAACCTCGCGCGCCACGGCATGATCCGCGACGCGCGCGTGCGCGCCGCCTTCCTGGCCGTCGACCGCGCCGACTACGCGCCGCGCCGCCCCTACGACGACGCGCCGCAGGGCATCGGCCACGGCGCCACCATCTCGGCGCCGCACATGCACGCGCTGGCCGTCGAGCACCTGCTGCCCTATGTCGTGCCCGACGCCGCCGCCGGCCGCCCCGCCCCGCGCGTCCTCGACGTCGGCGCCGGCTCCGGCTACCTCGCCCACGTCCTCGCCCTCCTCGCCGGCGACCACCCCGACGCCGCCGTCGTCGCCGTCGAGCACCTCGAGCCCCTGTGCGCCCTCGCCCGCGCCAACCTCGCCAAGAGCCCCGCCGGCCGCCGCCTGCTCGCCGACCGCCGCGTCCGCGTCGTCTGCGCCGACGGCCGCCGCGGCGCGCCCCGGGACCCCGACGCCGACCCCGACGCGCCGCCGCCGCTCTTCGACGCCATCCACGTCGGCGCCGCCGCCGCCGAGCTGCACCCCGCCCTGCTCGACCAGCTCAAGGCCCCCGGCCGCCTCTTCCTGCCGCTCGCCGACGGCGCCGACGACGACGGCGGCGCCGGCGGCCAGCACGTCTGGACCGTCGACAAGGCCGCCGACGGCTCCCTCACGCACAAGCGCCTCTTTGGCGTGCGCTACGTCCCGCTGACGGACGCGCCGGGGGCCGCCGACGAGGTGGCGGATCGATGAGGATGCACGGCGATGCACGGCGATGCACGGCGGACGTCGCAGATGCGTGCTCGCTCGTCAGACAATGCCTTACCCAGTCTACCCTGCCGCTATAATGGATGATGCTCTGCTCCGTCCGCCGTGATGGCCCAGAACAAAAAGAAACAAAGTCGACAGACGTAGACCGACGCCTACCCCCGGACCGCCGGCGCCAGGATCACCGACTGCTGCATGGGGTCCTCGTCGCCCACAAACGTCCAGCTCTCCTCCTCCTCGCCGTCGTCGTCGTCCGCGCCGTCGATGCCGCCCGTCGCGCCGCTGCCGCTGCCGGTGCCGCTGCCGGTGCCGCCGCCGCTGCCGACGGCGCCGCCGGCGGCCTCGTCGTGCCGAACCGCCATGCCGTTCTTAACCGCCTTGGCCCTGACCAGCGACTTGGCGTACTCCATGTCCCGGTAGATGCACTGGATGGCCGTGTCCACGCCGTGTTCCTGTTGGTTAGCTGGGCCCCGTTCGTCTGAGACGCTCTCTGCTCTCTCCATCTCGTCGCCCTCCCGTGACGTACCTCTCGGATCTGCTCCCCCAGAATGGCCGCCTTCTTGATCATGCGCTCCGAGTTGGTCGCCTCCCACAGCGCCCGCGCAAACGACATGGCGCCCCATTTCTTCAGGCAGATGCCCACGCCCAGGTCCTCCACGCGCCCGCCAAAGAAGAACTGGTCCCCGAAAAAGGGCCGGATGATCGTCGGGATCCCCGCCCGCAGCGACGCCCCCGTCGTCCCCGACCCCCCGTGGTGCGCCGCCGCGTCAATCTGCGCAAACAGCCAGTCGTGCGGCGCCGACTTGATCGAGAAGATCTCCGGCGGCAGCGCCGCCTCGGCCTTCTTGGGCGGTGTCGTCGCCGTCGCCGCCGCGCCGCCCGCCTTCTTCTCCTGCGCCGCCGTCGCCCGGTCCGACCAGCCCTTGGACAGGATGCAGCGCACGTCCGCCTTGAGCACCGCGTCGATCACGTCCTGTGTCATCTTGGCCGGGTCCGGCACGATAATAGACCCGAACCCGACGTACACAATCTTCTTGCCGTCCCGCCGCGCCCGCGCAATAAAGTCCGTCAGGTCCGCCGGCGGCGTCCACGGCGCCTCTTTCGCCGCCTTTGTGTCCCCGCCGCTGCTGCTGCTGCTGGCCGCCGCCCCCTCGTCCAAGAACCAGTAGCCCGTCACGCGGATCCAGTCGCTGTAGTCGAGCGGCGGCGGCACCACGGACGGGCTAAAGTTGTAGAGGAAGGGCACCTTGTTCGGCTGCATCTTCTCCAGCGTCGTGTTGGGCAGCCCCAGCGTCTTGTTGCGCCAGCGGTTGATCTGCGACGCCGTCGCCTTCCAAAAGATGTTGTCGAACATGACGTACGTGATGTAGTTGTACGCCCCGCCCATCTTGTGCTCCGGCATGATAAACGCGTGCGGGTACGCCCGCGTCCGCGTCCACGGCATCGTAAACGCCCGGAAGTAGGGGATCTGCAGCTTCTCCGCAATGTGGATGCCCGCCATCGCGCTCGGCGACTCGATCAGCAGGTCCGAGCCCTGGCACGACGCCCACGCCGACGCCAGCAGCTCCTCCAGCCACGCCCGCATCGTCGAGTTGGCCTCGCGCAGGAACTGCAGCGTAAACGTCCCGTTCTCGATGCAGAGCCGCATCAGCTCCCCCGGGTCGCCCTCCACCCGCCCGTAGTCCAGCCCGTGGCTGCGGATCCAGCCCTCAAACTCGGGGTGCGTCGCGATCCGCACCGTGTGGCCCTCCGCCCGCAGGCCCCGGCCCAGCGCAATGTACGGCTGCACGTCGCCGCGCGAGCCGATAGTCAGGCACGTGATGCGCAGCGGCTGCGCGGGCTTGAAGTTGAGAAACGACGCCTTGGGGTCGTCGAACAGGATCGTCGGCGCCTCCGCCATGAGCGCCGACTGCCGCAGCACCTTTTTGTTGTGGTGCACCCGCTTGGCGTCCGCCGTCGCTGCCGCCGCTGCCGCCGCTGCCGTCGCTGCCGTCGCTGCCGTCGCTGCCGTCGCTGCCGTCGCTGCCGTCGTGCCGTCGGTCGCGTCGCCGTCGGCACCGCTGTCGCTCTCGCCAGGCCGCGACGCGCGCGCCTCGTGCAGGGCGTCGCGCTCGGCCAGGGCGGCCTCGGCGCCGGCCTTTTCCTCCTCGTTGAGCAGGCCCGACTCCTTGAGGAAGCGGGCCGTCTCGAGGCCGTGCAGCAGCGTGACGGTGCAGTCGTCGCGCATGTCGGCCTGGCCGAACTCGAAAAAGAGCTCCTCGTGCCCGCGGATGACCACCACCAGGCCCGAGAAGCCGAAGCGGAAGCCCTTCTCCTTGGTCGCGTTCTCAATGTCCTTGAGCGGCAGGATCAGCTTCGTGCGCGTGCCCGGCAGCAGGCTGCGGAAGCAGAACGACCGGTCGCTGATGTAGATCTTGCCGTACAGCGGCAGCACCCGGATCAGGTACCCAAAGTAGGTCGCCTGCAGCTTCTCCGTCGCCGGCAGCGCAAAGTGCGCGCGGAACCGCTCGTTGGACACCACCAGGTCCGCCCCCGACACGCCGCCGCCCGGCTCGTCGTCCAGCTCGTCGTCGGTGCGCGAGCCCGCCGCCAGCAGCCCGGACCCGTCGTAGTGCTGCCGCCCGCCCTTCCACATGCCCGACACCTTTTCCACGTAGCCCATAGACTCCGTGGCCAGCAGCGAGCTCATGCGCCGCGACGTCCGGTTGAGCCAGCCGGCGTACGCGCCGGCGCGCTGCAGCGGGTAGGTCCCGAGCTTGGCCAGGTTCTGCGCGAGCCCGCTGTCCTCGTCCTCGAGGCCGCTGGCGCCGCCGGGGCCGCCGTCGCCGCTGCGGCGCATGGGCAAGTGGCCTGTTGTCGCAGCGTGCTGCGGAACGCGCGGGCGGTGGCCCAGCGCGCCGGGTGTGCTCGTGCCGGTGGGCCGCGAGCCGGTGGGCGTGGCCCGGCGCGACGCCGAGATGGACCGGCGGGTCGCGGCGCCGGCGCCGGCGACAGTCGGACGCTGGAAGACGTCGCTGCGGCGGAGGATCTGGCTGGCAGACGGGTCGTCGCTGGACGAGGCCACCATGTTGGAGACGACGCTGACCTGGCTGGGGTCCTCGACGGACGACTGCATGACAAAGGAGTCGCTGGACTCCTGGCGCTCCGACGGCAGCGGCGCCGGCGCGGCGGCCGCGGCGGCCGCGGCGGCCGCGGCGGTGGCGGCCGGCGACGACCGGCTGGCGCCGCCGGCGCGGTCGCTGAAGCTGCGCCGGATGGGGCTGGGGGTACCGGCGCCGCCGGGGCCGCCACCGCCCGCGCGCAGGGCGGCGTCGAAGCTGCCGCGCGGCATCTCGCCGCTAGCACGGGGACTGCCGCCGACGGGGGACGTCGGGTGGAGGGTGGCGCGGACGAAGCCCTGCAGGCGGGCCGGGGTGGACACGCCGCCCGAGGGCCTGGCGTCCGGCGCGGAGCCGTCGCCGAGGCCGTGGGCGCTGCTCGACTCGTCGGAAGCGCGGGCGGCCGCGGCCAGCTGCTGCTGACTCTGCTGCTGCTGCTGCTGCTGCTGCTGCTGCTGCTGGGCGTGGGCAGAGCCATCAATGAGGATGCGGAGGATGCGGACGGCCTCCTTGCCGTCGTCGAAAAAGGAGAAAAAGTACTCGTCGATGGCGTAGGTCTCGTCGTTGTCGATGACGCGGATCTTGCAGGTGTCGGCGAACTCGACCATGGTCTGGGTCTCCTCGACGTCGATGATGTTGTCGATGGGCAGGGAGATCTTGACGCTGTCGCCGTCGTTGTGGGAGCGGAAGATGACGCGCTGCAGGCTCTTGACCCATTCCTTGGCACTGGGGGCGCTGTCGGCGCGGAAGTAGTAGGTGCGGTGGTGGGTGACGACCTGGAAGTGCACGCCGTCCCGGTCCTTGTCGGTGACGGTGGCCGAGATGCCGTAGCGCAGGTCGATCTGGCCGTGGGGGAAATAGAGGTCGGACGGGTCGCGGTAGTAGGCGAGCACGTCGCCCTTGAGGCGGAACCAGTAGCGGTTGTACTTGGGGTTCCGCTTGCCGGACTTGGCGAGGTAGCCGGACTTGGCGACCTCGTTCTGGGGAGTCAGAAGGAGGAGCAGAAACGGGAGAGAGCAGGGGAGGAGGACGTACCGCCTTCTTGGGCAGGTAGGCGTAGAAGCACACGTGGTGGGCGGTGATGTACATGTAGCCCTGGAGGAGGACGCTCTGCAGCAGCCAGCAGGGGTACTCCTCGATGACCTGCTCGGGCTGGTCGAACTCGAAGATCTCCATGAGCTTGCGCGAGAGGGCCGAGGGCCCGCCGGCGTCGTTGTCGGCGTCGTCGGCGTCGTCGGCGTCGTCGGCATCCGCGGCGTCTCTCTTGCCCGCGCGGGCAGTGCGCGCGGCGACGCTGGTTCGCCGGCTGCTGCCGCCGCCGCCGCTACCGCTGCCCTTGTCGCCGGAGCGGTGGTCGAGGTCGAAGCTGGGGCGGGCGGCGGCCAGCTCGGCCTTGGCCTCGAGCATGCGGCTCATGACCGGGGCGATGCTGCGGACGCTGTTGCTGCGGTCGGCGCGGGTCACGTGAATGCTGGGCGAGGCCGAGGCCGAGGCCGAGGCCGCGGGCCCGTCGGAGCTGGCGCTGGTGCCGGTGCCGTCGCCGGCGTCGGGCTCGCCGCCGCGCGGCAGCCGCGTCTGCGTCGACGACGGCGTGCCGCCGGAGCTCTCGTCGACGTCGCCGTCGGCGTCCTCGTCTTCTTCGAGAATGCGGGCGTTTTCAGACGCGCCCGTCGTCGTCGTCGTCGTCGCCGCCGTCGTCTTGGCGGCAGCCGACTTGTCCGCCGACGAGCGGTGCCGCCGGCTGAGGCTGCGGCCGCCGGTGCTGCTGCTGCTGCTGCTGGCAGCCAGCTTGGTCTTGAGCAGCGGCAGCGCCTTGAGCAGCCGGCTGTCGGCGAGGCGGCTGCTGCTGTTGTTGTTGCTGCTGCTGCCGCTTTTGCTGCCGGTGCGGCCGTGGCGCGTGAAGATGGTGGACTGGGAGATGTCGCGGAAGCCGTGGCGCGGGCGCGGCGCCTTGGCGGTGCTCGTCGCTGGCAGCACCGTGGTCGCGGTCATGCCGGGCTTGTGGTTGTTGTCGTCATCGTCGCCGTCGCCGTCGCCGTCGTTCTCGTCCTCGTCGTCGCTGCTGTGGCCCTCGAAGCGGTCGTTAAAGTTGACGGTGGAGGAGCCGGCGGCGGCAATGAGGCCAAAGATGCTCTGGTTGAGGTTGACGAAGCCGCCGGCGCCGGGCAGGTTCGGCCGCAGCACCTCCTCGTCGGCGCCGGCGTCGGGCTGCTTGAGGCGGTCGGGGAACTCCATGGTGCGGCGGGCCGACGGGCGCGGGCTGCGCTGGCCGTCGTTGAGGCGTGAGGGCCAGCGCGGCTTCTGGAGCTTGCGGGGGCGGCCGAGCCGCGGGCCGTCGTTGTTGTCGTCGTCGTCGTCGGACCGCAGCGGCGGGCTGGACACCGGGGGCGAGGCTGCCGGGAGGGCGGCCGTGGACAGGGCCGGCGGCGCGGCAGAAGGGGTGGTCGGTTCGGGAGCGGGGGAACGTGCTGGCGAACGTGCTGCCGGCGAACGTGCTGGCGAGCGCCCTGGCGAGCGTCCGGGCTGTGCCGACGCAGAGTCGACTGGCAATGTCATGGCGACTGGCGGGCGGCGTCTGGCGGGCGGCGTCTGGCGTAGGCTGCCGTCAGGCAGCGAACGGCTGGCTGCAGGGGGGTCGGACTCGCGTGTGATTCGCGGGCGGCAGACGGGACCCGCAGCGACAGGGGTGGTGCAGGCGCGGGCGGCGGCAGCAGGCAGACGTGCAGGTTGCTGATCACGGTAGAATGCTCCGTAAGATGCTGAAAACGATGCTGAAGGAGATGGAGGGCGGAGGGAGGGCGGCCGCGAGGAGGCAGGCCGGATCACAGGGGGTCGAATGTGCCCGTGAAGGCCGAGAAAGTCGTCTAAGGAGTCTCTCGAAGTCGATGTCGTCCGGGACGCGGACCGAATCAGGCAGTGTCACACAAACACACGACGGACGATCCGGTCCGTCTGTCGGAGGCGGCGTAGGATGTATAGGAGGAGGAGGTCGCCTGCAGGAGAGACAGAGGTCAGGACCAATCAGCACGAGGCGCGCGGGTGCCGGAACGAGCGGGAGCACAGGCAGCCACCAGCGGGGATCCACGTGCAGAGGCGTGCATCGTGCAAGATGGCAGGGAGCCCGATCCAAACGAGGGCGGGCCACGGACAAGATGACAGACAGAGGCAAAGGGAGGAGGCCAAAGGCAAAAGGGAGGATTCTGGCTGGACAGGGAGGCCGTCCGGGACAGGACATACCGGTGATGCGACGGCGGGCGATTACGCATCCATGGCGGACAGTGCGACAGATGCAGGAGGAGACGCGCGCGCGTCGATGGCGGTGGTGGTGGTGGCGGCGAGCGGAGACGAGGCGGCGTGAGAGACAGACGTGCTGGCGGACGAAGACGAGGCCCACGGAGGCATGATAAGGGTCGCGATGCAGCTGATAGCATGTGCCGCATTGTGTCATGTGATTCGCTGTGTTGCACATATAGTCACGTGACTCCACAGCACTATCTATCAGAGGCTCCCGTGGGCTAGGCAGGCTCTATGCTTACCCGCACAGATATCTGCGGCCGTTGCCTGTCCCTCTCCTTCTTCCATGGCGATAGAGTTCTCGACCGTCCTATGCAGTCCTGTCTCCAGCCTACGACCTCCCACACGTTGTGATATGTCACGTGATATATGGGGCGGCTTGACTTACAAGTACCTGTACTTGTACGGAGTAAATATGTCTCAACCGCTACGATGCTCTTCACGGCAAGGCTTTATGGACAGACACGCGTGTTGGGGGAAATGACATTGACGGCGAGGCAACCACGGAGCCGCTGACGTGGGCGCCGGCAAGAGGGCGGAGAGGAGGGCATGGCTGGCCCTGATGCAAGACATGCGTGGGCATCTGTGGTTCGTGGAAGGACGTGTGCAGCCGTTGGGGGGCCGTCCGTTTGGTTACACCCACGTGGCAAACGGTAAACGGACAGAAGAACGGAGTAAAGTGTAGAGCCGAGATAGAAAAAGGCTCGGATGCGCCGCTGGGCGGTCCTGGCGTCTGGCAAACCTTGCAAACCTCTTCCCCGACCAAACCATCCATCCATCCATCCATCCGGCCGTCGACCGCAGCAGACACCACACACCATGGCCAGGACGAAGAAGAAGGAGCAGGGCGGCGGCGAGGCGGGGCGAGCGTGCTTTATGCTGCCGCGGCTGCACGAGGCGGTGGCGGCGGAGGTGCGAGCGGACGGGATCCGGGCGCGGTTCCACGCGGGGGGCGGCGACAGCGACGCCACGCAGAGCTACAGCACGCACATCATGGGCACGTTTACGTGCCGGCGCTGCAGCGGGGGGCAGCGGACGTGGAGCAGCAAGATGGTGGCGATCCTGATCCGGGGCTACGGCCGGGACGCGTACAACGCCGTGGTCTTCAACCAGCGCTGCCGCGGCTGCAACGGGCTCGGCTTCTTTTCGGCGGACCGCGCGGCGTACGTCGAGCGCGTGGCCTACCGGCTGCGCAAGTGGGCGGGCCTCGTGCGCGGCGAGGCCGTCGGCAGCGCGCGCAAGTCGGGGCCGCCGCACGAGCGGAGCCTGTGCGAGGGGTGCAAGCGGGGGCATTGCCGGGAGGGAGGGTCGTAGCCTGTGTATGATTTGCAAGGCATAGGATACGAGAACGAGAACACCAGTCCAGTCCATCCATCACAGCCCGGCCTGCTCCGGCACGGGGTCGTTGAGCTTGCCGGTCTCGACGGCGGCGCGCACGTTGGCGATGCAGCGCTCCTCCATCTTGAGGGAGGTCTGGTGTGTGAGCGAGGGACGGCTCCCGCAGACGGCGGCGGGGACCTACCTCCACCGTGTACGTGCCGAGGTGCGGGAGCAGCAGGGCGCGGGGGTGGGCGAGCAGGCCCGGGTGCACGGCGGGCTCGTTCTCGAAGACGTCGAGCCCGCAGGACCAGACCTTGCCGCTCTCGAGGGCCTGGACCAGGGCGGCCTCGTCGATGACGGCGCCGCGGGCCGTGTTGACGACGACGACGCCGTCCTTCATGGCGGCGAACTCGCGGGTGGACAGGATGTGGCGGGTGTTGTTCTGGGGAAGAGGAGGGGGGGGGGTCAGTCGGCGGCGGCCAGGAGACAGGAGACAGGACAACACACATTCAGCGGCAGGCTGACAAAGAGGACGTCGCTCTGCTGCAGCAGGTCGGGGAAGCTGAGGTAGGCGGCGCCGGCGGGGGGGTCGGGCAGGGGGCGGCGGTTGTGGTAGACGACGGCCATGCCGAGGGCGGCGGCCTTGGCGGCGAGGTTGCGGCCGATGCCGCCGCAGCCGAGGATGCCGAGCGTCTTGCCGCGGGGGTCGTGGCCGCGGGGGGCGGGGGGGCGGCCGCGCCAGGCGCCGGCGCGCAGGGCGACGAGGCCGGCGGCGAAGCCGCGCAGGGCGCCCAGCAGCAGGAAGAGGGCGGTGTCGGCGGTGGCGTCGTTGACCTCGTCGGGCACGTTGGACACGCGCAGGCCGCGCCGCGTGCAGGCGGCCACGTCGATCTGGTCGTAGCCGGCGCTGGACTGGCTGAGGAAGCGCAGGCTGGCGGGCAGCGCCTGCACCAGCTCCGCGTCAAAGTCGCCCGTCACCCGGCTGCTGGCCGCCGTGCGGTAGGCCGCCACCACGCCGTCCAGCGCGCCGCTGCGGCACTCGGCCAGAAAGCCCGCGCGGTCCGCGGCCGTGGGCTCGACCACGTCGGCCACCGCCGCGAGCGACGCCCATGCGTCTTTGGCGCTGGGGGGGTCAGGGTCAGCACTGCGTCGCCGAGGGGGGGGGGGGAGGAAACAGGGGGGGCAGCCTGCAACGTACTCGGTAATGGTCCCCAGGAGGAGGACCCGGGGACGGCTGCCGGGCAGTGTGCTTGCCATGGCGAGGTGCAGACAGGATGAGGCTCAATGGGCAGGACAGGGACACGAGGCCGGTCGTGGGCCGGGCCCTAAGCGTAGATAAGGCCGGGTGAAGCCGGCTACGCTGGTGGGCGATGGCGTTGTGGCTACGGGGCCGTAGCGCGATCTCGGAGCTCTGGCCGGGCCGGGGACGGACCAGCTTGTGCATCCCGACTCTTATCCAGCACAATCTGCGCTCGGTCTGAGAGCCGGTGCATCGTCGCGGTGTGGTCCCGGTCTGAGATGCGACCGGAAGCTGCTACATGTAGGCCGTAGACGATGCATAGAACGCCAGCGATGCCAGCCACGCAGCCACGCCACCGACCGAAGCTCTCGACCGTGACGGCTGTGGCCGCCGCCGCCTAGCCCCCGCGGCCGTGCCGTGCTGCCGACGGTGGACCTGCGGGCACGGCGCTGCCGGGCGGCATTACGCAGTGGCTGGCATCCGCTATGCGGCGGGCGACCTGCGCTGACGGCGCCGCCGTGGTCACGTGCCTGCGCGCCCAGCCGGCGGCCCCGGCGGCCGCGGCGGCCACGGCGCTGCCGTACTACCCCGGCTTCGCGCACCCGACGAACGCGCAGCTGCAGGCCCTCGACGCGCTGTGCCCGAACCCAACGCCTCCGCCTGCCCGGCCGCCGGTGCTACTGCGCCAGGCCAGCAACGTCTACGGTCCGGCTCTTCCTGAGCGAGACCATGTCCGTCCCGCCCGCCTACAACTACCTCTGGGACGTCGAGGACCCCGCCGCCGCCGCCACGCCCGTTATCCAGGCCTGCTGGACCAGCCTCATGCGCGCGCTCGACCCCAACCGCCCCCGCGCCCCGGCAGCACCGTCAGGGCGCCGTCTGGGCGACGGACCCAGCGGCCGCCGGCGCGCCTGTGCTTCGACACCGGCAACACCACCGACACGGAGCCCGTCGACGCCGGCATGCGGCGCCGGTGCGCACTGGGCGTCCATGGCGACGAGTCTGCAGCAGTAGAGCCGAACAAGCTCGGCTCACGAGCGGGGTCCACCGTAGCAGTAGCACCTGTGTTACTCCGCACGTCATCTAAGCATAAGCATATAAAACGGCCGTGCCCGTTTCCGAGCCTCTCCTCCGCTCCTCGCCAACCCACCATGTCGCCGTCGCCGCCGCCGCCACCGCCCACCCCCTTTGCCACGCCGCCGCCGCGCTCCGCCGACCTGGCGCTCAGCGTGCCGGCGCCGCACGTGCTGCTCGTGACCATCTGCCGCGCGCGCCGCATGAACAGCATCCCGCGCGCCACCCACTGGGAGGGCGACGCCCTGTGGTCCTGGTTCGACGACGAGCCGTCGCTGCGCGTCGCCGTGCTGACCGGCGAGGGCACCGTGGCCTTTTCCGCCGGCGCCGACCTCAAGGAGATCAGCAGCCGGCAGTCGTCCGCGGACGGCGAGGACGGCGGCGCCCCCCTCGCGTCCATGGCCCAGCTCATGCCCCCGAGCGGCTTCCTCGGGCTCTCGCGCCGCCTCGGCAAGAAGCCCGTCGTCGCCGCCGTCAACGGCTACGCCTACGGGGGGGGGTTCGAGCTGGCGCTCAACTGGTGGGTGCCTGCCCGGTCGCTATGAACGAACAGCCGAACCGCCGCCTCCTGAAAACGTGCTCACCCCCAGCGACCTCGTCGTCGCCTCGCCGACCGCCCGCTTCGGCCTGCCCGAGGCGTCCCGCGGGCTCTACGCGGCCGCGGGCGGGCTGGCGCGCGCGGTGCGCCTCTTTGGCCTGCAGCTGGCGTCGGACGTCGCCCTGGCCGGCCGCGTGCTCTCCGCCGACGAGCTGCGCCAGCTCGGCTTCTGCCGCGTCGCCGCGTCGCCCGCCACCCTGCTCCCCGAGGCCCTCCGGCTCGCCGCCGCCGTCGCCGCCCAGTCCCCCGACGCCGTCCTCGTCTCCCGCGCCGGCCTGCGCCAGGCCTGGGAGACCGCCAGCGTCGAGCGCGCCGCCCAGCTCGTCGACGACCGCTACGCCCGCGCCCTCCTCGCCGGCGAGAACCTCCGCATCGGCACCGCCGCCTTTGTCCAGAAAAAGGCCCCGGTCTGGGTGCCGTCCAAGCTGTGAGGGGGGTGGTCGTCTGGCTCTTTTGGAGTGTGATCGATGTAGACTCCAGAGTCTAAATATACGGAGTAATATATACTTGTATACGGAAGTGCTGTGGGCACGCTGTGGATCAACGCCCTGGCAGCGGCCGCGTTTGGCCGGCAGCCCAGACAGTCGCCCCGCTGGTCGCTTGCCTGGCTGTATGCTCCTGCAAGTAGACTCTGTACAGAGTACATCTATGCCTCGGCGTCGTACGAGGCTGGCGTCATCCATCGGCGTGGCCGTCCGTCTGCGCAAGGCTCCCACGGAGCATGCACTCCGTACGAGTCTCTTCTGTCTCCTCTCCTTTCTCTCTTTTCTCTCCTTCTACTCTGTCCTCTCTCCTCTCTTCTATTCCTTCCTCCGGTGGATCTTGGGCTTCGCTCAGCTGTGTTCAGCTCGTCTGCACCGGCCCACCGCCGGCGTGCCATTGGCCTGCAGCGCAGAGGATTTGCCAGGCTCGTGCCGACCGGCCTGTACTCCGTAGCTTAAGCGTACCGAGTATTAATACTCCTTTACTTTTACTTGTGCGCCGTAGTGCGCTGCGCCGTCCCGCGCGTTCTCCGCAGTGGCTGTCTGTCTGTCCTTAGCCGCCGCACGAAAAGGACACCTGTTGCTGCGGCTCGACGCGAGCTCGTGTCGCCCGTCTCCCTGGCTGGCTGCACGTCTGCTCCGTGAGGACGCACAGCCGTTTGTCCTCGTTGCCGTCGTTGCCGTCGTTGCCGTTTGCCTCGCGCGTGCTTCCGTCTGGACTGGCCCTTCTCGTCTCTTGTTCCCTTCTTCCTTCCCATTCCGACACCATCTCGCGCACCTTCCCGACTACCACCAGGAGCTCCCGCACCGCTCTAGGCTGCGCCTTCCCTCCCTTGCGCCCCACGTCGCTACCTCCTTTTTCAGGGCCTTTCTTTCTCTCTACTCCGTAAACGTGTTTTTTTGGATACGTATCTCTCTCTCCCTCCCTCCCTCCCTTTCCCTGCTCTCGTTATTTCGTTTTGTTTCTCTTTGCGACGCCCCGTCTTCCTCCTCGACCATCTCTTCGTTTCCCTTCTTCCATTCGTTCCTTTTTCTCTTTCGTTTCTTTTCTTTTTTTGCCTGTCTTTGGCCACGGTCTCCTTTTTCTTATCCCTCCGCTCGCCGCGCGGCAGGACGAATCGCCTCGGCTTCTCTTTTGCGCATTCTTCCCTCTTCGCCTCCTCGACCTCGTCTGCGCATCCTCGACCTCGACCTTCTGATTTTCCGTCCTGCGTCCTCCGTCCTGCTTCCCAATTCTCCCCCCCGTCCCGCACCATGGCCGCCAAAGCCGCTGCGGCCTCCGGCGCTCAGCCCGCCGCCGCCGACACCCTCCGCCAGCGCGCCGCCGTCGCCTCCATCCCGGCCAACGGCGCCGCACCGCTGGCCGCCGTCGAGGTCGACGACAAGAAGACCGCCGCCGCCAAGGCCCCGCGGCCGTCGCCGTCCGTCTGGGCCCTCCTCGACGAGTGGGAGGTCGTCTGGGCGCCCATCCTCTTCACCTTGGCCGCCCTCTTCACACGCCTCTACAAGATCGGCTTGTCCAACATCGTCACCTGGGACGAAGCACAGCAAGTCTCCCCCGCACAGAGGACAGCGGCGGCCGGGTCAGGAACAGACAGCTAACGGACCCTCCCAGCTTCGGCAAGTTCGGCTCCCACTACCTGCAGCACACCTTCTACTTCGACGTGCACCCGCCCCTCGGCAAGCTCCTCGTCGGCCTGTCTGGCTACATTGCGGGCTACAACGGCAGTTTCGAATTTAAGTCTGGCGAAACCTACCCCGAGGAGCTCGACTTCTGGACCATGCGCGCCTTCAACGCCATGTTCGGCGTCTTCATTATTCCCATGGCCTAGTACGTGCACCGGCAGACAGCTGAGAGAAGAAAAAAAAGAAGAAAAAAGAGGACTGGGGTACTCGGACGAACCAAGAACCAGCGCTGACCTGCAGCTTCACCGCGCGCGAGCTCAACTTCTCGCGGCCCGCCGTCTGGCTCGTCACCCTCATGGTCCTCTGCGAGAACAGCTACACCACCATCTCCCGCTTCATCCTCCTCGACTCCATGCTCCTGTGCGGTACCGTGGCCACCGTCCTGTGCTGGGCCAAGTTCCACCGCGTCCAGGACCAGAGCTTCGGGCCTGCCTGGTTCTTCTGGCTCTTCATGACCGGCCTCAGCATCGGCTGCGTCACCAGCGTCAAGCTGGTCGGCCTCTTTGTCACCGCCATGGTCGGCCTCTACACCGCCGAGGACCTGTGGCGCAAGTTTGGCGACATCAAGATGAAGCCGGTGGGTTCTCTCGCCTGCTCTCTGCTCCTATACGCCTATACGTGTGTGCCCCCTGCTGACGACCAGACCGTTCTCGCCGCCCACGTGGTCGCGCGTGTCGTCGGCCTCATCGTCGTGCCCTTCCTCATCTACCTGCTCAGCTTTGCCATCCACTTCGCCGTCCTCACCCACTCCGGCCCCGGCGACGCCCAGATGAGCTCGCTCTTCCAGTCCAACCTGGAAGGCACCGAGGTCGGCCAGAACAGCCCACTGGAGATCGCCTACGGCTCCCGCGTCACCCTCAAGAACATGGGCTACGGCGGCGGTAAGCGCGCACCCGAGGCACAATTGGAAGTACAGGCCACTGACTGACAAACGCAGGCCTGCTCCACTCCCACGTCCAGTATGGCTCTCGCCCCCCCCACTGGGCCATCTCTTGCCTCTCGCCTCGCCGGCTCCGCCGCCCTGTGCTTGTTTGCTAACGCTTGGTTTGCAGGACGTACCCCGAGGGCTCCAACCAGCAGCAGGTGACCTGCTACCACCACAAAGACAGCAACAACGACTGGTTCTTCTACCCGACGCGCGAAGAGCCCGCGTACGAGAGCCAGGAAGAGCCCACGTTCGTCGGCGACAAGGCCGTGATCCGCCTGATCCACGCACAGACGGGCCGCAACCTGCACTCGCACGAGATTGCAGCGCCCGTGACCAAGGCCGACCGCGAGGTGTCGGGCTATGGTAACCTCACCGTGGGCGACGCCAAGGACTACTGGCAGATCGAGGTCCTCGACGACGTGGCTTCGCGCGACCACAGCCGCATCCGCACGCTGACGACCTCCTTCCGCCTGCGCCACAAGGTCTTGGGCTGCTACCTGCGCGCCGGCAACGTCAACCTGCCGCAGTGGGGGTTCCGCCAGATCGAGGTCACGTGCACAAAGGAGAACAAGCCCAAGGACACCTTCACCCACTGGAACGTCGAGGCGCACGTCAACGACAAGCGTGAGTTGCCTGCTGTTTTGCTCGCGTGCCGCTGGTCCCTTACTCACTGTGTGCAGTCCCTCCGGGCGAACCCGGCTCGTACAAGTCGCCGTTCCTACGCGACTTCATCCACCTGAACGTGGCTATGATGACGAGCAACAACGCGCTCGTGCCCGACCCGGACAAGCAGGACGACCTGGCCTCGCAGTGGTGGCAGTGGCCCATCCTGAACGTGGGGCTGCGCATGTGCGGCTGGGACGATAAGATCGTCAAGTACTTCCTGCTGGGCAACCCGCTGGTGTACTGGGGGTCGACGGCGGCCCTGGGCGTGTTTGCCGGCCTGGTGGCGTGGTACACGATCCGGTGGCAGCGCGGGTACCAGGAGCTGTCGCAGGCGGACATCGACCACATCCACTACGCCGGCATCTACCCGGTGCTGGGATGGTTCCTGCACTACCTGCCCTTTGTGATCATGGCGCGCGTCACCTACGTGCACCACTACTACCCGGCGCTCTACTTTGCCGTGCTGACGTTTGGCTTCCTCGCCGACTGGTTCCTGAAGAACCGCAACGCCGTGGTCCGCACGGTCGCGTTTGGTGTCCTCTACGCCGGCACCATTGGCCTCTACGCCTACTTCATCCCCATCTGCTGGGGCATGCCCGGCCCCAACGCGCAGTACAGCTACATGAAGTGGTTCGACTCGTGGCGGATCTCGGACTAAGCTGCGAGCGAACCGAGGCGCGCGCACGTGGCGAGCGCTGGGCGAGGGATACCAAAACATTCAGGTTACGGAACCAAAAGATGGCCTTGGGGTGGGAGTTCTGGCTATACACTGTTCTTGGGATTATCACAACGCGCGGTCGGAGAGGCGGGAGAGATCCGCTTGCACTGCGCTCCCTTTATTTTCTCTGTCGGGAAACACAAACACCAGAAAACACAAGCATCCTGCAATGTTTTTATTGTAATATACAGTACGACGGTCTTTTACGTTCCTTTTTGATCTCTTCTCTGGGCTTTGCGACGTAACGGCATTGGTATTGGAAACAGTATACAAAATATGAACAGAAAGCCCACATAAAGTTCTGCTGGTCGACTCCGAGCTTGTTGATCCCATGGGCTATATGGTACAAAGAACCAATGAGCTCCCCAGACGAACCCCGAGACGAGAACAGAACGCCGCACGTTGTATTCTATACAGACCATGCAAAGGAGAGAGAGAAGAGGAGGGGGAGAAGGGGGGGGTATTATCGTGGAACGGGCAGTAGGAAAGACCGGTCGGGAGGCCGTCGGGTCAGCAGCAGCCGCCAGCGGCGCTGTAGCCGGCCTTGTCGAGCCGCAGGGGGCCGGAGCCGGAGCCGGAGGCGGCGCCGCCGCCGGCGGTGCCGGCAGACGCGTAGCCGGGGGCCTTGACGCCGGAGCGGCGGTCGTTGAGGTCGTAGCGGCCGGCCTGGATGTTTTGGTAGATGCGGTCGGCGACGCGCAAGAAGGCGTGCTCGACGTTCTCGCCGCTCTTGGCGCTCGTTTCCACGTAGGCGAGCACGCCGTTGCGCTGCGCCCAGTCGCGCGCCTCCTGGCGGGTGACCTGGCGCTGGTTGTCGTCGTCGCCGCCGCCGTCGCCGCCGCCCCCCGTCCCCGTGAGGTCCGCCTTGTTGCCGACCAGGAGGACGACAATGTCTGGGTCGGCAATCTGGCGCAGGTCGTCGAGCCAGTCCTTGACGTGCAGAAAGGTCTGCTTGCGCGTGAGGTCAAAGACGAGGAGGGCGCCCGAGGCGCCCCGGAAGTAGGACCGCGTCACCGACTTGTACGTCTCCTGGCCGGCCGTGTCCCACAGCGACAGCTTCATGTGCTTCTGCGGCTCCGCCGGGAGCGCGCGCGGGGGGTCCGGCAGGCCGGCCGCAGCGGCGGCGGCAGTCGCGGGTGTCGCGGGTGTCGCGGGTGTCGCGGGTGTCGCGGGTGTCGCGGGTGTCGCGGATGTTGTGGGTGTTGAAGGTGTTGTAGGTGTCGTGGCTGTCGTGGGTGTCGTGGCTGGTTGTGTTGCGGCCGCCCCGTTGCTGGCGGCTTCTTCCCTAGCATAGGCGCGGCTGTGCGGCGGCCCGACCGGGACGATGCGGCTGCCAAACTCGACGCCGATGGTGACGTCGTGGTGGGCGACGAAGCGGCCCTCGCACAGGCGGATGGTCAGGCTGCTCTTCCCACAGCCCGAGTCGCCGATGCACACGAGCTTGGCAATGTAGTCCCAGGGGGGGGGCGGAGAGGAGGACGACATGAGACCGGCGAGGAGAGGGGGAGGGGGGGAAAAGGGGGTTGGGGGTGCGAATGGGCGGCGCGCGGTTGGACCGGATAACGTTGGGAAAAAAGGAGGTCCAAAGGATCGATCGTTCGCTGCGAAGCCGGACAACGAGGTCGGCGAGACAGGTTGGCGGCCGACAACAGCTGGCTCTTGCCGCTCACGTGGCCGGCCAGGTCAGCCAGCAGCAGCCAGCAGCCAGCAGCAGGTCAGCAGGCGCTGCCGTCACGCAGGTGGGGCCGGTCGTGGGGCCCGTGGTCTCCAGTGGGTCCCGCCTCCGGGTTTCTCCAAGAGGGTTTCCTACTGGGCGCGCTTGGTGCTTTGATAACGCCCTGCTGGCTGGACTGGCTGGAATGCCCTCTTTGTTCCGTGTCCGGCGTGTCTGCCAGATACGCCGTGGCCTGCGCATCGCTCTTTAGTCAGATGCTCTTTTCGCTCGACTCGTGCTTCCTGCTTCTCTGCCTGCTGCACGGCCGCTTTCACAGCTGCCTGCGACTAAGCGTCTCTCCCATTCCTGCAGGCAGCACTTGAAACGGTGCCTATCCGCCGCCACTGCGCCAGCCATAGCGCTTATCACCGCTATCGCTGGGCATTAAATCAGTAAGATACAGTGGCCGCCAGGCCGCCAGCAGGCCCCGCTCCCTTAGCGCTGGCTGGCTGGCTGGCTGGCTGGCCTTGGGCGCGCCTACCGTTCTGCCTCGTCTGCGCGCCGAAACAGGCGGTCACGGCTGGCGCCTTCCCTGTATCTCGACCGGATGACTCTATCGCGTGCCCGCCCTTTTCTTCTCTGCATTCTGGCTCTCCACCCTTTCTGTTCGTCCTGCCTTCTCGCCTACGGCATCGCGAGACGTTGCACCGCTTCTTGTCGCTCTCGTCACACGCCAGTGTCCCCGACCACCGCAGCCACCCCCTTCTGCTAGGCCGCCCCTGCTTCCGTCATCGGTGGCTGACGTGACCACGGGCCCGTTTCTCTTGCTCTTCTCCCGGCGGCCTTCGCTCTCGGCCATCTCTTCGCGCGCCTCCCAGTCTCGACCTCCATCTCCTTGGCCGTCCCTTGGCCGTCTCGAGCGTCTCGACCGACAGCAGCTGCGCGTGCTCGGAAGCAGGCCGCTTCCCAGAACCCGACCCGCCTGTGCAGATCCCGTGCCTACAGTGAAGCTCCGAAACACCCTTCTCGTTCCCTTCCGCCGGACCCCCTCCCCTCCTCCCCTCCTTGTTTGTCCGCGAGAGCACACCGACACGCTCGCGTTCGACTGTGCGTCTTGTGCATCTCGCCTGATCAGACGATCTCTCACGCTCTCTCGTTTGCTGCATCGGCTGCATCGGCTGCATCGGCTGCGTGGACGGCGCGCGCCACGACGACGTGAGGAGAGGCCGCGAGCGATAGGCCGACGGCACACACCAGCGCGCTCCCCAGACATCGCCGCTCTCGGTTTCCAGCGCGGGGGTTGTCGTCCTTGGGGGCGGAACACCCGACGATGTTTTCGGAATGTACGTGTCTCTTGTTCTGGGTGGGCGGCGGTCCCGCATTCCGCGCGGATCGGACTGAGCTAACGCGCGTGTGTCGGGACGGATAGATGCGTCCAAGTTCCTGGCCCAGTCCCAGTCGCGGCTGTCCGCCTTTGGCCAGCCAGCCGGCGACGACAACGGCAGCACCGCTGGCGGCGACGCGGCCAGCCGGCGGGCGGCGGCCGACTGGCCGTCGTCCTCGCGAGCAGCCGGCAGCGGCCGCCCCTACGGGCGGTCCTTTCTAGGACGTGGGTTTGGCGGCGCCCCGTTGGCGGGCCCGTACCAGGCCGCGACGTCCGGCTCACGGTTCGGCCAGCTCAACTTTGCGTCGCGTTACGTGGCAGCGCCCGACGCGCCCCTCTTCCACGAGGTCGAGGAGGAGGACGAGGCGGGCGGGCTGGTCGACGACGACCGCGGCGGCGGCGGCGACGACGAGCTCGAGCGCGACCGCGAGGCCGCCGACCTGTACGCGCTGCAACGGTCACGGCGGGTCTTTGCCGCCAGCCGGCTGGAGGAGAGCTCTGGGACCGAGAACGAGCGCAGCCGCGCGTCGATGGGCGAGAGCCGCGAAGACGAGAGCGACGGCGGGCGTCGCGGCGGCCGAAGCCTCTACCGGTCGCGGCACGGCTCGTCTGAAGACGGCCGCGGTGGCCGCGGCCGCGGCGAGGACAGAATGGAGGATGTCGGACTCGAATCGACCGTTGCCGACGACAGCGAGCCGCCACCGGACCTGACCGTCGAAGCCGGCCCCCCGGATACGGACGACGACGACAACGACGACAACGGCCGCCAGCGGCGTCCGCCTGCGTTTCAACGGTTCGCCGCCGGCAAGGATCCGCGGCGCTTCGCCTTCCGGCGGGACTCGTACGGCAACGACTCGGAGCTGGGTCTGCTGCACAAGGGACCCGGTGCCGGTGCCAGCACTGGTGGGGCCAGGGGCCGAGGCATGGCGGGCGGCCTGGGTGCGGACAGCGAGGCCAGCTTTGCCCCGGACACGGAGGCGGCGGCGGCGGCAGCAGCGGCGGCAGGAGGCGGCGTGCCAGCGTCGGACGTGGAGCTGTTCCGCCACGACCCGTTCTTTGCGTGGATCTACCTCATTGCGCTTGCGTCGCTGTTTGCGACGTTTGTGCTGGTGTATCTGCACACGTCGGTGCCCAGCGGCGGCGGCGGCAAGAATGGCGGGTGGGGCGACACTATCTACACGACGCTTCTGTCGTCGCTGCACCTGCTGGCGGTGGACACGCTGGTGGCGGTGATCGTGTCGATGGTGTGGCTGGCGGCACTGCGGTCGTTCTCGCGGCACCTGGTGGCGACGATCCTGGTGGCAGTGCCGGTGATCCTGGTGTCGTTTACCATCTACCCGCTGGTGGCGAGCTTCCAGGGGGGGGGCAGCGGCTCGGGCAGCACGCGGCTGCAGGACACGGTGATGCGGTGGGCGGCGCTGGTGCCGGGGGTGTCGGCGGCGGTGTGGGTGTACCTGGTGTGGAAGGGGCGGTACGCGCTGCGGTCGGCGGTGGACATTCTGGAGTTTGCGAGCCGGATCCTGGCGGCGAACTCGGCGCTGGTGCTGGTGGGCCTGGGGTGCCTGGTGCTGGTGGTGGTGTGGACGTGGGCGTGGCTGGCCATGTTCACGCGGGTGTTTCTGGGGGGCACGTTCTCGAGCCGGCTGTCGCGGTTCATCATCAGCACGTCGAGCTGGTGGCTGGGCGCGTACTTTGTGCTCATGTACCTGTGGACGCTGTCGGTGCTGGCGGGGGCGCAGCGGGCGGCGACGGGGGCGACGGTGTCGCAGTGGTACTTCCACCGCAACGTGCAGCCGGCGCCGTCGTCGAACGAGGTGGTGTCGGCGGCGCTGCACCACGCGCTGACGACCATTTTCGGGTCCATCTGCCAGTCGACGCTGCTGGCGCTGGCCGTGCGCCTGCCGCTGCTGGTGCTGCCGCGGCGGCTGGCGCAGGGCCTGGGGCTGGTGTGCTACTCGTTTGTGCCGGCGCCCATTGCGGCGCTGACGAACCCGCTGACTCTGACCTATGCGGCCATCCACTCGCAGAGCCTGGCGGCGTCGGCGCAGGGGCTGAGCCAGCTGGACTTTCTGGCGCCGGAGGGGCCGACGACGACGCTGACGCCGCGGGCGTTTGCGCGGCGGCGGGGGGGGCTCGGAGGGCGGCGGCGGCGGGGGGGGGGCTCGGAATCGGCGTCCGCCGCCGCCTCGTCGCCGCTGCTGCCGTACCGGCTGGCCAAGCTGCTGCTGCACGCGACGCGGTTCATCATGGCGACGGCGCTGGGGTTTGCGGGCTGGGTGATGACGGCGCGGCAGCTGCGCATCGCGGTGCCGGACGGGCCCGGGAGCGGCGGCGGCGGCGGCGGCGGCGGCGGCAGCCTGCGCGGCAGCGCCTACGCCTACGTGGTGGGCCTGGTGGCGAGCTTCATCGGCTGGGGCGTGCTGGGCGCCATGGAGGGCATCCTCAGCGGGATCGTGGACGCGGTGGTGATTTGCTACGGCAGCGAGACGCGCATGGCGGGCCACACGGGCGGCGGCGGCGGCGGCGGCGGCGGCTACTGCATGGAGGCGGCGTACCTGTTTGGCGGCCGGGGCAGCGACACCGGCGACGACGACGACGGGTTCCGGCGCACCAACCGGGAGGTGTATTAGGAGTCGGAGGGACGGGGGCGGCGTTTTCTTTTCCTTTGGGTTTCCTCTGGGTCCCTTTGGGTGGTCCCTTTGGGTCTGGCTTGGTTACCACCAGCCCGTCTGGGTTTCATTGTGTCTGGTAGTCTTTTTTGATAGGCCGTTGAATCGATACATACGTTTATATTTACGCACAGTGGTGGCTGGCTGGCTGCATGGCTGAGCAGCGGGAGGCAAAGAGGCAAATGGCGGTTGGCGGTCACGATGTCGTGGCACAGTGCGGCAGAAGGCTGCCTCCGCGGGCCTTCTAGAACCAACCCCAGTGAGGCGCAGCAGCGCGGTCCTCTGTACGTAAAGTCCGTCAGCACTCCGTCTAATACGGAAGAGGACGGCGTCGTCACGGCTGCCAATTTCGCTATCTCTTGGCACCTCTTGGCGAGGGCACGTCGTCTGCGAGTTCAGCGAGGACGGACGGCGGACGGACGGATGAGCGTACGCTTGTAAAGTACGGAGCATTACGGAGGAACGTAAAGTCGAATCTATGAAAGTCGCTTCGTCCCGTCAATCGTGAAATCGTCGCACGGTGCAGCGAGGCAGCTCCTGCCTGTTGTCTGACGCAAGCCACACGCGTCGATTAGCGCGGGCAAAGAGGCAACGACCCTCCCCCCCCCCCTTCCTCGCTCACGCACCTGTTGCCCCCCCGCCCCGCCTTGCTTGCGCGCACGACGGCCCGGCGGCCGCCTTCTGAAACCCGGCGCGCCCGCTATATGAACCACCCACCGGCACAGCACCCGTTTCTGGTCGCCCCTCACTCCTCCGTCAACCGCACATTTTGTCCCTTTTTTTTTTCTTTGTGGTCGTTCTCACTCATCCTCTCTCCGCCATGGCTGACTTTGACGCCCCGCCCGGCCCGCCGCCGCCCAAGGTGCCCGAGGGCTGGGTGGCCCGCTGGAACGAGCAATACAAGGAGTGGTAGGTGTCTGTCCGCGTCCCATCATCCATCGGAGAGCCGACCGAGCCCGAGCCCGAGCGAGACCGCTGACGGCGCGCCCCAGGTTCTACGTCAACACGTACACGAAAAAGTCGCAGTGGGACAAGCCCACGGCGCCCGCGCGGCCGCCCGACGACGCCGAGGCCCCCGACGGCCCGCCGCCCAGCTACTCGCCGGGCTCCGGGCCGGCGCCGTCGGACGCCAAGAAGAACCCCTTTGCCTCGTCTGCGTCGGCGACCTCCTCGTCGGCCGACCGCGCCCACACCCCGTCCTCGGCCCAGGAGACCGAGGACGAGCGCCTCGCGCGCCAGCTCCAGCAGGAGGAGAACGCCCGCGCCGCCGCCGCCGCCGGCGGCGGCAGCGGTGCGGCCGCTGCCTATCTGAGCGGCGCCGGCGGTGCCACCAGCCCCGGCGGCTCCGCCTTGCCCCCCAGCGGCAGCACGTCCCCCGGCGCGGCGGCGGGGGCGGCGCCCTCGGGCCAGCGCGGCCTGCTCGGCAAGATCTTTGGGGGGAGCAAAAACAAGCACCAGTATCCGCAGCAGCAGCAGCAGCAGCACTACCCGGGCGCCGGGTACGGCCCCACCGGGTACGCCAACACGCCGCCGCCGCAAGGCTACGGCCAGCCGGCGTACGGCGGCGGCTACGGCGGGTACGGCGGCGGCGGTTACGGCGGGCCGCCGCCGCCGCCGCCGGGGGGCGGCTACGGGGCGCCGTACGGCGGCGGTGCGCCGGGCGGCTACTACGGGCCGCCGGGCGGCTACTACGGCGGCGGCGGCGGCGGCTACCCGCAGCAGCAGCAGCAGCCGGCGCGGCGCCAGGGCATGGGCACGGCGGGCGCGGCGGCGCTCGGCGTGGGCGGCGGCCTGCTGGGCGGCATGCTGCTGGGCGAGGCGCTGGACGGCGGCGACGGCGGCGGCGACTACGGCGGTGACGACGGCGGCGACTTTGGCGGCGACGGTGGCGGCGACTTTTAGGGGGGTGGTAGCGGGAGATGGCCGTGTCCAACGAACGGATCGCGGCGCCATGACACACAATCAATGACCCTTTCCAAGAGCTATTTCACCTCTGTTCTATGTATGCTGAAAGCACGGCTCCTCGTACTGCCCGTGCGAGCCAAAAAAACGGTCGACGGTCGCCAACGACACCCTCACCTCCCCCGGCATTCATCGCCGGCCAGCGGCGCCCGGCTTCGGGGTCTTGCTGCCGCTGCCCGCCAGGTACGCCGCCATGTCGAAGGAGCTGCCCGGCGCCGCGCCGCCGCCGCCGCCGCCGCCGAGGATGCTATTCATGGGGTTGGCCTTTTGCCGCTCCTCGAACTCGGCGCGCATTTCTGGGTCCACTGACGGTTAGCGAGAGGAAAAACAAAAAGAAGGAGGAACAAGAAAAAAGGGACGCACTCTGGTCCATCATGTAGGGCATGCCAAACATGATGACCATGGCCACCAGCGCCATGAGCATCATGGGGTTCTTGAGCAGGCTCAGCACCGAGAACGTGCTGCGCTCCGCGTAGTACGACTTGGGCTGCAGCGTCAGGGGGGCCACCAGAAAGGTCGGCCGCCCGCCGCCGCCGCCGCCGCCCGCCACCCGCGGCAGCGCCGCGCCCCGGTTGTCCCAGTCGTTGCCGCGGTAGGTCTCGGTCACCTCGACGGTCAGCGGCGCCGCCCCGTCTTCGCCGCTGCCGCCGCCCTCTGTGACGACATCCACCCGCAGCGGCCCAAACGCGTGCGTCGCGCAGTGCACCTCGCCCAGGTACGAGCCCGCCGTCACGTTGCCAAACACCAGCTGCCCGCCCGCCGTCAGCGGCGCCGACACGTGCCGCCGCCCCCCGCCCGCCTCCAGCGTCGCCCGCGTCCACGCCGGCAGCCCCGCCAGCAGCTGCTGGTTCTGCTGCCGGTTCGCCGCCGCCGCCTGCTGCGCCGCCTGCTCGTCCGCCGTCCCGTACAGCGGCACGCCGATCTGCAGCGCAAACGACGTCGTCGCCGCCGCCGTTGCCGCCGTTGCCGCGGCCGTGCGCAGCAGCGCCAGAGCCGCAAAGAGGGAAACCGCACGCATGGTCGAGAAGTCGGGGCGGAGAGGGCGGTCCTGGATGGCGATGGGTCGTTGTCGTGTTCGAAAGGGGAGGCGGGACGTGGACTATGGCCGGCCTGTTTGCTGACTAATACTGTGGGGCTGACTACGGACAGCACATGCGGAGCATACAAAACAACGACGTCGTAATTCAAGAGTATCCTATCCGAACCAGATCCCATCGCTCGACTCCCTACCCCGCGCGCTCCCCTCCGCTCCCCTCTGCCGCTCGCCCCTACGCCGTCTCGGCCGCCTTAAAGGCCTGCTCAAAGTCGGCAATGATGTCGTCAATGTGCTCGGTGCCGACGGAGATGCGGATCAGGTCCTCGGTGACGCCCGAGTCGATGCGCTCCTGCTCCGACAGCTGCTCGTGGGTGGTGGTCCACGGGTGGATGGCCAGCGTCTTGGAGTCGCCGACGTTGGCCAGGTTGGACACGAGCTTGAGGTTGTCGACGACGGCGCTGCCGGCGGCGCCCGTGCCGCGGCGCACGCCAAAGCTCAGCACGCCGCCGTGGCCGCGCGCCAGGTACTTCTGGGCCAGCGCGTGCGACGGGTGGCTGGGCAGGCCCGGGTACGACACCCAGCCGACGTAGGGGCTCTTCTCGAGGTACTCGGCCAGCGCCTGCGCGTTGGCGGCGTGGCGCTCGGCGCGCAGGCTCAGCGTCTCCAGGCCGATCAGCAGCTGCTGCGCGGCAAAGGGGTTGAGCGCGGGGCCAAAGTCGCGCAGCAGCTCCACGCGCACGCGGATGGCGAAGCTGATGGGGCCAAACGTCTCCCAGAACTTGAGCCCGTGGTAGCCCTCGGACGGCTCGACAAACTGCGGGAACCGCGCGCCGTGCTTGCCCCAGTCGAACTTGCCGCTGTCCACCACCACGCCGCCGATGGTCGTGCCGTGCCCGCCGATCCACTTGGTCGCCGAGTGCACCACAATGTCCGCGCCGTGCTCGATCGGCCGCACAAAGTAGCCGCCCGCCCCAAACGTGTTGTCCACCACCAGCGGCACGCCCTTGGCGTGCGCCAGCTCCGCGATCCGCGCAAAGTCCGGCACGTTGTAGCGCGGGTTGCCGATGCTCTCAATGTACACCGCCTTGGTCTTGTCGTCGATGGCCGCCGCCAGCGCCTCGGGCGCGTCGCCCGTCACGAACTTGGTCTGGATGCCCAGCCGCCCAAACGCCACCTTGAACTGGTTGTACGTGCCGCCGTACAGGTTCGACGTCGACACAATGTTGTCGCCCGCGTGCGCCAGCGCCGCAATGGCCAGGAACTGCGCCGCCTGGCCCGACGCCGTCGCCACCGCCGCCACGCCGCCCTCCAGCGCCGCCATGCGCTTCTCAAACACATCCACCGTGGGCTGTCCGTTAGTCTCTGGTCTCGCTCTGCTTTCTGCCTTGTCTCTGTCTCTGTTGCACCCACGTTCATGATCCGGCTGTAGATGTTGCCAAACTCCTTGAGGCCAAACAGGCGAGCGCCGTGCGCCGAGTCGTTGAAGACATAGCTCTGCATCGTCAGAAACGCGCTTTTTTTCTTCCCGCCTCGACCTCTCTCCAAGGCTTCTCACCGTCGTCGCATAGATGGGCACGGCGCGCGAGTTGGTCGCAGGGTCCGGCGTCTGGCCCGCGTGCAGCTGCAGCGTCTCAAAGTGCTTCGAGTCCGTCATGGTGGGCAGATGCGATGGCGAGAGAAAGGGAGCAGTTGAGCGCGAAAATAAAAAAAGAAAAAAAAAGCTGCAAGATATCTTACGAGAAACTGGGCACGGGAAGGAGGGGGAAGCTGACTGCGGGCGGGACAGCTCTTAAAGGCCAACAGCCCCCCGTTACTCCTTCCTCCTCGTCGTGTGCCCCGCGCCCGCTAACTACAGAGTCATTACGGCTAATCGTTTTCGTTACTCTATTTCTGTTACGCCTGGGAAACGTCGTCCCCCATCGTCCCTTCCTCTTCCTGCTCGTGGCGTGCTGTCCATATTTTTTGTCGGCAAGGCGTTTCTCTTGCTGAGCCCTTTCTCTCGCCATGGGGCCAATCCGATGCCTGTTTCGGGCATGGAAAGTGGGGTGTTAGCGAGCACGCCATCCCGCCAGCTGGCCGGACAGCCAATCACAGGCGCCAAGGCGTTGGCCTCGCAGGGCAGGCAGCGAGCCGCTGCCGCTGCTGCCGCTGCTGACGCCGCCGGGGCCCCCAAAATGGCGGAAGATGTGCGCGCGCTTTCACCATCTTCCGGTTCTCGCTGCGGCGGGCAGGCCCAGCCGGGCCGGCCGTTGCGGCTGGCGAGGGCCCGCCTTTTTGTCGCATCATCGCGGGCGGCACGGCGCAAGGCCGTGTTCCAGGTCACGTGATACGGTTGGCGACAGCCGCGGGAAAGGAGAGGAAAAAAGAAGTAAACATACGGAACATCGTTAAATCCTTCGCGCCAGCCCCGTGCCCGCTCTACAAAGCAACGAGAAAGCAGACCGTTCATACAAAAAACAAGCCAAAAAGCGAGAGGCCCCCGTTCTCGGGCCATCCCGCCGTCCGCCTAGACCCAACCCAGCACAGCTGCGGTCGTCCATTTTGGTCGCCTGGTTCGCCATGGGGGAAGAGAGAGACCGCGCCCCCGAGCGCCGTCTCTCCCCCCCTCCCCCTCCACCCCCGGGGGCCGAGATCGCTCTATGTGCGGCTGGCGGCGTCCTTCATCTCCGCGGCGTAGGCGGCCTGGTTGCGCCGGGCGGGCTTGCGCAGGCCGCCGCGGACGCTCAGGGCGAGCAGGACGGCGGAGGCGGCCCAGGAGCAGAAGGAGAAGGCCGAGAAGGCGGTGGACGCGCGGGCTGCGCCGCAGACGGTGCCGCGGCAGAAGATCAGGTGGTTGAGGAAGACGGCGAGCGCGATGAAGCCGCCAAAGTACATGACGGCGTTGGCCGCGTCGATGGCCACGGCCGCGTAGGGGACATACACTGCGTCTGTCGTCAGTAGACGGACGACACGAGCGCCGAGAGGAAAGTTGTGAAAAGATATATGCTTACAGCGCGGCGCAAAGCGCGAGGTGCCTTCGGTGTAGACAAGGGACACCAGCGACAGCACGGGCAGGGCGACCAGGAAGCTGACCTGGGACGGCGCCGACATCCGCGTGTCGACGGTGTACCAGTTGACGACTGTGGATGAGGTTAGCGGTCTAGCCAGCGGTCTGGCCTGCGGCCGGCCGGTGCATGCATCCACAAACGCACCATAGGCAGAGAGACCCAGGACGATCAGGGCCATGACGAGCTGCTGCGCGCGCAGCACGAGGACCCAGTTGAGACCCATATTGAGAGAGGAGGGGGGAGGAAGACCGGCTTGCCGAGAGAGAAGACCGTACCAAAAGGTTAAAAGAGGAAGAAAACCTTACCAGAGGTCCAAAGAAAAAGACCGTACCAGACGTCAAAAGAAAGAAAAGAAAGGAGGGTCAACGATGAGGAAGGAAAGGAAGAAAAGGAAGAGAACAAAGCAGAGGGGAGACGTGGATGAAAAGAGATGGAAACGAGCCCGGACCGGCCAGGAAAGGGCGTCGAGCTGCCGTTTATGCACTCGAGAGCCAAGCCCGGGTGTCAGTGAAGAAGGGCCCAGGGGGGGGGGGGCGACGGCCGGGCGCGCGGTGTGCTCGTCGAGTTTGCTCTTGTCATTGTTTCTGCTTGCCTCCGCCTCGGCGTCTGATACGTGAGGCAAGCTGCCCCCTTGAGCCATTCACTGGCTGGGCCGGCCTGCCGGGTGTATTGCACACGCGTACGCAGTACGACTTGTACAGCGTGCACGCCAGTTGGGTGGGTGGTAAGATCGCCGTCATGCGCGGCGCGCGAATGTGAAGCCGACCTGAAACATGGCTGGGCGCAGCGGCGCCAAACCAGCGGCAGCCCGCCAGGGGCACGTCCTTGTAAGCATACGCACGCAAAAAAAAAAAAGAGGCCAGCAAGAACAAGAAACACGCCACGCGCCCGTCGTTGACCTGCTCTCGCCGGGTGCACGTCGTCGTTGATGCGCTGGTGGTCACGTGGTCACCACCACGGTTGATATTGACTCTCTGTACGGAGTACGCTGAAGCTTCGCAACCACGCCCGCCCATACAGCCGCACACGTCTCAGCCCGCGACGCCAGCACCAGGCCCGTACGGGCGGCACATCTTGGCCGCTGTCGGAAGTCTCCGCGGCCGCCCCCGGTTCCGTCGCAGGCGCTCGGCGCAGATGCGATGGGACGTGTTTGACTCCGCGGGACGTTCTTGGCAGAGCTGGCAGAGCTGGCCGGGCACCTCTCCTACAAAGAACCGCTCTGCGGCATCCGACGGACCCAAACGATGCAAAACACTTGGCTTTTCTTGGGTCGTGTTGGGCTGTATTTTTGGACACGTCCCTCCCCCGACGAACGGGCTCGCGTGTCAGAGCAGCGGGCACCGAATCCGGGCGAAGAGCAGCAGAAAAGACAGCAAGCGAGCCCACACCTGCGAGCAGACGGGCCCGCGGCGTACTTGTATATAGGCTCGAGGTTCCCCTGGGGCCCCGGGGCCCCGTACGGGCCCGTCGTCGATCGGCGCCGCCCAAACACGTGACATGACCGTGTCACGTGAATCACCCCGCACGTGAGAGAAGTTGCTCGGCGCGAGACGGCCCTTTTGCTGCCTGCTGATTGGGCAGCCACCCCGCCCTTTGCCTGCCTTTGGGGTCCGTCACATGCCAACGAATTCCAGAGCTCCGTCCGCCAGCGCACCTTCCCCGTACGGCGTTGCACCACGCCTGCGCAGAGGATCGCGCGCTAGTGCTGTTTTCGGCCAGTTCTCCGCCGAGAGCGAGAACCTGGGGGAGCACGACAGAGGCTGCCCGACCCGACATGTGCGCAGCCGGCTCTCTTTTGGGAAAGCACTGCCCGGCCCGGTGGGCGCGGCGGCCGCAGCGCGTGCCGCTGTCCCGGCTCGTTGAATCGCATGACAGGGCAGCGCACGGAGGTGCGTATGCTTTTAAGCCATGTATGCGTCTAATTTGTACGACGACGTGGGCGCACTGGGCGAACCGAGGCCCTCGGAAGCCTCCCACTCTGGGGCATTCCGCCGCTAGCTTCCCTCCACTTCCCCCCTAACGCGCCCCCCCAAATCCTGCCCCGAGGCCCCCGAGAGGGCGCTGAGCCGGGGCTGGCGCGGCTGACTGGGGCACCCACGCCCTCGTGTTCCAGCGCACTTGCCCTGAAGCGGCGGCGTCGTCGCGCGCTGTGCGGAGGACCGAATCCGTACCATCCCCGTGGGCTCATGACGTTGCTTGTTGGGGTCGCCGCTCAAATTCCTGGCCGCGCCCTCGTGCTCCGCCAGTCTGGCTTGTGCTTCGTCTGTTTGTCTGTCGTCTGATTTTCTGTCTGTTGATATCTTTGGGTCTCGCTCGTTTCTGCGCTCCTTCTTTTCTACTACTCTTCGACCTCTTCGACCTCTTCGACCTCTTCGACTGCTCTTCGACTGCTCGTCGACTCCTCGTCTCCTCTCCATACCACCATGTCGCCGTCCGAGGTTGCCGCGGCGATCGCCGTGGTGTCGAAGCCGCCGCCGCCCGGCGCGCCGTATGCGCTGCCGGTGCCCAACAGCCAGGTGCCGGGCCGCTCGGCGGTGTACCGGCACTGGCAGTTCCGGGACGTGGCGCTGCTGGAGACGCTCGAGTCGGACGTGTTCACGCTGCACGACGCGTTTGAGGTGTCGGTCAAGCACCGCGGCAAGCGCAACTTTCTGGGCTGGCGGCCGTGGAACCCGGCGACGCAGAGCTACGAGGAGAAGTACGTGTGGATGACGTACGCGGAGGCGGCGGAGCGGCGCAAGAACCTGGGCGCCGGCCTGGTCGAGCTGCACAAGCAGGTCGGCGTCACCGCCGACAAGTACGGCATCGGCATCTGGTGCCAGAACCGCCCGGAGTGGCAGCTGACGGGTGCGTACTGGCTTCTGCGCCCATGGGGAAGAGAGTGAATCTGCTGACCGCCGACAGACCTCGCGGCCATCTCGCAGTCGCTGTACAACGTGTCGCTGTACGAGACGCTGGGCCCCGAGGCGACCGAGTACATTATCAACCACGGCGAGCTGGTGTGCGTGGTGGCGTCGCTGCCGCACATCCCGGCGCTGCTGAAGCTGGCGCCGCGGGTGCCGTCGCTCAAGCTGATCGTGTCGACGGAGCCGCTGGCGGCGGGGGAGCCGGCGGGTTTCACCAAGGGCGCGCTGCTGGAGGAGATGGCGCGCGAGCACGGGATCCGCATCTACTCGATGGAGGAGGTGGAGCAGATCGGACAGCGGTCGGGGCGGCCGATGCGGCCGCCGCACAAGGACGACATCACGACGATCAACTACACGTCGGGCACGACGGGGGCGCCCAAGGGCGTGGTGCTGACGCACCGCAACATGGTGGCGGCCATCTCGTGCGCGCGGTCGTCGGGCTTCATGTCGCCGGACGACACCAACATCTCGTACCTGCCGCTGGCGCACATCTACGGGCGCATGGCGGACTGGTCGGCCATCAGCCTGGGGGCGCGCATCGGCTACTTCCACGGCGACATCACGGGGCTGGTGGAGGACATGAAGATCCTGCGGCCGACGGGGCTCTTCTCGGTGCCGCGCCTCTACAACAAGTTCCACTCGGCGATCCGCGCGGCCACGGTCGAGGCGGACGGCGTGCGCGGCGCGCTGTCGCGGCGGGCGGTGGCGGCCAAGATGGCCAACATGCGGCTGCCGCCGGGGCAGGCGACCAACTGGCACCCGCTGTACGACCGCATCTGGTCGCCCAAGGTGCGGCGGGCGGTGGGGCTGGACCGGGCCGTGTCCATGGTGTCGGGCAGCGCGCAGCTGGACCCGGAGGTGCAGCGGTTCCTGCGGGCGGCGTTTGGCAACAACTTTTTGCAGGGCTGGGGCATGACGGAGACGTGCGCGCTGGGCTCGGTGCAGGTGCGCGGCGACATGAGCGTGGGCAACATTGGCGGCCCGCAGCCGGGCGTGGAGTTCTGCATCGAGTCGGTGCCCGACCTCGAGTACACGGTGGAGGACAAGCCGTACCCGCGCGGCGAGCTGCTGGTGCGCGGGCCCATTGTGTTCCGCGAGTACTACAAGAACCCGGAGGAGACGGCGCGCGCGGTCGAGGCCGAGACGGGCTGGTTCCACACGGGCGACATTGTCGAGGTCGACGCCCTCGGCCTCTTCCGCATCATCGACCGCAAGAAGAACGTGCTCAAGCTGGCCCAGGGCGAGTACATCTCGCCCGAGCGCCTCGAGAACGTCTACCTCGGCGCCTGCACGCTGCTGTCGTCGGCCTTTGTCCACGGCGACCCCATCGAGGCCAGCCTCGTCGCCGTCTTTGGCATCGAGCCCGAGACCTTTGCGCCGTTTGCCAGCGGCGTGCTCGCCGAGGGCGGCAGCGCCAGCAAGATCGACCCCAGCGACACCGAGGCCCTGCGCCGCGCCGCCCGCGACCCGCGCGTGCGCGCCGCCGTGCTGCGCATCCTCGACGACGTTGGCAAGAAGAACAAGCTCAACGGCTTCGAGCGCGTCCGCAACATCCACCTCGAGATCGACCCCTTTACGGTGGAGAACGACCTGCTGACGCCGACGTATGTTTCCCCCTCTCTTGTGTCTCTTCTGTGTTTCCTTTCCTTTCTTCGTCCCTGTTGCTAACCGCCAGTCTCAAACTGAAGCGCCCGCAGGCCGCCAAGGCCTTCCGCGAGGTCATCGACCAGCTATACGCCGAGCTCAAGAGCCAGGAGAAGACGTCGGCGAAGCTGTAGAGAGAGAGAAGAGAGAGAAGAGGAGGGGTTGTATCGTGATAGACGTTTGGATCTGTCCTGTAAAATAAAGCTTGGTTATCATGGCGATTCGTCCCATCCGAGGCGTTCAGTGCTTGCGCTAGGCTGTGCGACCTGAGCTTCTAGCGTGAGGAAAGGCGCTGGAAACCCCGCAGCTGTCATACTCGGTACACTCCGTATGCTGACACAGCTTTCGCCAACGACCAGCGAGCGCAACAAACGTCCTTGTCTTGGAAACGAACAGGTAAGACAAAGAAAGGCAATGTGCTCCCCCGTATACTCCGTACGCATTCGCACCCCGCGTTTGGACCCAAACGAGCCCAGCCCGCGCACGTCACGTGACCCGACTGTGCGGATGTCGCCCTGAGATTCCTCAGACTTACCAGCTGCGCTGGTAAACGGGCTTTTCTTTTGCCGGCCAGTTGTCCGAGGGAGGACGCTTCAAGCCGTTGATGCCAGCGACACAACCGTTCTATATTTATGCTTACAGGCGCCTCCGCTGGGCCTGCGGGCGGTTTTAGCGCGTACGGAGTACGCCTGTAGCGCGTAAAGCGGAGCGGCTGGCCTAACCCCTGTATATTTGGGAGAAAAGATGCTGTTTTTCGTCCAGTTAGCAGACGCTTTACAGCAGACGACACGTCTACCCTTTAAGCTCTGTAAACCCTAGAAAAGTAAAGGGAAAAAGAAGTTAAAAAGCTTTAAAGGTTTAAGAATCGGTTCCTAAAAAGGAGATATCTCAGGAGTTAGTAAATCGCGCTAATGTAATAACGGCCGGAACAACTTTAGTCCGTGCCGAGTTAAATCGCCACCTCGTTACTCGGTAATTTTAAAGGCTGAAGGCGGCGTTGAGTGGATTCTGAACGACTCGATTTTGTTGTCAACTGTTTGCGAGGACCGCCGAGTCGTTGCGCAAACGGGACAGACGGAACCGAAAGACGCGCTGGAGGGGCTGGCCACACTACATGACGAGC
The DNA here is from genome assembly GCA_019925495.1 of Ophiostoma fasciatum. Lineage (NCBI taxonomy): Eukaryota > Fungi > Ascomycota > Sordariomycetes > Ophiostomatales > Ophiostomataceae > Ophiostoma > Ophiostoma fasciatum. The sequence goes on along the minus strand of JADHKM010000022.1, from coordinate 147,505 downwards.
CTGCTGGACAACCAGGCGACTCCAGCGGCGGCGGCGGTGGCCGAGGAGGGCCTCGTTGCAGGGGGCCCGCCGCCTGCTGCTGCTGACGCAGGCCAAGTCCGCCTCCACGTTGACGCCCGCGGCGGCTACGGGCGGCCCATGTTCAAAAACCCGCTCAACGCCTGGGGATCGCCGCCGCCGCAGCCGCCGGCGAAGCGGCAAAAGACGGGGCACGAGGGTGGCGGCAGCGGCACCAGCAGCGGCGCCCTTGCAGGCCGTGGCAGGACCGCGAGTCCCGTGACACGACGGGACGACGACGCGCGCCTGCGGCCGCCGCCGCCACGGGTGGCCAGCAGCAGCCAGCCGGTCCAACTCCCGTCCGCCACCACCGCCGCGTCGCCCAGCAGCAGCAGCCGACCAGCACGTGCCTCTCTGCCAGCCCCGTCGCCGGCTGCTCCCTTCTCCTGGAAGCACCGCGTCTTGCCGTCGCCGACCGCCCGGCCCGGCCCGACGACGCTGCCGGACGCCGCGCCGTCCGGCTTTAAGCGGGCAGTTGAGAACAGCACCGTGGTTTATATTATTGACGACGACGACGACGACGACGACGACGACGACGACGTTCAGGTTCAGGTGGGTCCCCTTTTTGTTGCCTGGGGGCTCTGATCGGAAGCTCACGAGACATCACGACAGCCGACTCCGCCGCCCCCCAAAGCGCGTCCGCCACCGCCGCCCCGTGCGGCAGGAGTAGCGCCCGTCGTTCCTTCCTCGCCGGCACCACAGGTATGCATGATCCTTCCCTGAAGATGAGGCCCCTTTCCCCTCGTGCCTTCCTGTTTGGTCGGCACTGTGTTGTCAGCAGTCTCCCTCGCGTGCCTGCCTGTTTGGGCGGCGGCCTCCTTCCTGGTGTTTCGTACGGAGGCATCCTCTTTCTTTTTTTGATTTTGGATTCACTCCCCCCGCCCTCCCTCTCCATCTTCGGCCCTTTCTTTGATTTTCTTCCTCTCGCGACACCCGCCACGGGTCGCTAACACGTCCAGCCGCTCCAGCCGCACCAGCCGCAGCACAATGGCACGCCGCACGCGAGGCCTCCAATGAGAGCACACGGCCCGCTGCCTCCCGTGGACGACAGCCCTGCGCGCGCCCCCATCCGCCGTCTCTTCTCGCGGACGGCCAGCGGCGGCAGCAGCAGCGGCAGCAGCGCCAGCGCCAGCGCCGACAGCAGCAGCCGCGGCGACCTCGGCCCAGGCTCGCCGCCAGTGCTCTCCTCGCCGCCGGCTCCGGCCTTGCCCCCGCCATCTGTGCCTACTCCGGCGGCCACGCCAGCAGCCAAGCCAGCAGCCAAGCCAGCAGCCACGCCAGCAGCCACGCCAGCAGCCACGCCGGCAGCCAGACCAGTGGCCAAAAAGGAAGCAGAACCGCCGCCGCCGCCGACGACGACGACGTCGACGTCGACCTACACGCGCTTTGCTGCGCTCCCCCGACGCCCGTATCTGCGAGCGGACCACCGCGCGTTCCTGCTGCAGGGCGGCGCGAGCCTGCAGCGCACCCTGCGGCGTCTCCTCCCCGGCGACCAGCCGCCTGCCGTGGTCCACGTGGACTTTACGCCGGACGAGGTCCTGCACATCCGCGACGTGGCGCGCATAGCCATCGCCCACACGGCGCCGGATCTGCTGTCGCCCGAGGAGCGCACCACCGCCGCCGCTGCCACCGCCGCCGCCGCCGCCGCTGCAGCCAAGAGGAAGAAGCCGCCGGCCCCTGAAAAGGAGCTGCGGGGTCTCCTCCGTGGGCGGCCGAATCTCATGTCCCTGGTCGTCGGCAGCCTTTCAATGCACCGCCTGCCGGGGCGCAATGCCGACGACGCGCTCGCCTTTCTCTTGGACGTCACCGGCGGCGCGGCTGCCCCCCCCAGCCAAACCCGCAGGCAGCACGGGCGGCGCGGCAGCCTGCTGTCGCCCGTGCCGACGGCGCTCGTGCTGCGGCGCCACGACCGGGCTGCCTTTTGCGCGCAGACGGCGCGAGCGGCGCGCGCGGCCAAGCTCAGCACGCTGCTCGTGGCACGCGAGGTCGCCGGCCACCGCGCGGTCGCCGGCCGCGCGCGCCTGCCCGTCCACCTGACCAACGACGTCCGGCGGCTGCGCGAGGACGGGCTGCGGCTGCGGAACGAGTGGACCAACTGCGCCGGCGACGTCACCACCATCTCATGGACGTCGGACGACACATTTTTGTGCGGCACGACCACCCACATGGACGAAAGGAACCATGAATACAACCGCCAGGGCAACCTGGCCTTGGCCTCCGTCTCCGCCGGCACCCTCCGCGCCTACCCAGACCACCGCGTCTTGCGGCGCGAGGCCAGCAACAGCAGCAGCAGCAGCAGCAGCAGCAACAACAGCAGCAGCAGCGCTAACAGCAGCCACGTGCTGTCGCCGCCGTCGCCGCCGCCGCGACGCCGCGCCGTGGCCGCCCACCAGGACCCGTGGCTGTACACGTCCGTCGTGTCGTCCGACTACGACGCCACCCACGACCTGGCCTTCACCGCGGGCTTCGACAAGACAGTCAAGGTGTGGCACGTTGCGCGCGACCCCGGCTGCTCCATGACCGTGCTCGCCACCTGGCCGCACGACGCCAAGGTCAACTTCGTCGTGGCGTCCACGGACCCCAGCGGCCTCGTGGCCACGGCCGCCGACGTGCCCGTCGACGCGGTGCGCGTGTACCACCTCCCCGGCCCGGGCACGGGCGGACGGCTCAGCTACCGCGCCTTCTCCTGCTCGCGCATCCGCGACCTCGAGGGCCGCCCCGTCTTCACGGACAAGTGGGCCTACTTCCCCGCCGCCGTGCGCTGGGGGCTGGCCGCCGGCACGCGGCACCTGCTGCTGGTGGGCTACTCGCCGCGCGGGCTGAGCATCACCACCGACGACGAAGACATCCCCGAGGACCGCCGCAGCTCGGGCGAGCTGTGCCTGTGGGACGGGCGCACGGGCGAGCGCTGGCGGCTGCTGGGCGGCACCACGCAGAACGTCTTTGAGGTCGCCTGGCACCCCACGCAGCCCTGTTTCGCCGCCGCCATGAGCCCCAGCATCCACACCGTCGTCGAGGACCACGTGCGCACCCAGGTGCGCATCTTCCGCCCCTCGGACAACCCCGAACTCGGCGGCCGCGCCTACTTTGCCGTCCAGAAGCTCGACTGCCACGCCGACGACATTAACGAGCTGGCTCTGTTGTGCGTGTTTTTTTCTAATTCCTTTTGTGTGTTTGCCCTGACTGATGCTGACGGACGGCCAGACCCAACAGCTTCTCCTTTCTCTACGTGGCCGCCGGGTGCACCAACGGCCGCACCTACGTGTGGGACTCGTCGCAGGGCGACCAGCCCATCCACGTGCTCGAGCACGGGCCCTGCCTCGAGGAGATGTCGGGCGAGAAGATCAGCGTCGAGGACACGGGCGTCAAGTTTGTCGCTTGGGGCGCCACCCCGGACCGCCTGTACACGGGCTCCTCGGACGGCGTCGTCAAGGTCTGGAACGTGCGCACCGACAGCAGCGCGGCGTCCTCGCCGCCGCTTGTCCGCGACCTGCTGCACTGCCACGGGCCCGTCTCCTTTGGCGCCTTTTCGCGCGACCAGTCCAAGCTGGCCGTCGGCGACGCCAGCGGCCGCGTCTTCTTGCTCGCGGTCGAGGACGCCATGCCCGACGACGACGAGGACGGCGCCTTTCTGAGTGACGGCGACGGCGATGCAGCCGCGGCGGCACCAACTCAACAGCGGCGCCTGCGGCCTCGGTTCCCAGCGAGGCCGCCCGAGATCATACGCCACCCGACGCCGCCGCCGCCGCCCCGGCCACGGCCCCGGACACGGCCCCAGCCCTGGGGGACCGCCGCAGCCGGGATGGCCATTGCGGATGTGATAAACGAGCTCGACGACGGCAGTGCGGCGGGCCGTCCGGGCGACTCGGACGACGATTCGGACGACGGCTCGGGCCGGGCGCGGGCGCGGGCGTTTGTGGCCAAGGGGCAGCTGGTGGTGGTGCCGGACCCGACGGTGGGCGCGGTGCAGGGCCCGCGGTACGCAGACACGGGGCTGTTCTGCGCGGCATTCCACCTGGACGGGCGGCCCGGGGCACCGCTGCTGGCGCAGTACGAGCGCCAGCAGCAGGCGAACCGGCCGCGGGCGAGCACGGCGCCGTCGCGGCAGCGGGCGCTGCGGCGGGTGCCGGGCGGGCCGGACGACCCGGGCGTGCGCCGGCAGCACGCGCGCAACGTGGCGCGCGACCTGGACGTGGCGCGGCTGCCGGCGGAGACGCGGGAGGCGCTGGAGCAGGCGGACCGGGCGGCGCTGCGCGACTACGGCGACGACGCGCCGGCGGTGGACTACGGGTTCCTCTACGATCTATGACGACGACATGGCAGCGCGCATTGGCTTCTTCTGCATGAAACGAGCATATGTTATATCCCTTTTGAGCAATAGCGTGGTCAATACGAACGGCCCCGATATCGGCCAGCCATACTACATAAAAGTCCTCTCTCTGGCTATCAACACCCGTCGCTGCCGAAAGCAGCGTCCACGAAACACGAAACGCCTGGGCGCAAGTAGACAATACAGCAATACAGGAGAAAGAAGAACAGAGCAAAGAAAAGGAAAGGAAAGAAACGAAGCCACGTCTGGCTGCCGCGGCTACTGCGGCGCCGGAAAGGCAAAGCCTGGCGGGAAGACGTTGGCGCCCATGGTCAGGCCGTAGGGCAGGGCGGCGGCGGCAGCGGCGCCGGTCTTGGCGCTGCTGCTCGTGTGGTCGTCGCCGTAGTTGAGCTCGTCGCCGCCGCCGCCCGACGCGTTGGCGCCGCTGCCCGGGCCGGCACCACCAGCACCAGCAGACCCGCCGCCGCCGCCGCCGCGCCGGCCCCGGCCGCTCCGCCGGCTGCCGTTGGGGTTGACGGGGATGGCGTTGGCGCTGCTGTGGGCGGCGGCGGCGGGGGGCGGGCCGCCCTGGTTCAGCTCCTCCTCGCGGCGGGTGGAGCGGGGCCCGTGGATGCCGCCGCGGTCGGTCTGCATGCGGCGGCTGATGGCCTTGGAGGAGACGCCGGCGCCGATCTCAATGTCGGGCTCCTCGACGACGAGCCCCGTGCTGATGGGGCGGCCGCCGCTGCCGCCCCAGGGCGCCGTCAGCAGCCACTTGCGGTCGGCCTCGGTCAGCTTGACAATGGGGATGACGCTGACGCCCTTGGAGTAGTCGCTGCAGTCGCGCGGGCCGAAGCCGACGCCCCAGCGCGTGCGCAGGCCCGTGTCGTCGGTGCGGCCGTGCTCCATGCCCGCCTTGGCCGCCTCGGCGTCGCGCCGCGAGTACATCTTGACAAAGGCGTGCCGCTTCTCCTTGTTGACAATGCACGTCTGCACGTCGCCGAACCGCGAGAACACCGCCCGCAGCTCCGGCTCCGAGATGGTCACCCCGCCCACAAACAGCGTCCGGCTCAGCACCCGGATCGTCCCCGGCGGCAGGCTCGGGTCGTGCTGCACCCACTTCTCGCTCGGCGGCGGCGGCGCCAGCGGGCTGTCGCTGCCGCTGCCGCTGCCCCCGCCGCCCCCACGCCGGCCGCTGTTGCTGCCGTTGGGCGACCGCTGCCGGTAGTCCCGGCCGCCGCCCCGTCCCCGGTCCCGGTCCCGATCACGGTCCCGGTCCCGGTCCCGTCCTGGCGACGGCCGCCGGCCGCGCGGCGAGCTGCGCCCGTCGCCCCAGTACCGCCCGGGCGAGCGCGAGCGCGACCGCCCGCGCCCGCGCCCCGGAGAGCGGCTGCCGTAGCCGCGGTCGGCGCCACTGCTGTTCCAGTCGTTCTGCGGAGGCCATTGCACGCCGCCGCTGCCGCTGCCGCCGCCGCCGCCGCCGCCGCCCACACCCGCTGCCGCCGCCGCTGCCGCAATGGCTGAGGGAACCAGCGACGGCGGGGCGCCGGGCGCCGCAACCCCGGGGGGCATGCTGGCGTTGCCCGCGGCGACCTGGGCCAGGATGCCCGAGATCTGGTCCAGGGACAGGCCTTGGGCCAGCAGCGCCTGGATGAACCACAGATTCTGCTGGACGTTGTTACCGCCCGGCTGCGGCTGCGGCGGCTGCGGCGGCTGCTGCGGCAGCTGCGGCAGAGCCGGCGCCGGCGGATGCGGCTGCTGCTGCTGTGCCTGCTGCTGCGCCGCGCTGATCAGGCCGGCCAGGCCGGCCAGGGCAGGCGGCAGCTGGGGATTACTCGCCGGCGGCACGCTCGGCGGCGCCGCCGCGGCAGCGGCGGCGGCGGGCGGTGCCGCGCCGTACGGCAGCGAGAAGGGCATCGGGGCCTGCTGCTGCGGCAGAGGCGGGATCTGGAAGGGCAGCGGCTGCGTGTTTACAGGGGCAGCAGCCGGCGGCGGTGCCGAATACGGCGGTTGAAAGCCCCGGTTGTTGTTGTTGTTGTTGTTGTTGTTGCTGGCCGCCCCTTGGCCAAAGAGGCCGCCTGCCATCGGCGGCGTCGCCGTAGACGGTGGTGGCGCCGGTGCCGCGCTCTGCTTGGCCAGGTTCGCCAGCGTCTCCATGATATTGGGCGGCAAAGCTGGCGGGCCACCAGGCCCGGCCGGCCGGCCGCCGGGCCCAGGCGCCAGCGCGTTGGGCGGCGGGCTGCCCGGCGGTGTTGTGGACGCGTCTGCTGCGGTTAGGGTTGGGGGGAACGCAGCACAAAAAAGGACAGTCGGGAGGTCCCGGGACGTACTGGCTTGGGAGGCCCGAAGCTTCTCCTTGAACGACTCGATCAGCTTGGGGGGGAACGTCTGGCCCTTTTCCCAGATGTCGACGAGTTTCTTGATCTTGTCCTACACGGAGGCGTGAGCAGATGTCGGCCGTGAACGAAACAGACGACCAGAACGCTGCGAGGCTGCCAAGAGGCAGCGCTCCTCGTCTCTCGTCCCGTCAACGCTCGCGCCAGAGCAGATGGAGTGCATACCTTTTGGTCGGCCGGTGCTGAGGCCACAATGTCGTTCATCAGCACGGGGATCAGCTCGGTTACTCTATTCACGCCGGCCGCATAGGTGCCGTCCGGCGCCGACCCGTCGACGACCTGGCCCTGCTGCCGCGCCTGGTCCAACCACTTGCGGGTTACAGAATCTACGACATAGAGCACGCCGAGCTTGTGCGTGCCGGGTGCCTTTTTGAAGTGCGTGTAGAGTTTTTGGATGAGGACCGATTCCGACTGCGCTGTCAGCAAGAGAACGAGAGGACGCCGAGACAGAGACAGCGCACGTATAGCGTACCTGAACGTTGGCAACGCAGAGCGCTGTCAGCGACGTGATGCGCGAGCCCGAGACGCCGGGCGGCTTGAGGCCCAGCATGGCCTGCAGGCCGGCCTCCAGCTCCGAGACGGCCGACATGGCGCTCGGCTGGCGATGTGTTTGGTTGGAGTCTGGTCTCCAGGCGACCAATGTCGGTCGACAGATACGCTGCAGCAGACTCGTCGAATCCTGACAACGACTGCTCGCTCCCTGTCGTCCCCCGATCGCTTATGCCACGCGGCAGCCGATCTCGTCTGCCTCTCTCTGGACAGCGATCTCGTCTGCCTCCCGGACAGCGATCTCGCCAAGCCCAGCGGTCTGCTGTCTTCCTAGCCTCGGTCTGGCCGACGTAGACACGTCCGTGCGATTACGGGCCTTGGAAGAGCAGAGAGCGGTTTACTGTAGCGTGCCGGCCACCTTTGTCCTCCCCGATCCCGAGGGCGCGCGCGTTCCCGCGAACTAGGCGCCGTTGGGCAGCAAAGACGTCAAGAGACGATCCGCAACAGCTAGGCAGCCGTGCTGGGTTTCTGTGTCTGCGCAAATACAGGCAGCTGCTGGATGGAGCAGGCACGTCTAGAGCGACGGCAGCGTGGCGTGGAGAAGAGACGATGTGTCGACAACAGTTCTCTTTTTTCTTGTTTTTGGCTTGGCTCTTCCTCAAAAGCTATGGCGCGCTGCGCGATGCTTTTTACCCACGGCGGGGACGGAATGCTCTGGCTGCTGTCGATGAGCCGATGGGCCAACAGAGGGATGGAAGAAAAAAAAAGGCAGGAAAAAATAAAAGGGAAGACGCGTTTTTTTGTGTCGGAAAAAACTCTGTGCGCTCTACAAAACGGCGAGCAAACGGGAGGCGACGAAAAAAAAGAATGTGCTGTGACTATCTAGCACAGAACAGAAGACGATGCGAGATACGATCACGATGCTGTCGATGGCATTCGGTCGATGGACAGTCGATGGTTGATGGGCGATGGGCGATGGGCGATGGGCGATGGTGGCGATGATGGGGGAAGAAAGAGGTTGGGAGCCAGGAAAGGGAGAAGTGGAACGCGTGAGGAGAAAACTCAAGTCATGCCGTCAGCGCCAGCCCTGGCGCGCCTCCGTGTCACGTGTGCTTAGTCATCTGATTGCATGTGGCTAGTCACGTGATTGGCGCGGCCGCCGCACAAACTGTTGCCGCTGCCGCTGCCGCTGCAGAACGGCGCGGATGACCCGGTCGACCGCTTCGCGGCTTATTTTCGCTCCGCTCCACAGCGGGCGTTAGTGCGGCGTGCGCCGGCGATGCGCGCCTGTGCTGGCGGCTACAACTATTTCCTGCGCGTCCGGCCCCGCGGATTTTGCGGCCTTTTTTGGCCAGCTTGTGGCCAGCTTGGCACGGTTTTGGGCGTTTTGGCCAGCTTTGCATTACGTAGGTGCACGTGCCCCTCTACCCGAGCCAGCGCCCCACGACGGATCATGCTCCGTGCAGGCCGTATTTTTTGCATTTTTTCTGCCAATTGATTTAATGTCGGCTCAGCGCTCGCGCTGCCCATGGCTGCTGCCGCCGCCCCCGACCGAAGCCCCTGCTCGCACTTCTAAATAGTCGCCCGAAAACCCACCACCTCCGGCCTGCGTATTTTTTTTTTTCCCCTCGATCGTTCTCCTCACCCCTCTCCCCCTCGCCTTGCCAACCCAACTCTTCTTTTTCCTTTGCCTCTCGTCGCCTGCCTCGCACCACACCCCGTCACAATGGCTTCTGCTATGCGCCTGAGCTCGCGTGCGTTCCGCACGTCGCTCCGGACCTCCTCCGCTTTCGGCGCGCGCTCGACGGCGTTCAATGCCGCCCGCTGCTACTCGGCCAAGACCCAGGTAGGGCCCCCGGGCGCATCCGGTGGGCGAGGGACCAGACAGGAAAGACGACTGACCAGCTTCGTACAGACCCTGAAGGAGCGCTTCGCCGAGCTGCTCCCCGAGAAGATCGAGGAGATCAAGACCCTCCGCAAGTATGTCCTTCCTCCCCGCCGCCAGCCGCCGCCGCGCGCTCCGGGTCTCACCCGGGATATCCGAAGCGCCCCGTCTTTCCGTCCGTTCGTCCGCTGTGCACACGCTGACCGGCTTCTGCTGCGTCTAGGGAGAGCGGCTCCAAGGTGATTGACCAGGTCACGCTGGACCAGGTCTATGGCGGTGCCCGCGGCATCAAGTCCCTCGTCTGGGAGGGCTCCGTCCTGGACGCCCAGGAGGGCATCCGCTTCCGCGGCAAGACCATCCCGGAGATCCGCGAGGTGCTGCCCAAGGCTGCGGGCGGCTCGGAGCCGCTGCCGGAGGGTGGGTTTTCTAGGGGAACGCGGGTTGTTCTGCTCTTTTTCTGGCTCGTGCTGACCACCGACAGGCCTCTTCTGGCTCCTCCTGACCGGCGAGGTGCCGACGGAGCAGCAGGTGCGCGACCTGTCGGCGGAGTGGGCGGCGCGGTCGGACGTGCCCAAGTTTGTGGAGGAGCTGATCGACCGGTGCCCGACGGACCTGCACCCGATGGCGCAGCTGTCGCTGGCGGTGACGGCGCTGGAGCAGACGTCGTCGTTTGCCAAGGCGTACGCCAAGGGCATCAACAAGAAGGAGTACTGGGGCTACACGTTTGAGGACTCGATGGACCTGATTGCCAAGCTGCCGACGATCGCGGCGCGCATCTACCAGAACGTGTTCAAGGGCGGCAAGGTCGCGGCCGTGGACAAGGACAAGGACTACGGCTACAACTTTGCCACGCAGCTGGGCTTTGGCGACAACGCCGACTTTGTCGAGATGCTGCGCCTGTACCTGACCATCCACTCGGACCACGAGGGCGGCAACGTCAGCGCCCACACGACGCACCTGGTCGGCAGCGCCCTCAGCTCGCCCTTCCTCTCGCTGGCCGCCGGCCTCAACGGCCTGGCCGGCCCCCTGCACGGCCTGGCCAACCAGGAGGTGCTCAACTGGCTGCAGGAGATGCAGAACGTCGTCGGCGACGACCTCAGCGACGAGAACATCACCAAGTACCTGTGGTCCACCCTCAACAGCGGCCGCGTCGTGCCGGGCTACGGCCACGCCGTCCTGCGCAAGACCGACCCGCGCTACACGGCCCAGCGCGAGTTTGCCCTGGGTGCGTCCCCCTCTGCCCCCTTTTCCCCCCCTGTCCTTCCTCGGTGCCTGCTAACCTTTCAGCCAAAATGCCCAACGACCCGCTGTTCAAGCTGGTGAGCCAGGTCTACAAGATCGCCCCCGGCGTCCTGACCGAGCACGGCAAGACCAAGAACCCCTACCCCAACGTCGACGCGCACTCGGGCGTGCTGCTGCAGTACTACGGCCTCAAGGAGTCGAGCTACTACACCGTCCTGTTCGGTGTGTCGCGCGCCATCGGCGTGCTGCCGCAGCTCATCATCGACCGCGCCGTCGGTGCTCCCATTGAGAGGTGCGCTCTCTTCTTCTCTCTGCTGTGTCTCTGTCTCTCTTCTGTCTCTGACCGCCCAGACCCAAGTCGTTCTCCACCGCCAAGTACAAGGAGCTCGTCCAGAAGCTGTAAGCGAAAAGCCGGTGAGCCGCGCGTGCGACGGACGGCCGTCTGCGCCCCGTCGCACGAGCGGAGCCCGCGGAGGAGGAGGACCTACGGAGTATGCTTAGACGAGAAAATATATACACCACTTTGTACTGCAGAAGGCTGGCCTGCACCCGGACCCGGCACTCTTTGTGTTCGGCCTGTAGTCGTCGCGCCTCGTATCGTGCTGCCCATTCGCTGACTCGGGGCGTATCTCTCGCCACACGGAGTCCGTCGTCCGCAGTCCTCCGGGTGTTACCCCAAGCACGTCCGGGCTGTACGGAGTACTTGTTCAGCTTTGGGCTGCATTTTTATTTTATTTTATTTTATTTTGTTAATTATTTTTTTCCTCCTTTTTTTTCTTATTTTTTATTTTTATTTCATATTTTGTCCTTTCCTCATTCTCCCCCCTTTCTTCCCCTCTCTCCCATTTCCGTCAGCTCAACAAAGAGTACCGGTGAAGACGCATGCAAAACCCCAATGGCTCTCCGTAAAAAGGGTTCCGTAGAATGTCTGGCCAGCCATGGCCAGCCAGTGTGACTCTGGGGTGGCTGGTTTGTTGGGACCTGCGGCGCTGCCCCGCCAGAACAAAAAAAGAGGTGAGGACGGCGGCCGCCCCAAAAAAAAGGCGGGCGGGCGAGAGAGCTCCCCGCACAAGGGCTGACCGCCCCTGTCGGCCTGTCCCCAAAACGGGGCTCCCAACACGAGCTGGAGTCAACGGATTGCGAGACTGCGCTGTATCTGTAAAAGGAGATTGGGCAGGCACGCTGCTGTGGCGCCCCTTCCCGTTTGTCCTTTTGGTCTTTACGTCTTCCTGTCTCGCCGTCCTGTCTCGCCTTCCCGTCTTGCCTTTTGTCCTACCTTTGTCCTGCCTCCTGTCCTGCCTCCTGTCCTGCCTTCTGTCCTGCTCCTTCCCCCTTTCCTTCCTCCTGCAAACCTCCGAGCCCAGCACCCACAGGTCAGTACGCCGCCCCACTACAACCACTGAGCCGAGGGCGCGCCTTCTCGCTGTCTGTCTGCCCAGCCTCTGTCCTCGGCTGGTCCCTGGGGCTGGTGCGGTCCCTGGGGCCAGCCAGCAGCCGTCACAGGAGGCGGGCGACCTTCGGTGACACGTGCAAACGGCTGGCACGCAGCAGCGCGCCTAAGCTACTCTTGTTTTTTTGCCACTGTATTATGTGCCCTTGAGCCAGCGATCTGACTCCCTTCAAAAAGCCCTCTAGACGTTCCGAACGCCCATCGCCAAAACAGCGAACCGTCTGCCCGCCCGCGTCCCTGCGCCTCGCTTCTTCCTCGGCTGATTTGTTTCTCACTACCGCGCTTGTCTGCCGTCACCGCCGACCGACCGACCGATCTACCGACCGCCCTTCCCCATCCCTAAGCATACTCCCTATCTTCGCCAGCGAAACCGCCAGCGATCTCGAGCGACTTTCGACCTGCATTGCAACGCTCCGATCGCCCCAAAAAAGCCTCTTCGTTTCTCCGAGCGATTTGTTCGGACTCGCGACCGTCCGAGCTCGCAGCTTTCTCCCTCTCTCTCTCTCTCTCCAACCAGCGAAGAAGCGCCCTCTTGCCTTGGTCAGGCCCCTCCTCGCCATCTCTCTCGTCGCGAGCCTCGTCCGAATCCATTCCTCGAACCTTTTTGGCCACCCTCTCCCCTGATACCACCCGACCGTCACCTCGACCGTCTCCTCGTCTGTCTCCTCGTCCGTCAATCGACCGTACGCTATGACGACTGCTGCTGCTGCTGCTGGCGCGCCCGCGCCGGCGCTGGAGAAGAAGCCGATCAAGTTCTCCAACCTGCTGCTGGGCGCCGGCCTCAACATGTTCGAGGTCACCACGCTGGGCCAGCCGCTCGAGGTCACCAAGACCACCATGGCCGCCCACCGCGGCGACAGCTTTGCCATGGCCCTGCGCCGCATCTGGGGGCGCGGCGGCATTCTGGGGTGTATGTCTCTCTTTCTGCCTTTTGTTCTCTCCACCCCCTCTCGCGCAGGTTCTGACCCCCAGTCTACCAGGGCCTGATTCCCTGGGCGTGGATCGAGGCGTCGACCAAGGGCGCCGTGCTGCTGTTTGTGGCGTCCGAGGCCGAGTACTTTGCGCGCGCGGCGGGCGCGTCCGAGTTTGTGGGCGGCATCTCGGGCGGCGTGGCCGGCGGCGTGGCGCAGGCGTACGCGACCATGGGCTTCTGCACGTGCATGAAGACGGTGGAGATCACCAAGCACAAGCTGGCGTCGTCGGGCCAGAAGGCGCCCGGCACGTGGGCGACGTTCATGGACATCTGGCGCCGCGAGGGCCTGCGCGGCATCAACAAGGGCGTCAACGCCGTGGCCATCCGCCAGATGACCAACTGGGGCTCGCGCTTCGGCCTGTCGCGCCTCGCCGAGCAGGGCATCCGCAGCGTCTCGGGCAAGGCCGAGGGCGACAAGCTCAGCGCCTGGGAGAAGATCCTGGCCAGCGGCCTCGGCGGCGGCCTCTCCGCCTGGAACCAGCCCATCGAGGTCATCCGCGTCGAGATGCAGTCCAAGACCGAGGACCCCAACCGCCCCAAGAAGATGACCGTCGGCAACACCTTCCGCTACATCTACCAGAACAACGGCGTGCGCGGCCTCTACCGCGGCGTCACCCCGCGCATCGGCCTCGGCATCTGGCAGACCATCTGCATGGTGGCCATGGGCGACATGTGCGTTCATCCCCTCTCCCCTGCCTTTTTTTTGCATCCTTTGAGCTCGCCTGCTGACTGCTGACTCTCCAGGGCCAAAACCTACGTCGAGAAGCTGACGGGCGACAAGGTCACCGCCAAGCACTAGACGGGCCCCTCGCCATAGCCGAGGGTCAAGGGCGGAGAGCAGGGTTGTCTTGTTTCTTTCACATTCGGCATCTACAGACAGGCATGGTGGCCAGGGCATCCCAGCACAGGCAAATAGACGAGACGGGAGAAAATGAAAGAAAAAAACAAACAATGATACCCGCATTTGGTCCTACTTTCTCTTGAGAGCCACGAGCCGGAGCCATGCTTGCTTCGGCAGGTCTTGCTTGGGCGGGTGTCGATAGCATCGGACAAGAGGCCGGGACAGCCTGGAGAGAAATGTCGTCTTGGTATTATTGAGCAGACGACAGCGCCAGAGGGAGACGGCCACCCATATAGATACTCTGAATTTTTAGAACGCTCGTTTTGCCGCTGTGGTCGTCTGTGGTGCCGTGCCGGTTGGGCCCAGCCTTTCCAGCCTCGCGGCCGAGGCTCTCGACGAGGCTGTGGCTGGCGCGTAGCGAGGCAGGCGACCTGGGTCGAGTCCATGGTCGAAGTGTAGCCAGGACTGCTGTCTCTATCTGACATGTTCTGCTTGCATTCATCTGGTGTATCGGGATTCTCTGTCTATCAACATGACTGTCTGTCATTTGTGTAGATTTAACTTTATTTTTCAAGAAGAAAAATACAGTATTATGTATTTTGTAAAAGCACATATAAAACAAGGTTAAATTTACTCAAGAATGAATCAACCGACAAGAAACTATTCTGACATACACTCTGCTGCTATCCAGCCCCGGGGCAGGATATGGCATCTTCTCTACCAACCGGGACGCAGAGAGCACGACAAGCACCACAGAGCTCTGCGGCCGCCTCGTCGGCGTGCTCGCTGCGAGCATCTTCTCCCGAGGCATCGCACTGCCGAGCCCTTGTTTGTTTCTGCCCCTGGACCACAGCAGCCAGAGCGGCCAAGCTGTCTGAGAAGTGCTGTGCTGGCCGAATGTGCTGTGTGCCTCGCAGCCCGCCGCCACGCGAGCCCACCAAGCGGACGTATTTGGATCTGCTGCCTGACGGAGGGGCCTGCTGCCGAATGCCGACGCTGGATCTCCATCTCCGCCAAGCGATGCAGAGACGCTCCTGTTTCGACAGGTCCGTAGGACACCGGCCGGTCCGTCCGCCCATCCGTCCATCCTTCCGTCCGTCCATCTGTCTGGTCGACCTGCGCAACCGCCAAGCCGGCAGCCGGCCGCATCGCTGTCTGTGGACGGCTTGGCTGCGCAAGGAGGAGGAAGCCCCCCCCCTTGGGATCGCCTCGTCCACCGTCGGCCTCTTTTTTTGAACAGACAACACGCCAAGCGGCCGGTCGAGGGTCGAGGGTCGAGAGGCGTCCTGCCAATTGCCCCCCGTCCACCCCGAAGCACGCTCCTCCTCGCTGGCGACGCGTGTTTCACGGCCGTGCCAAGGCGATCGGCAGACAGAGGGCTTTCATTTCTGTGCGTGTGTCTGTCTGTCCACGGACCACGGCACTTGTCTGCCCAGCCTTGCGTCGCCTGCCAAGCCGCCGAGATCCAGCGGGCACGCACAGCTGGCTGGACCTGGTTGATCTGTTGTCTACGGAGCACAAGTACGGAGTATACAGCCACGGAGTACGGAGTACTCCGTACACAAATGCCTTGTCGCCTCGTCTTGGCAGTCCGAGTACGCACCGACAAGGCAGCGAAGCCAGAGAGGACGTCCGGCGGGAGGATACAAGTACGGGGTATACACAGACCGGCGCCGTCCTTCGGCGACCGCGTTGCTAGGCCGTCTGCGGACTGTCCAAACACGGCGAAAAAACGCGCCTCCTGGCCTGGCCGCGTGTCCTCGGACAGCCTCCACGGAGCGAGCGCCGCCGGTGCATCGCAGGGTGCGACGCCACGGCGCACACACGGCGCACGGCTCTGTTTTTGTTTCTGGCGGCGGCCAGGCCAGTGTTTCCCTACTCCGTACTTGCAGCCAGGCAGGGCCATCCTGGCGGCGTAAATTACGGGGACGAGAGAAGGGCCTGTTTCAGGATGGGACATGGGACGGTTGTTTCGAGCGTTGCGGCGTCGTGTTTGTCTGTCCATCCAGATGCTCCGTACTCCGTACTCCCGTACCAGCGTTGCAGTTGGTCTGCCGGCGTCCACCGCCGATGGTCGTGTCCGATGGTCGTGTCCGATGGTCGTGTACCGATATGAGATGTGACACTCGGTGGCAGCAACGCCGTCGAGGCCAACTGGGCTCGCGCTCTCGCCCTTATCACGGACCAAAATAGTGCAATTTCGCCCATACGCACACATCGTACTCCGTAGTTCTATACTCGGTATATTTATATGCTCTATCACGGCGCGTCCCTCTGCACGCGGCTAGCCCGAGCACCTATGCAAGGTACGCGCCCCGACCCCTGGCTGGCCTGGCCGCTGGCTCGCTTCCGCCGCGCAGCGTCGCTTCGTGTGCGACGAGGACGCTTCCCGCATGCGGCATGGGGCGCGCCTTTAATTCTGCGCTGCGCTGCGCTCCACCCACGGAGGGCCTGCTGCCGGTACAAGTCTACTCCGTTGGCATAAAACTGGGATATTGGGATGCCATGACGATGCTCAGCACCAGCAGACCTCCCCTGTCTGGGATCCTCGCGTCCGGATGGCCTGAGCGTCGAGACGCGTGCCAAGGACGGAGTTGTCGAGGCCAGCGTACTCTGTACAAGTAGTTGTACAAGTTGTACAATTACAGACCCTCACCGACGAGCCCACGGACGACATGTCCGCCTGCACGAGCACGATCTCTGTAGCCATAAGCATACTCTGTACTCCGTAGACGTGATGCCGCGTTCGTTGGCCATGCAGCGGAAATGAGCAGCGCTTTGTTTATTTCTATTTGCCTAGCGGGCGCAATGCCAGCGATGCTGCCGTATAGGGGGCGCTGTATTTTATATACTATTTGTACAACAAGCATACCTGTTGCGGCCGCCGTGCTTTGTTTATTTCGATGCGCTGCCGGCTGTCCCGCGGCTGGCCGCATGGCAGCTAGCGCCAGCGCCCCGAGCGCCCAATGAAGAGCGAACAAAAACTCACCGTCGCCAGCGCTAGTCCCTGGTCCGGCCGGTGGCCAGCAGAGGAAGGCAGCCGCTCGCACTGTCCGGACTTGGCCAGACGGAGCGTTTTTTGCGTGCGCGGAATACGAGGCGCTTTCCCTTTTGGACGGTCCCTGAGGGTCGTACCCTGTATTTTGTAAAGTATAGTTGTAGCTTACGGAGTAGCTCAGACAAGTACGGAGTATTCTTCCGCCGTCTCGCCGGCGATTTCGATGGGCCCCGGCGGGCCAGCTCGCTCTTCGCGCTCTTCGCTCTCAGTGCCGGCGCTATGGAGCCAGCCGAACAAAGCAGGTCCTTTTTCCTTCTTTTTTTCTTCTTTTGTCTGGTTCTGCTTTCGTGTTCCCGGCGCTCCCGGCGGCCGGCCGGCGCCCGTGGACCAGGAGACAGGAGGAGGAGGAGGATCTGCCCCGACAGGCAAGGGGCGCAGAAAGGAATTGCCACGGGGCGAGCGCGCAGTTGCCACGGCGCAGGAGGCTATATTTACACGGCGTTTCGCGGTGGCGTTGGCGCTCCGTTTCCGGAGGGCGCGCGGCGCGCGGCGCGAACGGGGATTGCGATGGCCGACGGCCGTCGTCGCGCGACCCGCTTCTGGCAGAACGGCGGTGCCGCGTCTTCCGGGTGCTGTTTGCGGTGTCTTCAGCTGTTGTAATGTCGTGCCGTGTTGTACTTTGTACGGCAGTTGTACTCTGTAGTAATGTACGGAGGAACAGAGGAACACCATGAGAGCATGGTCACGAGAGGCCACGAGACAGGCACAAGACAGAGCGACAGGACAGCGACAGCGACAGGCGACTGCCGACCGACCTCTGCAGCCGCGCCGACGAGGCAGATGCCAAGATTCATGGAAGCATGCGGAAGGCGGGCCAGAAGGGGAGGGCAGAAGGCGGGCCTGGCTGGAAGACAGGGCCGAATGGGGAAGCCCGGCGACGGCGGCGGCGGCGACACGCGCGGGGGGCAAACGGGCCAACCAGACAGGACCAGACAGGACCACAGGCGACCAGGCAGGCCGGCCAGACCAAGATTTGCCGTTGCGCGTGTGCAACGGCGGTATTCCCGGCGTCCTGGCTGCTGTTGTTACGTGTCTATGCTTATAACTGTAGCAGGCTGGAAGCACATATCCGGAACGTCGGCAGGAATCAAGGCCACGGACGGAACGCGTCTGCTCGGCAGGCGGTTGATGCTCTGGCAGCTGCACGTGGTATAAGCATATGCTTAGTTGTACAGATACCTGCAGCAGCCAGCGGCGGCAGCAGGCGGAGAGGCAGGAGCCGTGCCGCTGGCTGCGGTCACGTTTCCTGCGCCGCTCAGTCAGGCGTTTCGCGGAGGCCCTAGTCAGCGGCAGCCAACATGTCGACTCGCAGCGCATGCGGCTCAGTCTTGTAAGATACTTGTATACAAGTGCTTGTACTCCGTACGCGTATCTTCAGGGCGAGTCGGGTGCGCCGGATCGCCGTTCTGCTGGTGGAGACGCAGCAAAGGGGCCGATTCGGCGAGCGAAAGCTTATGTCGAGCAGCATGGGGTTTTTGCAGGCCAATGGCAGGCTTTCTGTTGCGCGCGCTGGTCGCTGGTCTCTCTCTCTCGCCGCGACGATGCCGTTCCGCCGGCCTTTTCGCCTCCCGGTCCGCCGACCCTGCGCGGAGCGGTGAGGCTTTTCAGAAGCTGCGCGGGAGCGGGTTCCTCCCAGCCGAGGACGTCGTACGTCCCTGGTTGCTGCTTGGCTCGAGTGCTTGGCTCGGGTGCTTGGCTACGGAGTGCTTGGCTACCGAGTACATATTCACAGCTGATTTATCTGCACATGCGCCGGCGTTTTGTCTGCACAGTGCGACGCCGCCGCTATCTACATATCGCCGCAACGAGGTTTGCACCCTACAACTACAAGTACAACAAGAGCTTACCAGAAAGCCGACCGACCAGGCGTCGCTGCCAGGGTGGATCAGTACTCCGTAGTTGTAAACACTGCACAACAGCAGTCCCCTATGCTTATGCTGGCCGCAAAGTACTTGTATACAAGTACCGCCAGAAATCCCGCAGGAAAACTGGATCGGTACGCGGGTGGGTCTCTGCTGCCAAGTACCTGACGCATGCGAGATGAGGCCGTCTGGGGAGCAATGTGGGTGGGGCGGGTACAAGGGCCGTGTTTGAGACCAAGGTAACTCGCGCAGGCGGGCGGACAGCAGTGGCGGACAGCAGGGGCGGGACAGCAGGGGCGGACGGCAGGGGCGGACAGCAGGGGCGGGCGGGCAGGACAGCACGGGCAGACAGGGCGAACAGGGCGAACAGGGCAAAAAGAAGAAACTTCACGCGGCAGACGGCAGACGGCAGGCGGCAGACTGCAGGCGGCAGACGGCAGGCGGCAGGCAGGTGCTACAGTGCGCACGACGACCATGGAAATCGCGCTGCTCAGCAAGACGGTTCCCGCATACAACTTGTACACAGCGACAGCCATGGTGGCCGCGACTGCGGCTTTTTCACGGCGCTGACTCTCGCCACGGCATTCCTCGTCGTCGCAGCTGCTTTTGTGCTGGTTTGCTGTACACTTTGTATATGCTTACAACTACGGGCTCTTTGTAGACTAAGTCGGATACGCCCGTCATAGTAGAAAGAGCGAGCAACGAGGCGAGCTAGACGGCCGCGCAGCGCTCGGATTAGTGAGCCAACTCTGGGCAGCCACTGGCCTGGCCTCGTTGCGCCGGCGCTGGTTTGTTGTCCCCCAAACAAAATACCAGTCGCCAGCTTTTTAACTCGGCCTGCCGCCCGTCTTCTGTGTTTTTTTTTTTTTTTGTTCTTTCTTTTCTTTCTCTTCCTCTGCAACACCCACGACAGATCGATCTTGCGCAACCGGTGATCGTGAGGTGCGACTCTCCCCTCATCCCCTCGTCTCTTCCCTCGTTCTTTTCCCCCCCTTTTCCCTTGTCGTTTGTATTGCCCGTTATTTTTTTATATTTTATTCCCTCGGCTATACCCCCGTTTGGCGACCTGCGACGCCCCAGCGAGAATCGTTACTGGTACGTATACGGCCTGCAGTAGCAGCCGCAGCTCCGCAGCACCTTCCCAGCACCTTCCCAGGCAGTCCCAGCACCAGCAGTCCCCAGCAGTCCCCAGCAGTCCCCAGCACCAGCACGCCCCAGCACCCTCTCGGCGCATTGCGCACTCTACCAACCCTGAGCACCCCGAGCACCTTACCCTGAGCACCCTTTGCACCCTTTGCACACGACATTCCTCCACTTCCGGTGCTTCCAGCACTCATTTCGCCCGTACCCACTGGTGCTTATTAGCTCATCAAAACACGCCTCCATTCTCTCTTATCCCAGCGACCAGCACAGGGCTCCACTCCTGTATCTGGCACTTCCGCCGCCTTCTCTCTTTTTTTAACCCCCGCGTTCTTCCGGCGCCGCCTGTCCAGTGGACGGGCCCCGAAAAAAAAAAAACAGGAAGCCCAAAAAACACGCACCCGCACAGAGCTCCTCGTCGCGCGCACTGTCTGGCGCGCACGGTGCGCTCATGTCCATGTCATTCCCCCCCCTGCACACGGCCCTTCCCCCCCCCCCCTTCGCCGTCCATCCCGACATTTCGCCCTTCGCCTTTTTCCTGTCTATCGCTGAGCGAGGGCCTTGCTCGGCTTTCCTCCTGCGCCCACCCCACACAGTAGCACTACAAGCCCACGACTCTCGGAGCGCGAGCGCCCCAATCCCACGCGCCGCGGCCTTTTCTCTAGCCTTATTATATAGCTTTCCGGCTCTCACCCTTTGCTTTTTCTCTCCCTCCCTCTTCTCTCCTCCCCTTCTCCTTCTCCTCTCCTTCTCTCTCTCTCCCACACAATCTTTCCCCCATTGTGTTCCCTCCCCGTGTCTTCTCGCGCCAGCGGCCGCCAGCAGTCACTCCCCCTTCTAGGGACCTCTTCC
Organism: Ophiostoma fasciatum; assembly: GCA_019925495.1. NCBI lineage: Eukaryota > Fungi > Ascomycota > Sordariomycetes > Ophiostomatales > Ophiostomataceae > Ophiostoma > Ophiostoma fasciatum. Next base: position 126,951 of record JADHKM010000022.1, on the reverse strand, counting down.
CTTCCTCTCCCCTCTCCTCGTGGCACGTTGTTGAGCTTGCCGTTTTTTTCCTTCTTTTTTTCTTCGTCGTCGCGCTCTGAGAACGCGAACCCTTTCTTACCCACCACCCAACAGACAGCTCAACCAACACAACCACCCCACGCCCGTGTCCGCGCACCATGGCGGAATCAACATCGGCAGCGCCCGCGCTGCACACGGACATCCCGGCCGGCCAGTTCGACGAGAAGGCGGCTGCGCCTCCCGCCAAGCCCAAGGTCGAGGATGAGGACGAGGACGAGGACATTGATGCCCTCATTGAGGACCTCGAGTCGCACGACGGCCATGGCGACGACGAGGAGGAGGAGCAGGAGGCGGACCAGCACGGCGCCCGCATCATCCCGGAGGACATGCTCCAGACCGACACCCGCGTCGGTCTGACTGACAACGAGGTCGTGGCTCGCCGTCGCAAGTGAGTCTTTTTCCGTTGTCTACGCGATATTCCGACGCGTCTTTCTGACATCCGCGCCCAGGTACGGTCTCAACCAGATGAAGGAGGAGAAGGAGAACCTGATTCTCAAGTTCTTCGGCTACTTCGTCGGTCCCATCCAGTTCGTCATGGAGGTGTGTATTTTTCTTTTCTCTCGTGTTTTCCCTTCTTGTTTTCTTCGCTCTGTTTTGTTATTCCCGATCGCCGAAAATCCCGCAAATTGCGCCTAGCTATCCCCATTCGGATAGCTGCAGCGCTCGCCGTTGGCGGGCGTTGGGCCAATGGGAGCGCGTCCATTGCGCCGGCCGGCGGCTCCACTGCAGCTTGCCTGCATGAGCTTCCCTCCACATGAGCTGCATGCCAAAAACGCGTTTCCAATGCGATTGATCCACCCGCTAACCAACCACCACCAGGCTGCCGCTGTCCTGGCTGCCGGTCTTGAGGACTGGGTCGATTTCGGTGTCATCTGCGCCCTGCTGCTGCTCAACGCCGCCGTCGGTTTCGTCCAGGAGTTCCAGGCCGGTTCCATCGTCGACGAGCTCAAGAAGACGCTGGCTCTCAAGGCCGTCGTTCTGCGCGACGGCACGCTCAAGGAGATCGAGGCCCCCGAGGTCGTGCCCGGCGACATTCTCCAGGTCGAGGAGGGCACCATCATCCCCGCCGACGGCCGCATCGTGACCGAGGATGCCTTCCTGCAGGTCGACCAGTCTGCCATCACCGGCGAGTCGCTGGCCGTCGACAAGCACAAGGGCGACCAGTGCTACGCCTCGTCGGCCGTCAAGCGCGGTGAGGCCTTTGTGGTCGTGACCGCCACCGGTGACAACACCTTCGTCGGCCGCGCCGCCGCCCTCGTCAACGCCGCCTCTGCCGGCACCGGTCACTTCACGGAGGTGCTCAACGGCATCGGCACCATCCTGCTGGTCCTGGTCATCTTCACCAACCTGATCGTCTGGGTCTCGTCCTTCTACCGCTCGAACCCCATCGTCCTGATCCTGGAGTACACCCTGGCTATCACCATCATCGGTGTGCCCGTCGGTCTGCCCGCTGTCGTCACCACCACCATGGCTGTCGGCGCCGCCTACCTCGCCCGCAAGAAGGCCATTGTCCAGAAGCTGTCGGCCATCGAGTCGCTGGCCGGCGTGGAGATCCTCTGCTCGGACAAGACCGGTACTCTGACGAAGAACAAGCTGTCGCTGGCTGAGCCCTACACGGTGGCCGGTGTCGACCCCGAGGACCTGATGCTCACGGCCTGCCTGGCTGCCTCGCGCAAGAAGAAGGGCATCGACGCCATCGACAAGGCTTTCCTCAAGTCGCTGCGCTACTACCCGCGTGCCAAGAGCGTCCTGTCCAAGTACAAGGTCATCCAGTTCTACCCCTTCGACCCCGTCTCCAAGAAGGTCACCGCCATTGTCGAGTCGCCCCAGGGCGAGCGCATCACCTGCGTCAAGGGCGCCCCGCTGTTCGTGCTCAAGACGGTCGAGGAGGACCACCCCATCCCCGAGGAGGTCGACCAGGCCTACAAGAACAAGGTCGCCGAGTTCGCCACCCGTGGTTTCCGCTCGCTCGGTGTTGCCCGCAAGCGGGGTGAGGGCGCCTGGGAGATCCTCGGCATCATGCCCTGCTCGGACCCGCCGCGCCACGATACCGCCCGCACCATCAACGAGGCCAAGTCTCTGGGTCTGTCGATCAAGATGCTTACTGGTGACGCCGTCGGCATTGCCCGCGAGACCTCGCGCCAGCTGGGTCTGGGCACCAACGTCTACAACGCCGAGCGCCTGGGTCTGGGCGGCGGCGGCGACATGCCCGGTTCCGAGGTGTACGACTTTGTCGAGGCCGCCGACGGCTTCGCCGAGGTGTTCCCGCAGCACAAGTACAACGTCGTCGAGATCCTGCAGCAGCGCGGCTACCTCGTGGCCATGACGGGCGACGGTGTCAACGACGCGCCCTCGCTGAAGAAGGCCGACACGGGTATCGCGGTCGAGGGTGCCTCGGACGCCGCCCGCTCCGCCGCCGACATTGTGTTCCTTGCCCCCGGTCTCGGTGCCATTATTGATGCGCTCAAGACGTCCCGCCAGATCTTCCACCGCATGTACGCCTACGTCGTCTACCGCATTGCCCTGTCCATCCACCTGGAGATCTACCTGGGCCTGTGGATTGCCATCCTCAACCGCTCGCTGAACATTGAGCTGGTCGTCTTCATTGCCATCTTTGCCGACGTCGCCACCCTGGCCATTGCCTACGACAACGCGCCCTTCTCCAAGACGCCCGTCAAGTGGAACCTGCCCAAGCTCTGGGGCATGTCGGTGCTGCTGGGCATTGTGCTGGCTGTCGGCACCTGGATTACGGTCACGACCATGTACGCCAACTCGGAGAACGGCGGTATCGTGCAGAACTTTGGTCAGCTCGACGAGGTCGTCTTCCTCGAGGTCTCGCTCACCGAGAACTGGCTCATCTTCATCACGCGCGCCAACGGTCCCTTCTGGTCGTCGATCCCGTCGTGGCAGCTGTCGGGTGCTATTCTCATCGTGGACCTGCTCGCCACCTTCTTCACCCTGTTCGGTTTCTTCCTCAAGGGCCAGCGCACCTCGATTGTCGCCGTCGTGCGTGTGTGGATCTTCTCCTTTGGTGTCTTCTGCATCCTGGGCGGTGTCTACTACATGCTCCAGGACAGCGTGGGCTTCGACAACCTGATGCACGGCAAGAGCCCCAAGGGCAACCAGAAGCAGCGCTCGCTCGAGGACTTTGGTATGTTTCCATCCCACAACGGCACACTCACCCTCACCTGGCCATCTGCTAACCGTCCCAGTCGTCTCCCTGCAGCGCGTGTCGACCCAGCACGAGAAGTCGCAGTAAGCGGCTGGCGGAGGAAGGGCCTCGCTTTCGGCGGGAGCTGCGGAATCCAGCCCCACGTTCTTTTTTAGTGCGGCGTGCAACTCCTGTCGTCCGGGCCCCCCGCGGGATCCCGGCTCTGTTGTGCTCTTTCTGAGCGCGCCTTCTTGAAGCGAGACGCGGACGTCGAGGGAGGCCCGGACGGCGAGCCAGTCCTTCTTTTCCTCTGCGCACCCGCCCGCCCGTCTTTTTACCACTTTTCGATTCTTTTTCTTTTGTGTTGTTTGAACTTTTCTGATCTGAAGAGGGAAAGAGACGAGGCCCATACCCCCTGACGAGACTCTTTAGACGGGACTAATAATAAAATCGTAAAATTGTCTGTCTGGGTTTGTGAAGTGCATATGCCAAGATGTGAACTGTGTGCGGAGACGTGGTTCGTTTGTCGTTGGGCGGGTGTCACGTGACGGATGGAACTGTATTTATGTTCTGGCTTGGTTGCATCGCACGAAGCAAACGGTATCGCCAGCCATCGTAAAATCTACACCGCCGACCACGGCATTGCGACCGCCACAGACACGATGCCGGCGCCGTTTTCCATGCCGGGGTACTATTGGGGTGGGTGCATGTTGGACGTCGGAGACTGATTGACTGACTGACTGACGGACGGACCACCAGACGAGGAGCGCGCCCGCTTCTTCAAGGCGGAGCGGGCGGCCACGGCGCCGACGGGCGCGCCGTGGTCGGCGGCGCGGGCGAGTAGGGGGAGCCGGGGGAGCCGGGGGAGCCGGGGGAGCCGGGGGAGTCGTCGACAGGGGAAGCAGACGAAGGGGGCGGGGTCGAGAGACGCGGCCGACCGGCCGGCGGTCCGCCTGGCGGAGCGGTGGCCGCTGCTGGCGTGCGAGGCCGGCCTGGGGCGCGCGGGCAGCGCGACGGTGGGCTGGAGGGGGGGGGAGGGGGGAGGAGGAGCAGCCGTGGAGGGGGGAGCCGTGGAGGGGGGGGGATCCCACGCGGCCACGGCGGCGGCGCTGTGGGCGGCGGAGGCGTGGGACGTGGGCGTGGTGGCGGTGCTGGACGAGGACTACAGCGAGCAGCTGGAGGCGCGGATTTGGGGCGCAGCGAGCAGGAGCAGGAGGAGGCGGGGCAGCAGCAGCAGCCGGGACGGCGGGAGAAGACGGCCGTTTGCGGCGGCGCAGATGCAGCCCAGGGTGGTGTCGGAGACGAGCATCTCGTGCCTGTACGTGCACGGGGGGGGTGGCGGCGACGACGACGAGGTCCCGGGGAGGGGCATCGTGTATACCAGTATGTTTTCTTTTCTTTTCTGTGCGATGCATGGATGCTCGCCCTGCTGACGACAGACTACACGACGGCGCGCAACCCCGAGGACATCAAGGGGCAGTACATTGCGGCGGACGAGGCGGGCACGTAGGTCGCGCCGACTCCGACGTATTGTGGTCCCAGCTAACCCCCAGCCTGGTCGACGAGGAGCGCACGCGGCCCGAGGGCCTGCACGTGCCCGACGCGTCGGCCATTGGCTACCACGCGGGCGCGCGGCGGCTGGTGGTGGCGACGCGGCAGCTGGCCTGGGCCGCGGCGCCTCTCCGCGACCGCGGCAGCCGTCGTCTGGGCGCCTGCCTCTACGTGCTCGACCCCTACGGCGGCGGCGACGCCTGGCGGGTGGGCAGCGCGCAGGACGAGGGTGCGTGTGTCTACAAGACGTGTGCTCTTCTGTCCTTCTGTCTCTCCCGCTAACCGCTAACCGCTCACGGCAGACCGCGCCGCCGCCCTCTGGGGCACCAGCCCGCTGGACGGCGTGTACGCCTTCGCGACGCCGCGGCACGGGCACGGCGCGCAGTGCGTGGTCGGCACCGGCCGCGGGCTCGTCGAGGTCGACCTCGCGATGGCGGGCGGCGGCGGCGGCGACGGCGTCCACGGGGGCGTCCTGTTGAGCGCCGCCGGCCGGCGACGGCGCGCGCCGGCGGCGGCGCACGGCGACGCCAGCATGGTGACGACGGTGGACTACTGGGACGCGCACGCGCACGTGGTCCTGGCGGGCGGCCGCTGGCCGACGCCGTGGCTGGTCGACCTGCGCGAGCGCGAGACGGCGTGGCGCCGGTTTGGCGGGGCCCGCGCTGGGGACGACGGCGACGGCGGCGATGGCGGCCACCGCAACGCCGTGGCGCACGTCCGCTGGGCCGGCGGGCACCGCGTGGTGGCGGCCGGCCTGCGCAACACGATGCTGCTGTACGACGTGCGGTGGCTGCGGTCGTCGTCGTCGTCCTCGTCGTCGTCGTCGTCGTCCTCCTCCTCCCCCCCCACGGCATCCCCCCTGCTGCGCTTCCGCCACTACTACAACGAGGCCCGGCTGCTGGGCCTGGGGTTTGCCGTCGACGCGAGCCTTGGCGTGGTCGCCGCCGCCGAGGACCACGCCGCCGACACGGGGCTCGACGGCGGCGTCGCGCTCTTCTCGCTGGCCACGGGCGCCCGGCTGGCCGCCCCGGGGCTGGCGCCGTGCCTCGGCCACACCGCCGACGCCATCGTGCGGACCTACGGCGGGGGGGTACCCAGCGGCGGCAGCGGCGGCAGCGACTTCTTCTCGGCAACCTTCTTTCCGAAGAAACCGCGCGTGGCCGCGCTCAGCTTCGCCAGCCTGCCCGGCGAGGGCCCCAGCCTCTTTGCGGGCGCGGGCGCGCACGTGCACAAGCTCGCGCTGGGCGCCGGCGGCGAAGACCAGTTCTGCGGGGAGGACGAGGACGGGCCGCGAGGGCATCTCGGCTGCATTTCTGGCTAAGGCATTCTGTCTAGTTGATTCGTGGCTGGACGGCTGGTCGTGCCATGGTGTCAGTGGGCTGGTCTGCCCGCCGGCGCAGCGGGACGGCGTCCTAGTTGGCGTTCCCGTCCCAGTCCACGGCCCAGTCGAACTGGGCCCAGTCAAACTCGTCGGTCGTGGGCGGCAGCGGTGGCGGCGGCGGCGGCGGCGGCTGCTGGTGCCTCTGCCGCCGCCGCCGCTTCTTCCGCTGGTACCGCCGCTAGCGCTCCTGCCGCCACCGCTTCTTCTGCTGCTGCTGCCGCTGCCTCTCGCGCTGCTCGTCATCTGCTGCAGTGGGCAGCCTGCGCGACGGCTTGCCGATACCGTTGCCGCCGTCGTCGTCCACTGTCCCCAGCACCGTCCACGGCCGCGCCCACGGCGCCGCCCACAGCAGCGCTCCCGGCAGCGTCTCCGGCGGCGCCTCCGGCGGCGTCTCCGGCGGCGTTCCCGGCGGTCGGCTGACCAGCAATGTCCTCGGCGGTCGGCCGACCAGCATTCCCTCGGGCATCCTGGCCAGGCCGTCCAGGGAGGCCTGCCCGTCCGGGCTGGCCGAGGTTGAAAGGGGCTCGAACTGGGGCCCGAACTCGGGCTGGGGCTGGGGCTGGGGCTGGCGGGCCGGCTCCTGCGCGGCTGGCGGCTCGGACTCGGACGGCTCCCGGGCGGGTCGGCCTCGCTGGGCGGGCCGGCCTGGCCGCTGGGTCGGCTTCTGGACGGCCGACGTCGTCGGGCGGAGGCGTGTGGGCGGCGCCGGCGCCGGCGCCGGCGGCTGCGGCCGGCTCACTGGCCGGGCCATGGCGAGGGGTGAGGCTGCGGCCCGTAAGATGAGTCTGTAACGATGCGGCCGTCTGTCCTAACGATGCGGTGCGGGCTGTGCTGGGACAGGCTTGGAGACGGAGGACGGAGGGACGGAGGGACGGAGTAAAGAGAAGAGTGCCGATCACCCAAGACCTCAGCACGGAAAGAGCACAAGAAGCAGAATCTATTGCGGCAGGCGCTCCTAGTAACAACACGAAGACGGACACGAAGACGGCTTCCTCGAAGCACCTTCCCCGTCCTGCCCTTCACCATCCTCCTGCCCTTCACCGTCCCCCTCCCCTCCACCTCCTCCTGCCTCCGCCCTCCTTCTGGTCCCTTCCCCCCTAATCAGCCGACGCCCGGGCCAGGGCCTCGTGCAGGTGCGGCGGGAAGCGGTAGCGCAGCTGGCTGGTGTAGGCGGTGAGGTCGACGCAGAACTGCTTGAGCTCGTCGGCGAGGCGGCGCGAGGCGGACTCGTTGCCGCTGAACTGGCCGCTCAGCAGGCGCTCGCGCTGCTGCGTGCAGCAGAGGACGGTCCACAGCAGCAGGTTGGGCACGTTGATGGCCACGGGCGGCGCCAGGCTCGAGAAGCGCGCCGCGTAGCTGCGGATCACGCCGGGGTCGCCGCCGGCCTGCAGCGGGAGGATGCCGAGGGCGCGGATTTTCTGGGGGTTAGCAGGGGTGCTGGGATCGGCGACCAACAGAGAAAGGGGGGGGGGGGGAGGGGAACGCACATCCAGACACTGGGGCCACTTGCCGGCCTCGACCAGGCCCTTGATCTCGCTCATCTGCAGCAGCACGCTGCAGGCGATGCGGTTCTCCTCGCGGATGCGGCGCCGGAACATGTGGTCGCGCTCGTACATGGTCAGCATGGTGCGCGCCAGCTCGACGGGGTCGTCGATGGACGCCAGGCTGAGGCTGCTGCCGGGGGGGGCGGCCGCCGTCTTGCTCGGGCCCTCCACCCGCGGCTTCACCGGCACCAGGCGCAGCGGCTCCTCGCCAATCTCCAGGGCAATGGCCTCGCTGAGCGCGCGGCTGACCAGCACGACGACCGTGTCGTAGTCGCCCGCCAGGTGGTACAGCAGCACGGCGTCCGTGGTGCGGCCGCCGTCGTCGGCGTCGCGCGCCGCCTGCAGCGTGATGGCCTTGACCACGTCCTGCTCGCGGTCCAGCGCGATCAGCGCGCCGCGCTCCTCGATCAGCCCGCGGATGCGCGTGCCGTCCGGCCGGATGTCGCCGATCAGCTTGCTGAACTCGCGCGTCTCCAGCACCAGCTCGCGCAGGGCCTCGTAGCACAGCGCCGTGGCGCCGCCGCCGGCGCCGGCGCTCTCGTCGCCGTCGTCGTCGTCCCCGCCGCCCAGACACAGCAGCACCAGGTAGTCCACGGCGGCCGCGACGTCGGCGGCGCGAAAGTCGCGCGTGTAGTAGCCGACCATGCGCGCAAAGTTGATCTGCGGCTGGCCGCGCGTGCTGTGGCTCAGCAGCTCGTTGGCCGCCGCCAGGCTGGCGTCGGGCGTGCGCAGCAGCCCGTAGTAGGCCAGGGCCACGGCCACGTGCACGGCGTCGACGTAGGCGAAGCGGTACAGGTAGGCCACGGCCGGCTCGTACAGGCCCGCCAGCACCTGCAGGTAGAAGAACATGGCGTAGGCGCCGCCGGCCACGTCGGGCGCCGCCGGCGCAAAGTGCTTGTGCCCGATCTCGCGCACCGTCGCCTGCAGCTCCGCCAGCCCGTACGTCTCGCTCGCCAGCTCCGCCGCCCGGTCGCCCTCGCGCGCCAGGTTGAACTGCAGCCAGATCCAGTCGTGCACGTCCGCCGGCAGCCCGTCCAGCGTGCGGTGGCCCACGTCGCACCGGCCCACCACCTTGTAGCAGGCCATGCGGTACGGGTCCACCGAGCCCTCGGGCGCGTTGCGCGCCCGCTGGTTGTAGTCGCTGGCGCACCGCTCCTGCATCGCCCGCTTGAGCCGCCGGTCCTCGCTGGCCGCGTAGCTGTTGATGTAGCTGGCAAACACCCGGTCGATGCCGCGGATCTGCGTCTGGTTGTCGTTGACGTACTGCGCCGCCTCCGTCACGTGGCCCGACCGCAGCAGGAAGAACACCACCGCCCACACGTACTCGCCCTGCACCTGCTGCAGCTCCACGTTGTCCGGCACCAGCTTCTTGTGCGCCGCCCGCACCCGGATGTACGCCCGGATCTTGCTGACCACGTCCGGCCGCCCCCCGAGGCTGGCCTCCTGCGGGAACCGCGCGATCTGCGCCTCCACCTCGCCAAAGAACTTGCGCTCCAGGAACCGGTTCGCCCCCTGCAGGATCCGCTGCCGCATCCCCAGCGCCGCCGCGCTGTGCGGGTTCGGGTCCAGGTACGCCCGCGCAAACGCCCGCGCCCGCGGCGCCTCCGCGGCGCCCGAGCCCGAGCCCGAGGCCGAGGCCGAGCCCTCCTCCCCCACCAGGCCCGCCAGCGCCCGCATCGCCTCCACCACCAGCGCCGCCGGCCGGTCGCTGCCGAGGCCCTGCTCCACGGCTACCAGCTCGCCCAGCAGCGGGAACGCCTCTCCCGCCGCCCGGCTGTCGTTGAGCCGGCGCACCGTCTCCGCCAGCCGCGCCTGCTTCTCGCGCGTGTAGCGGTCGTCGGGGGGCGCCGTGGCTGCTGCTCCTCCTCCAGCGCTGCTGCCGCTGCTGCCCGCCCCCGCCTTGGTCTCCACGTCGGCAAACTCGGACGCGTGCGCGCCGATGCGGCTGGCCGAGCCAATGACCGACTTTTGCAGCCGCGAAGACCGCCCAAACACGCTGCCGCCGCCGCCCGGCCCCCGGGAGGATGCCCCCCCCGCCGCCGCCGGGCCGCCGCCCGGCGGCTGCTGCTGGCGGCTCCGCCGGCGACCAAACCCGCCGGTGCTGCCCGCGCCGCCGCCGGCGGTGGTGCCGGCCGTGCTGCCGACGGTGTCGGGGGTGCCGTAGCGCGGCGTGGCCGAGGTGCCGCCCCCAGCACCCCCCCCGGTCTTGATGCCAAAGTGCTCGTAGATGCGCTGGCGCTGCGCCTCCCACTCCATGGTGACGTTGTCCTCGAGGAAGCTGTCAAAGTCGCGCACCGACCGCTCCAGCCCGTCGGCGATCATGCTGAGCGTCGTCTTGGTCTGCAGGTTCGCCAGGTACGTGTCGACGTCGACCTCGGGCCGGCCGGTGTCGGTCGTCGATGCGGCCGCGGGTGTCGGGGTGCCCCCTGCTGCCGCCGCCGCCGATGCTGCTGCTGATGTCGAGCGTGCCGTCGCGCCGCCCGCCGCAAAGATGCCAAAGTTGCCGAGGTCGCGCACGGCCGCGCCCGGGTCGACGCCGGACGCCGCCAGCACGTAGTGCGCCTTGCCGTCTTGCAGGGGCGGCACCGCCGCAGCGCCGCCCCCTGCTGCCCCCGCGGGCGTCCCCCGCGGGCCGAGCTTGCGCAGCTTCTGGCGCAGGTCGCCCAGGCCGAGGTGCAGGCTGGGCAGGTCGGCGCCGCCGGCGCCGTCGGCGAACCCGGCGCCGGCCGCCTCGCCGTCGGTGCGCTTCTTGCTCTTGGCCAGCAGGCTGTCAAAGTAGGCGCCCGAGGTAGGGCGGGCCGCAGCAGCAGCAGCAGCACCAGCAGTGGTACCAGCGCCGATGCTGGCTGCCGGCGTCGTCGTGCTCCCAAACAGGCTGCCGCCGCCGCCCTGGATCGAGCCGCCCAGACCACCGCCCAGACCACCGCCGCCAAAAAGACTGCCGCCAAAGCCGCCGGGCGCCGCGCTGGCGCCGCCGCTGGCGCCGCCGGCAGCGGTCGAGCCGCCAAACAGCGAGCTGCCGCCAAACGGCGTCGTCGTCGACGCTGTCGACGCGGCGGGCTTGGGCGCGCCGAAGAGCGACATGGTCGGTTGGGCTGTCGGACCGTCACGGGACAATGGTCGGTTGGTCGGTCAAGAAAAATCGATGCAGGGATGCGTTCCGAGGATGCGTTCCCGTCGATGCGTCCGTTCAGACCGCGTGCCGCGAGGAGACGTCGGTGGTTGTTGGTCGCGTTGGACGACGCCCTTATTTTTATTTTGGCTTTTGGTGGACCCACAATTATACAAGCTGTGATTGGTTGTCTCATACAAAGCTAAGCCCTTACTACAACTCGTAGCAACAACTACGCACTATCCCGTCCACCCCTCGACGGCGGCGTCGACCTTGCGGCGGTAGGCGCGCTGGGTCTGCAGCTGGTCGAGGAAGACGTCGTACTTGGCCTGCAGCAGGCGGGCCTCGCCGGGGTCGTCGGAGGGCGGGACGACGCGGCCGGGCTGGGTCATGCGGGTCATGATGGTCCAGAGAGGCTCGGTGTCGCCGGTCTGAGAGGAGGAGGCCGCCTTGGCGCCGAGCATGGCGGCGCCGTGGACGACGGCGGCGTGGTCGTAGCGGGGCAGGACGACGGGGAGGCGGCAGGCGGTGGCGACGAGGCGGACGAGCAGGTCGTTGCGGCACTGGCTGCCGGACATGAAGAGGCTGCGGAGGCGGTGGCCGGCGGCGTTCATGGTGTCGACGATCTGGCGGGTCTGCAGGGCGATGAACTCGAGGGCGACGTAGTAGAGGCGGGCGAGCCCGTCGACGCTGGCCGGGTCGCCGTCGTCGCTGGCGAGGCCCACGAGCGCGCCGCGCATGTGCGGGTCGGCCAGCGGCGAGCGGTTGCCCCAGAGGTCGCCGTAGAAGAAGAGGTGGCGCGCCAGGTAGCCGACGCCGGGGCAGCCGGGCGTGGCGGCGGCGCGGGCGCGCAGGTGGGCGTTTAGAAAGTCGTAGATGCTGGTCTGGGTGCCGGCGGCGGCGCGGGCGGCCGCGTAGGCCGGGTGCGTCTCGACGACGTGGCGGAGCAGCTCGCCCGTGGCCGACTGGCCGCCCTCGGCCATCCAGAAGCCGGGCAGCACGACGTCGCGGTAGGGCCCCCAGACGCCGTCGACAAACACGGGCTCGGGGGCCATGGCCAGGTGGCAGGTGGACGTGCCGGCGACGGCGGCGAGGCGCGTGAAGGCGGCGGAGACGTCGGGGGCGTCGGGGGCGGCGGGGGCGGCGGGCCGGTCGCCCTGGGCGGCCTGGTCCCCCGGCAGCGCCACGGGGGCGCCCACGGTGCCGATCCAGCCGGCGTAGGCGTCGATGACGCCGCTGCCGACGGCGATGCCGGCGGGGAGGCCGAGGGCGGCGGCGGCGGCGGCGGACAGGGGGCCGACGCGCTCGCCGGCGCTGAGGAACTGGCCGTTCTAACGGATTAGCTGGGCTCTCTGAAGACTGCGTCTGGGAGGAGGCGGACCACCCCGTCGACGCCGCCGACGCGCACAAAGTCGTCGTCGGCGAGCGGCCCCAGGCCGACGGCGCGGTAAAAGTCGGGCTGCCAGCCCTTGACGCTGCCGTCGACGCCGACGGGCACGAAGCCCTGCTTGCAGACGGCGCTGCAGAAGCTGCGCGTCTCGGCGCCGGTGGCCAGGTGCGTGAGGGCGTCGGCCAGGTCGTAGAACTTGCAGCGGGCAAAGCGCGCCGGCGGCATGTGGTTGCGCAGCCACAGCACCTTGGGCATCTCCATCTCCACGTTCATGGTGCCGCCCACGTACCGCAGCAGCGGGTGGCCCGTCGCGTTGATGGCGTCCGTCTCGCGCAGCGCCCGGTGGTCGAGCCACAGGATGACGTTGCGGTCGTCGCCGTGGTCATCGCCGTCGTCGGCGCCGCCGTCGTCGCCGTCGCCGCCGCCCAGCTTCGTCTTCGTCACCGTCACCGGCGCGTCCGTGTCGAGGTCGAACACGGCCAGCGAGCACGTCGCGTCGAAGCCGATGCCGCGCACGCTGTCGGCGGCGACGCCCGCCTGCGCCACGGCCTGCCGCACCGCGCCGCAGACGTGCTGCCAGATGTCGGTCGTCGATTGTTCCTGAAGAGTTAGCCGGCGACAAGGACACAGACACACAACCACCCACATAGTGTGTCTCGTCCGGCCCGTACGACGTCTTCCACAGCCGGATGTCCTCCGCGGCCAGGCCCTTGATCTCGCCGGCGGCGTCGATAACGCACGCCCGCGCCGACCCCGTGCCGACGTCGACGCCGATGTAGTGGTCCTGGTCACGTGAGCGTGTGGGTGGGAGAGCGGGGGGGCCGAGAGCACGAACCTGGGACATGGCGGAGGGATGGTGAGGTGAGGCGAGACGAGACGGAAGAGACGACGAAGCGACAACGAAGAGACGACAGACGAGACGTTCGCCGCGGCGGGGCTTCTCCATGCAGAAAGTCCGCATCGTGACGCGAGGCCCCGCGCGTTAGCGTGTCTCGCTCGCCTTGGTTTTTGCGTGCCGAGTCAGCAGCAGACAGCTCGCAGCTACCGACTACCTCGATCACCACCATGACACCGGCGTCGGCGCCGTGGGACGACGCCGCCATTGCGCAGTCGTGGGACCGCGTCGTGGGTGACTACCAGGTGCGTTTCGGCGGCGGCGGCGGCACGGACGGACCAGCGGAGGGCGGACAGCAGAGGACGGACAGCGGAGGGCGGACGGCAGACAGCGGAGGGCAAACGGCAGACGGCTGACGGACGGACGACTAGCTCTTCCACAGCATCCGCGCCCGCGGCGGCACGGCGGCCGACCTGCCCGCGCTGGCGGCCGGGGGAGAGGGCCAGCGGGCGGAGGGGGTGGCGGACGAGCGAGCGACGGTCGGGGGAGAGGCGGACGCGGGCGAAGAAGAGACGGCTGCCAAGCCTGACGGAGACGACCACGACCACCACAACCACAAAAGAGACGCCCCGACGCCCGCGCCGGCGCCCCTGCTGGCGCCCGAGGCGGTTGTGGGCGCGGACGACGGCCTCAAGAAGCTGCTCATGTCGTGGTACTACGCGGGCTACTACACGGGGCTGTACGAGGGCCAGCAGCAGGCGCGGCGGGATGGGCAGCAGGATGGGCGGCAGGATGGGCCAGATGACCGACAGGGTGGGCAGCCAGGCGGGCCAGACGACCGGCAGGACGGCCAGCCGGACGGCCAGACGGACGGCCAGCTGGCGTAGGCGCACGTGCCGGCGGACGACAGCAAGACCGGCAGAAACCACCCTGCATGACAAACGAGGCGCAGCCGACGTCTTCCTTGGGAGAGGGACCTCCCGCCCGCTCGTCTGATCGACGGCGGCGGCCTCCGGGTGGCAGGATCCCTCTGACACGCCGTCTGTTTCCGCGCGCGGCCTCGTGTTTCGGCGACGACGGGCGACGGCGGGCGGACTTGGGACGGTCTACAGAGTACAAAGGGCAGGCTGCTGCGACCCGCGAAGGGACAGGCGGCGGATACGACGTACGGAGTACGGAGTGCTCCGTATGCAGCGGACTTGCTAGGACTTGCTAGGAGGACTTCTACGGAGACTGCTACGACTTGGGCTAGCGACCGCTGCGGATTCTTCACGATGGTGTAGGGACGAAATACGAGCCCATACAGAGTGCGACGCAGCGGACGAGCCATATTGCTGTTTCTCCGTACTCGTGCCGTACTGGTGCTCCGTATTGGTATGCATACGGTGTACGTTGCAGTACACTAAATATACACTTGGGCCCGAGCGGCGACCGCCCAAAACAGCCCCTGGCGCCTCCGCCGCCGCGCCTCCGCCGCCCAAACGCGACCCGAGACACACCTGTCACAGCAACCTTAATCCGACGGGCCTAGCGTGCCGGCCTGCCTGCGTGGCCGCCTCGTCCAGTCTTCGGACCCGTCAGGCCCGGACAGGGGGCGCGCGCTTCGAAACGAGATGGCTGGCCGTCATCCGGTCGGGGTCGACGGTCTCGGAGGGGGGAAGGGGGGGGGGGGCCTGGTGCCTGGTGCCTGGTGCCTCCTCGGGGGCGCTTTGCTCCTCGGGCCCTCCTCAGGAGCCTCGCCGAGATTGCTGCTCTGCGCCGCCGTCGTCTCGCACCCTGCGCACGGGGAAGGACGGGGGCGAGGGCCGCTCAGGGCGCAGGGGATCGTCCGCCAGCCAAGACTTGTTTATGTAGGCCGCCGCCCGCCTCCTCTGCCTCTTTTTCCTGTCGTCTTGTTTCTCGTCTGTCTTTCTTTCTTCGCACCGCTTCTCGTCTTTGTAATTTTCCAAGGCAAGACGTTCATTCATTTCGTCCGAGCAGGCTCGCAGTCAAAGCTAGTCTTTGCATCCTTTCTTTGCATCCTTTCTCTTACACCTTCTTTCCTTCGTCCTTTTGTCCTTTCTTTCGTCCTTCCTCCTCCCAGTCAACATGAAGTTTGCCGCCGCATTAAGCCTGTGCATGGCCCCCGTGGTGCTGGCCAAGGCCGTCCACAACGTGTACCCGGTGCGGCGCGACAGCGGCAAGGACAGCAGCAGTGACAAGTCTGTCAAGAGCAGCAAGAGCAGCAACAGCAACAGCAACAGCAACAGCGAGTTCAGCAGCAACCGCGCGCTGCTGGCGGCCTCGGGGCTGGTCCTGAGCGAGACGGAGGAGATCATCATCATCTGGGTCAACAGCGGCGGCGGCGCGGCCACGACGACGGTCAACTCGGTGCAGACGGTGACGGAGACGGTGACGGCGGGCGCTGCGGGCACGACGACGACGGCGGCAGCGGCGGCGGCCTCCGGGGGCACCACCACCACCGCGACCGGCGCCGCGGCCACGCACACGGTGACCGTGGGCGGCGCCAAGGGCCTGGTGTACGAGCCCAGCAGCATCCAGGCGGCCGTGGGCGACATGGTCATCTTCACCTTTCTCAGCCAGAACCACACGGTGACGCAGTCGGCCTTCACCACGCCCTGCGAGTTCCTCGCCGGCGGCATGGACTCGGGCTTCCAGGCGAACCCCAACAACACCGTCAACCCCCCGCCCCAGGTGGCCCTGCAGGTCATGGTGTCGACGCCGTTGTGTAGGTCCTTGTCGGCCCCCTCTTGGCTCCCTCTGTGCCACTTCTCTCTGACACCCCAGGGTTCTACTGCCGCCAGAAAGGCCACTGCGGCAAGGGCATGACCTTCTCCATCAACCCCACCGCCAACAAGACGCAGGCCATGTTCCAGCAGATGGCCATTGCCCAGAACGGCACCGGCACCGGCAGCGCCATCACCGGGTCCAACGGCACGTCGACGGACACCACCACCACCAGCACCACGGCGGCCGGGTCGTCGGCCTCGACCACCACCGCCGCCGCCAACGGTGCTGCCGCCACTACCGCCGCTGCCTCTTCCTCCCTGACGGCCACCGCCTCCGCCGCGGGCAGCGCCGGCACCGGCATCGTCACCGGCACCGGCTCCGTCAACGCCGACGGCTCCTGCGCCTGCGTCGTCCAGTGCGCCGTCGGCGCCTTCCCCGTCCAGGCCGTGCAGGGCGTCGGTGCCTTTGGCGGCTTCGGCGGCTCGCTGCCGTCGACGGCGCTGGCCATCCGGTAGGGCGTCTTGAGCTGGGCGGTGTCTCTTAGACTTGGGGGCGGAGACTCGGGGGCTCTGTTCTGTTGGTTCTTTCTGTTCTTCTGTTCTGTTCTCCTGTTCTTCTTCTGTATTCTTCTGCTGTCGTCCGGGCTCCTCTTGTGCTCCGGATGAGAGGCACATATGACTGGTTCGTATTTTTTTTCCTGGATGGACTTAATTAAGGACAACTTGACTTGTGATGTCCGGAAAGACATGGTATCTGCGCCGAAAAAGGAGAAAAGACAACGCCCGCTGCTGCACCCTCTCTGGCGGCTTGCCCGTGGACGGTCGTCGTGGTGGCCGTCGTGTCGTCGTCGTGTCGTCGGGGCTCGTCGTCACCGGCATCACTGTCACCGTCACGCCGTCACCGTCGCTGTCACCGTCGCCGTCACCGTCACGCCGTCACTGTCACGCCGTCACCGTCACCGCCACGCCGTCACCGTCGCCGGGCCGCCTACGTGCCCCTACTTCTTGGCGGCCGCCTCTTGGGCCTTTTTCGCGTCGGCTGCCCCTGTCAGCGAGCGTGCCGGCCCCAACGGACGACACACCTGCCGTCATCTGCCTGCCCACTCACCTGCCGCCTGCTTCTCGCGCATCCGCTGCGCCAGGGCCTCGCGCTCGCGCTGCATCTCGGGGCCGCTCTTGGCCGTGACCTTTTTCTGCGCCGCCTGCGCCTTGAGGTTCTTCTCGCGCGCCTTTTCGCGCTGGTTGCCGCGGGCCATGGTTGTAGGGGGGGTTGTGCGGGTGGGTGGGCGAGCGGGCGGGCGTGTGTGTTGCGAAAAAAAGAACGCGGAAGCGCAGCGCCGATGGGCGAGGAAGAAGGGAAAAAACGCAAGTGAGGCCGTTGGCGGGCGCCGTGGGCTAAAGCGCGCTGCGGTGGGGCCGTAGAATCTGGGAGAAGCGCAAGCTACGCCAGTATTTTATTTACAGCAGGCGGCTGGAGAGCCTGAAACACCGCTGGACGCCCCCCCGCCAATGGACGGCGGCGGCCGGGCCCGGGCCCAGGGGCTCGCCCACGACGATTGGACGACGCGGCGCCGCGCTTGGAATTTATGCGGCAGGCGGGCGGCCGACCGCCTGCATCCTGCATCCCACGGGGCCAGCCAGGCGGCGGCCGTCGCGCGGCCAGCCGCGCACACGTGTGCCAGCAGAGACGCGCAGCCGCGGACCATTGGCCGGGACGCTGCGACGGGATGCGAAACAATGGACAATGCGTTTGGGCGGGAGACAGGAGGATGGGAGCATCTCGTCTGGCGTCTAGAGGCCAACAATAGCAAGGCTATTAAAGGCGGCACCTGCTCACGCCTTTGAGCTTGGTTGTTTCGTCTGTCCGTCTGTCTGTCCGTCTGTCTGTTTGTCCTGTCCTCTCCTTTGTTGGCCTTTCTCGTGCGACCGCTGAACAATGACCCCGTCGTGAGGACAAAGCATTGTTCACGGCTGTTCACTCGTCTGTTGTGTCCTTTCTCTGTTCTCCTGTCCACGTCTGTCCACGGCTCCTTCGTTTGTCCGTCGTTTGTACAAAAGCTGGTCTTGCTCGTTTCTTCGTTTCCTCTTCCCCTTTGCTTCTTCGTTTCCTCTCGTTCTTCGACCGCGCCGTTCAGCATCACCACCCAGCATCACCACCCACCACCACTTCAAGCAGATCACAGCATAGACCCCCACCATGTTCAACCTCGCGACCAACACCAAGCTGCGCGGCATCGGCTACAAGGCGCTCAACGTGCTGCGCCCCTGCAACATCGTGGCCCTGCTGGCCGTCACCGCCGCCAGCTGGGTCATGATCGTCATGACCGGCGTCACCGGCCAGTTCTTCTTCTTCGACGCCGTCGCCCACGTCTTCGTCTCCTCCGCCGCCCTCTTCCTCGTCCTCACCGAGGTCCAGTTCGGGCCCCTGCAGCGCTACTTTGCCCGCGCCTGGCCCGTCTTCGCCGACCGCCACGGCTTCTTCTGGCTCGGCGCCGGCATGGTCGTCCTCGGCTGCGACATGCTCGCCAACCTCAACAAGCCCGCCTTCTCCGCCGCCAACCTCGGCCTGCCCCTGTGGCGCCTCATCCTCGCCGCCGGCATCCTCTCCCTCACCTTTGGCCTCGCCAACCTCGCCGCCACCCTCGTCTTCCGCGACCCCGCCGCCGGCCTCACCGCCCGCATGATCCGCGCCGACGGCAACCTCGCCGACGCCGGCAAGCTCGGGCCCGGCGTCCACCATCCCTACGACGGCCCCGGCTCCTCCGGCGCCTCCTCCCTCGACTACTACGCCGCCTCCTCCCTCCCCTCCCGCGGCGGCACCGCCCGCTACGGCAAGAAGGACGACGCCGGCAGCAGCTTTGACGACGCCACAACCTACACCGAGACCAGCCAGACCGGCGGCGCCCGTGCTGCCGCCGCCGCCGCCCGCGGAAGCGTGGCCGGCTACGCCGGCGTCGCCGCCGACCGCGTCCGCCGCCTCACCCAGGTCTTCAAGCGGGGGCCCTTTGCCGGCCACGGCGGCCACGACGAGGAGGCCGCCCCCGCCAGCAGCAGACCACAGATCAGCCGGCCCATCGCCGTCCACCACCACCGCCTGGGCGGCGAGGACGAGGACGGTGCCACCGACGACGCCGCCTTCTCCCCCCACCACGGCGACTACTACCCCCACACCGACGAGCTCGCCTCCGCCGACCGCGCCGACCGCGCCGACCGCGCCAGCCCCATCCTGCCCTCCATCCGCCGGCCCCCCACCGCCCTCCACCCGGCCATGAGCTCCAGCTCCCACTACAGCGTGGCCGACATGCCGCGGTTCTAGTCTAGCAGCGTCGGGGTGGTGGTGCTCTGTTTGCATCCCTTCTGGAAAGGGCCTCTCTGTTTTCGCATTTCCCTTTGTCAGGTCGAGGAGACGGCGTTGCTGGCTTGCCTTTTGTCTTTGGTCTTTGTTTGTCTTTTTTTTATCCGCTGTCTTTTTCTTCTGCCTCGTCTCCGAGAGCATGACGACGCGGCCATGGCGTTTGGCGAGGACACGGGGACGATGGCTGTCATGCCGTTCATTCGAGATACGTGACGAGGTCGTTGTATGATACCAGTATTCCACGCTGCCACACTGTATATCACGTGACATTACGTAATCAAACGAGACACGGAAGGGGCACAAAACACGCCGTCTGCGTCGTCGCGCCGTCTTCGTTGTCTTCTCCGTCGTCTTCTCCGTCGTCTTCGCACCTCCTCCTCTGCCATCGGCATCCATCGCGGGCGGCTCGTAATCGAAGAAGACGAGGGCGACGACGCACACGAGCAGCGGCCAGCTGTCCGCTGCGGACCACTGTCTTTCGCGAGCGCCACCGTCTGCTCTTCGTTTCTTTGGCTGTCTGCTTTTCGTTTCCTTGACTTCTCTCCAACGCCGGCCGGTGCCTTTTGCATCAGCACCGGATCTCCATCGGATCTTGTCTGATCTGCTCTGCTCTGCGCACCGGTGGCCGCGCCTCCCGACATGGTGTGACGCTGTCCGGCAGCAGCTAGCTCTCGTTCCCCGGCCACGACGGCGAGACAGACGACCGCCTCTGCGCGCGCGCACCATGTCGTACGAGGACCACGCCGACGACGTGGCGGCGGACTTCCGCGACGCCCTCGAGGGGCTGACGATGAACTCGCGCGTGGAGATCACGACGCTGACCGTCATCGCGCGCGAGAACACCGAGTACGCCCACGCCATCTCCGAGGTCCTGCAGGACCACATCAAAAAGGTGGGTGTGGCTGCCCTCGACGACGAGGACGACGACGACGTGCCTTGCCTGCCTGCCTGGCATTTTCTGACAGACAGGTTGCTCCCGCGCGCAAGCTGCCGGCGCTCTACCTGCTCGACTCCATTGTCAAGAACGTCGGCACGCCCTACACCATCTACTTCAGCCGCGGGCTGTACGCCACCTTTATGGACGCCTACGCCTCCGTCGACAACGCCACGCGCCGCAAGATGGACGAGATGCTCAAGACCTGGAAAGAGCCCGTCCCCGGCTCCGTCGACCCCCGCCCCGTCTTCCCCCCGGACGCCGTCCGCCCCATCGAGAACGCCCTCATCAAGGCCCGCACCTCGGCCCTCCAGGTCCAGCAGGAGTACCTGCGCACCGAGCAGCAGCTCCTCGGCGGCCGTCCCCGCCCTCACAGCGCCACCCCCTACCGCGAGACGCCCACGCCCCCCGGCGCCCGTCCCGCCCCCTACCCGGTGCCCCCGTATGCCCAGCAGACATACGCCCTCCACCCGGTAGGCCCGGACACCCCCCCCCCCCCCCCCCGACTTTCTGTTGTCTGCCGTTCTCCTCGCTAACAGAACCAGCCCCCGCCGACCACCCAGACAACTCCGCAGCCCGCTCTTGCCACCGCCGGCGGACCCTTCCCGCCACCGGCCACCCTCTCCTCCTCCTCCTCCCTCCAGCAGCCGCCGCCACCGCAGTCCTACGCTCCGCTCGGCCCCTATGGTGCTCCCGCGGCTGCGGCGCCACGGATAACCTTAGAGTCGCTGAATGAGGATGTCGAGCGGCTGATCCAAGCAGCCAAGGCAGAGTTTACTGAGAAGTCGTATGATGCTAGCGTGGCCGGGCGGCTGAAGGCCCTGCTGGACCTGCAGATGATTCTGAAGAGCCAGAATCTCGAGTACGACAAGCTGGTCCTTGTAAGAAATCAAATTGATGCTCTCGCCGTAAACTTGCCGGGGCACCACCACCACCACCACCAACAACAACAACAACACCCGGCCGGCGCCTATTCCACGCCGACGCCGCCGACGGCGGGAGGCTATCCTCATCCTCCTTATCACCAACCGACACCACCACCGCCAACAGCAGCATCGTCATCAGCAGGAGCACCACCACCAGCAGCGACGGGCCAGCCGCCGCAGCTCTCGGCAGCCGTGCTGGCCGCCTTGGCGGCCGCGCGCGGCGCAGCCGGATCGACCCCGGTTCCGAGCAGCGCGGCACCCGCACCCGCACCCGCGCCCGCAGCCGGCGGCGGCGTGTCGATCGACGCTCTCCTGGGAAAGGGAGCACTGGCGGCGATCATGGCCGCACGACAGCAGCAGCCGCAGCCGCAGCTGCAGCCGCAGCCACAGCCACTGCCACAGCCACTGCCGTCCCTCTACGGAGCACCGACACCGCCGGCGAGTCTGCAGGCCCCTCCGGCGGCGGCGACGAGCGCCACCGCTGGCCCGGGGAATCCTCTGGCCTTGGTGGACATGCTTAGGAAAGCCGGCATCCTCCAGCCGACGGGAGCGCCGCCGCCGGCCGTGTCGCGGGAGCCGCTGCGCGAGATGCCCAACGGCATCTCCTTCCAGACGGCCTCTCTCGAGAAGTGGGTTTTCCCCTCCTCCTCTTTGTTGTAGCGCGCGCGCATGCGTGTCCGCCCGGCCCAGCTGACCGACCACCAGATTCCGGCCGCACCTGCTGCCGCTCCTCTACGAGGACCTGGGCCCGCCGTGCACGCAGTGCGGGCGGCGGTTCCGCACCGACGACGCGGGCCGCGCGGCCAAGACGGCCCACATGGACTGGCACTTTCGCGTGCACCAGCGCATCGTCGAGGCCGAGAAGCGCGGCCAGCACCGCAGCTGGTACGTCGACCAGGCCGACTGGATCCGCTCGCGCGAAAGCCCTCTGGACGGCGAGGGGGGTGTCGCCGGCGGCCCGGCCGGGGGGGCGGGCGGCGGCGGCGGTGACAGCGGTGACGCAGCCGGCCGTGGCGGCGGTGGTGGTCTTGGTCTGGGCAGCGGACGTGGTGCTCATGCCAGCGCCGGCGCCGGCGCCGGCGGTGGTCCCGGCGGCCGGGTGCAGTGGATCCCGGTGCCGACGGGCGGCAGCACGACGAACCAGGTGTGCCCCATCTGCCAGGAAAAGTTTGAGATGAAGTGGCTCGACGAGGCCCAGGAGTGGGTGTGGATCGACGCCGTCCAGATCGGCAACCGCGTCTACCACGCCAGCTGCCACGCCGAGGCCACCCGCGGCGGCGTCAGCCGCGACCACCCGGCCGCCGCCGCCATGGCCGCCATGCTGTCCGGGGCGGGGCCCAGTTCTGCAGCAGCGGCGGCTGGTGCGCCGCTGCTGCCGATCCCGACGGGGCCGGCTGCCGACCGCTACGGTGCCTTGTCGGCGCCGTCGGCGCCGCTGCCGCCGCCATCGGCCCCAGGCCTCGACTCGGTCCTGGGCAAGCGCAAAGCCGACGACGCCGCGCACGGCGGCGGCGGCCACCGGAAGGACCAGGCGCACGGCGGCGGCGGCGGCGGCGGCGGAGGGAAAAACGGCGGAGGCGGCGCGAGGGCCGGCCGGAAGAAAAAGCGCGGCGGTCCCGGCGGCAGCGGGCCCCGCCGGCCGCCGGACCTGGACCGCGTGGACCCGGACATTGGCGGCGGCGGCGGCGGCGGCGGCGCAGGAACCGGAGACGGCGCTGGGGACGGCGGCGGCGGTGCGGGAACCGGAGACGGCGCTGGTGGAGGCGGTGGTGGCGGCCGATTCCGCAACGGCGCCAAGCACCGGGGCGGCGGCGGCGGCGCCGGCGCCGGCGGCGCCGGCGAGGAGGCCAAGGTGGACCTCAATGCGCTGCCCTACTGACGACGACGTCTCCTGGTTGGCGTGCTGCCTGTTTCTCGTTCCTTGTCCTCTGCCATCATTTGCCGCCGCACAAGGCCTTTTTGTTTGCTGGGATTCGGAAGGCTGTCTCGGGGGTCTGCTTTCACGTCTGTCGTCCACAAAAGCATAGTACGCACACATGAAGGATTGGTCTCTCCATTGTGCCGCACACAACACGATCGACCGCTGTAACAGTTCTCATATCTCGGCCGCCGCCGCAGCCCGTCCTCGTGCTATGGACAAAGTTCGTCGCCTCGCAGCCTCAAGAAAACGCCGCGCCGTGTAAACGCCCAACGAAAAAGGCTGGCTGCCGAAAACAAAAACAAACAGAAAAGCAAAAAAAATCAAGCGCACGGGTGCGGGATAGGAAAGGGGCGTGACAAGACAAGGGGAAAAAAATAAAACAAAATCATCGATCGTGCGTGAGCAACCCCCCCTTCCTGAGAAGACCCCTCCACCCCTCAAAATGTGTCGTGATAGTGATCGCAGCCCGAGCCCGTGCTCCCCCCCCCCGTCTGGCTCGTTTGCCCTCTAAATTAGCAAAACAATAGGGATGAATAAAAAGAAAACAGAGCAGAAAAGAATGGGAGGAAATGTCGTTTCCCGCCGTCTTGCAGCGATCCGTGCCGTTGTGGCTGCACGCCCGGCGGCTTTCGTGGGCCAAATGGATCAAAAAAGAAGATACTTTTTGTCATGCATGGTCATAAACGAAGAGAGAGAGAGAGAGAGAGTCGCATGGTCGTAACGAAGAGAGACCACAAGAACATTAGCTGTGGCTCGGCGCGCCGGGCTGCTGCGCGCGGGTCCGGATGCGGAACTTGTCGCGCAGGCGCTTCGTCAGGGTGTCGCGGCTGTGCTCGTCTTCGTGGCTGGAGGCCGCAGAGCCCAGATGCCCAGAATCGGGTTGGTTTTCGGCACGGTACCGCCGGAGCGCCTCCATGCGCTCTTCGACGGGCGCGTGGCGGAGGCGGTGGAGGTCGAACAGGCGGGCCGGACGGCGGCGGCTGCCGCCCGCGGTGGACGCTTCCGCAGCGCCGGCCGCAGCGCCGGCCTCGTCCATGTCCAGCGGCGGGGGCATGGGCACGCCGCCGTCGGAGGCCCCCTGGTCGGAGGCTCCCTCGTCGGGCTCGCCGCGATTCGGGCGAAGATCCAGGCGGCTGTTTTACGTGTGAGCGGGGGGCGGAGGACTTTCCATTCACGCAGGAGCACAAACTCACCAAAGAGGACATGTTCCGGACACGTTGACCAGCCACGGGTCGACGCAGTTGGGGTGGAACTTGTGGTTGCACGGCAGGACGCGGACGTCTTCGCCCACGGTGAAGTCCTCCGTGCAGATGGAACAGCCGAGATGCTCGTCGCCTTCTGCCGGTGCGTCTGCGTTGGAGGCGCCGTCGGCCGAAGCGCGGCTCTCTTCTGTGGCGGCGGCGGCGGCGGCAGCAGCGGGTGCTGCGGCGGCGGCCCCGGCACCGGCAGCCCCAGATGCCTTGGGTTCGGGTGCGTCTCGCGGCGCATCTTCGCGGATGGTCAAGAGGTGGTGGGCCTGGACGTCTTCCGTGGCGGCGGCGGCGGCGCGGCTGTCAACGTCAGACACGGGGAGCCGGCTGTCGAGCGTGCCGCCACCGCCGCCGCCCTCGAGCTCAATGTTGGGGTCGGGCTTGGGCGGGGTGGGGTCGCCAAACTTGACAATGGGCAGGGTCTCGAGGACGGCGCGGGCGATGCCCTTGGCGCGGCTCTGGCGGGGGCGGCCGCCGTAGCCGTTGCGGGGCCCGTAGCGGTCGGGGTAGCGGTGGGCGCGGACGGCGCCGGTGACGATGATGACGAGGAAGAGCAGGGTGATGAGGCCGGTGATGCTGTAGAGGATGCTCATGGCGACGGCGGAGTTGCTTCCGGTGGCGGGGCCGGGGGAGTTGCTGCCGCCGTCGTCCGAGCCGCTGCCGGAGATGGCGGCCTTGACGACGCCGCTGCCGGCCGAGTTGGTCAGGTTGAGGGCCTGCAGGGCGTCGCTGGCGTCGGCCATGGTGTAGACGACCTGGTAGGGCAGGTCGTCGGCGGGGGTGACGGCGCAGCAGTTGCCGGTCTGGCTGTAGAGGAGGATGGCGGCGAGCTGGTTGGCCATGAGGGCGTTGAAGATGCGGTTGGCGTCGATGAAGCCGGCGGACGTGTTGTCGCAGCTGAGGTAGGCGATGACGCCGGGGCCGGAGACGTTGTTGTAGTTGGACGCCGTGGCCCAGACGAGGTCGCCGTGGATGTTTTTGGACTGTGGGTGAGCCTGGGTGAGCCTGACTGGTCTGGTTGTCCGCCTTCTTGTCTAGCTGACTTACATCGAGGACCTGCTGGGACGTGTTGAGGCCCTGGTCGGTGGTCAAGGGCAGGACGGGGAAGGTCTGGGTGGGGATGTCGGCGCCGGGGGCGGCGACGAGGAGCGTCATGGAGAAGTCGGCCTCGTAGCTGGGCACGGTGTCCATGGCGTAGATGGTAGGGCCGTCGGCGGCGGCCGGGGCGGCGGCGAGCCCGGCGACGGCGGCGGCGGCCAGCAGCCGCTTCCAGGACGCCATGGTTCGGATGGGCCGGGCAGGAGGCAGGGCGCCGATTAGAGGCAGACGGCGAGCCGCGCGCACATGGGCGAAGGGGAGAGGTAGGGGGGGGAGGGAGAAGAGGGGGGAGGGAGGAGAGGGGGGGGAGAGAGGAGAGGGGGGAGAGAGGAGAGAGCAGTTGAGGATTTGAGACAAAGGGAGCTCGTCAAGCAATCGCAAGGCAAACGGCGGATGCGCCGGTTTTGGTGCAGACGAGCAAAGGAGACGAGAGAGAGGATGGGAAGAAAGCGAAGAGAGAATAGGAGAAGGAGAAAGAGAGAGAGAGAGAGAGAGAGCGAGGCACAAGAAAACGGAGGCGCCGGCTGTCACATAGTCGGTCTCGACGGGCGAGCACCGGCGGCCGGATTGATCGTCGCCCAAAAAAGGTCGAGGCTGCAATATGCGAAAAAATGCAGCCGGGGTCCCAGGACGACGACGTTGTGCGAGAAGAAGAGAGAAGGGCGGAGGCCAAACAAAGGCGGCGGGCGGGAGCGAAAAGTGAAGTGAAAATGGCCAAGAAAAAAAAAGAGAAAAAAGAAATCGAGGGAATAAAGGCAAGAGCGTCTGGGCGACGGCGACGACGATCAGCGCGCGCGCGCGCCGGACAAGGCCAGGCCCGCCACCCCGAGAGGGCAGGAGCGGCTCGCACGGCGATGATGGTCGTTGCGGTGGGACCCCCCCCCCCTCCCCCCGCGGCGTCTGGTGCGTCATCAGGCGCTGGGCGGCGGTGCTGGGCGGCGGCGGCGCTGAGCGGTGGCGGCCGGCCTGCGCTCAGCTTTACAATACGGGAGAGTACAAAAGCCAACCTAAGCATAAGCATACTCCGTACCTACGATAGCGAGAGTGGGTCCGGCAATTGGGTGCCTCTATGCTACCCGGAGGAGGAAAGAGCGACCAACCCAGCGGACGCGCCGCAGAACGCGCACGCAGAAACGGCAACGAGACACAGACACGAGTGACCGCGGGCTCTGAGACCGCGGCATCCGTACGAGAACAAGGCACGGAAAGGACGGGAGTAGGACGGCGCGGCGCAGTGCAGCGCAGCGCAGCGCAGCGCAGCGCAGCGCAGCGCAGCGCATGCATATCTACCATATGTACGTGGCACGATCTGTGACACGGCCGAGCACCACTTGAGACGCAGAGGTGTTTTAGCGCCGGTTCTTGGCTTCAGGCGGGAGGAGGCAGGAGGCAGGAGGCAGCAGGAGGCGGAGCGGATGCAGGAGCGGACGAGCTGATCCGCACAGCCCCAGCCAATCACGCGCCGGGCGTTATCGATAAGCTCACCGCTCACGACGCGCCCTGTTCACGGCCGAGCAGAGGGGTCAGTAAATGTGTCTTGTCACGGCTTCAGTTGGGTCACGCCTACGAGGCCGACAGGAGCACGCAGGCGGAGGCGTGCGACGCTGAGGTGAGGTTCTTCTATGCTGTCTGTGCTGTGCTGTGCTGTGCTGTGCTGTGGTTATTTGGAGGCGCCGCTGTTCTGGGCGATGGATCGGACACGTCGCGTCGACGAGGGAGCAAAGAATGGGACAAAGAAACAACCCGGCCTCTTTGTAGGGCATCCGGGCAGCTTCCATCCGCAAGGCAAGCTCAGATCTCCTCCATGTCCTCGAGGTCGTCGAGCGGCGGAAAGTCGCCAACCTCGACGCGCTCCGGCCGCACAAACATGCCGCGCTTGAGCGCCGGCTGGCCGGGCGCCGGGTCCGCGCCCCAGTACCGCGTGCCGCCGATGCTGCCGTCGTTCTTGCCGCCCACCGGCTCGTCCAGCTCCACGCCCACCCACGTGCCGGCGGTGGCGGCCAGCTCGGGGGGGCCGGCACCGGCAGCTGTTGTTCCTGAGGAGGCCGCCGCCGCCCCGATCTCCGGCACCTCGCCCACGTACTTGACCTCGCCGCGGCGCGCGTCGTCGCCGCCCACGCGGCACCGCCGGCCCGGCGCGATGCCGCGCGCCGCCGCCTCCGCCGCAAACGCCGCGATGCGCGCGCGCGCGCGCTCCGGCGCCGCCGGGTCGAAGCGCCCCAGCTTCTGCGCGCGCTTCCACGCCAGCACCGAGTCCGTCTTGGCCGCGTACACCTCGTCGGGCAGGACAAACTTGTCGGCCGCGGCGGCCGCGGCGGCGGCGGACGACGGATCGTCGGCCGCTGCTGCCCAGATCGGCCGCTGCCCCGGCGGCCGCGTGTCCACCACGTGCAGCTCCGCGTAGGGCCGCAGCGGGAACTGCGCCAGCGTCGTGGCGTCCTCGTCGGCGGCCGTCAGAGGCAGCTTGTTGTCGGGCGACGGCCGCGTGGGCCAGGCCGGCGCCGTCGCCGTCGCCGACGCCGCCGCCGGCGCCGCGGCCGTCGCCAGATACAGCGCCTGCGCCGACGGCGGCACGCCCGTGATTCGCTCGAGCTTCGCCTTGAGCGTGCTGATCGTCCACGACGGCGTGATGCGCCGCTCCGACGACGCCGTCTCCGAGACCACCAGCAGCGGGACGTCGGCCATGGCAGCAGACGGGGTGGTGGCGGTGGTGGTGGTGGATGGATGTATGCTTAGGAAAGAAACAGCTGGCGCCGCTGCGGCGGGGCGCAGAAAGGATTACAGCGCGGCGACTGATTGGCTGGCCCGCCGCATCGCAGCCTCGCCCTGTTTTTTTTCTCCTTTCTCCTCTTCTATCTTCTTTTCTTTCTGGTTTCTGGCTGCTGTCTGCCCCGTCTCTCTGGCCAGATCCAACAAAGGAAGAAAAGCGGTCGTGCAGACGCATCGGACAATACGCTCGCCGCACACGTCCGCGCCGCAGTGGTAGAGCGTCGGCGCGGCTCCCGTGTCGCTCAGCAGCTGCGGAGACGAGCGCCGCACGTCTGTCTGGCCTGCCCTTGGCCAGTCCTCTACGGCTCCCCTAGACGGCTTCCCTGGACAGCCCTGGACAGCCCTGGACAGCCCTCCGGGCGGACGGCCCTCGCGGCCGGCTGCCCACGCGGGCATTGCCTCGCTCGCCTCCTCTCTGCCTCCTCTTCTTTCTTTCCTCTCCCTGTAGGCTCCTTCCTCTCCCTGTAGGCCCCTTTCCCCTCCCCTGTAGGCTCCGTGTGCGTTCTCTCGCGCAGCTCGCTCGGTGTCGCTGTCGCTGTCGGTGTCGGCGTCGGTGTCGGTGTCGGTGTGGTTACATCTGTGCGGCCAGCCACGAAAACGAAAAAAAGGGACGTCGCGCAGGCAGGCGACCACGCGCGCGCCCAGCAGCCATCTCGGGTTCTCCTGCGCGACCCCATCTCCCCAGACACAGCCGGCTCTTGTTCACGGGACTCACTCTGGCCAGCCCGTGTGTGTGCAGACATGTCGTCTGGGCAGACCCGTCTGGGCAGACCCGTCTGGGTAGACCCGTCTCGACACGTCGCTCGACCACCACACGGCGGCGGCGGCAGCGACAACGACGACGACGACGACGACGACGACGAACCATGCCGTGCCAGAGGACAGACAAAACGTGCGCTGCGGGTGGCACACGTGGCACCGAGATCGCGTGCGTGCGTGCGTGCGCCCGCCCGCTCGCCCGCTCGTGTGCCCCGGCGGCCTCACGGGGGGCCTTCTCTCTGTCTGCTGTATTTGCACAGAGCACGGAGCAGCCTCGAGGGCTCGCCTCGCCCCAAAAAGGTTTTCTCACCATCTCGAACCTGCCTCACCCGTAGGACAGGGTGTCTGTCTCGAGCCCTCCTGTCCGCGGACGGCCCTCCTGCGCGCTCCTGCTGCACGCGTCGGGCGCGCGCTGACTCGTCTTGGCCGGCCTCTTCCTCTCTCTCTCCGACGCGCCCCCGTGCGCAGTCCCGTGCGTGTCCTGTCCTGTTCACGGCTCGTCCCTCCCTTCTCTCCACGCGTCGACGCGTCGTCGCCGGTCCTCGTCGCCCCGTCGCCGCGGCGGGCAAATCACGCAATGCCGTGGACAATAGCAGGGCCACATATATCTATACAATCGTGTCTTCTCGGCGTGTGCCGGTGGAGGCGGGCGGCGCAAAAGACGACAAAAATCAAAGGCCCCCCAAACCACAAGGCCAAGGCCATCCAAGGCAAATCAAAATGAACCGCCCGTCCGTCTGTCCTCTCACAGGTCGAGGACAGCAGCGCATCCCATCGCTGCCTGTTTCAGGCTAAGCAACGGGGCCCGAGTCTACAAGACCTCTATGGACGCCTATATCTACAACTGCAACTTGGCCCGAAGCTGGGCCGGCACACACACACCCCCCCCCCCTCCCCTCCTCGTATCCCCCTGATGCCCGACAGTTGGTTGGCTGGCCAAGCAAGCACCGGCATAAAGGAGTCATCAAAGCAGAGGGATGGGCACAGCTATACGAACGGCGCCGACGGCCCCGTTTGGCGTGCCTTGGACCCGGCACTAGCTCTCTTTCTTCCTTCGCGCGCCGCCGCCCTTCTTTTCCTCTCCCCCGAGCCTTGGTTCGAGGTGGAGGGCGGGCGGGCGGGCGGGCCTGGCCAAAAGGATGTGCGTTGCACACACATACGCCGTCTCTCATATGACCGCAGATGTGGAGTCTCGTTGGGCGGGCGGCGGCCACTCGAGAGGCAGGGCCGAGCTGTCGGACGGACGGCACAGAAGGCCTCTCTTGTTCGCCTCACAACTTGTACACGCGAGCCGACAAAAACAAACTCTCCGTCCCGTCTGCTTTTGCATGAATGTCCCGGCCCGCCAGACGTGTCGACGGCCGAGGGGGGGGGGGGGGCACTCAATACCGGTCCGGCCATGGCCCTGCTCGCGGCACTGCCACATCTTTGGGCAGCAACCAGGAGGGAAGAACGCCCCCGAAAGGAGCGGTGACAGCTCGACCGCCGCTCAGATCCGACCAGGGTGACACAATGCCGCTGCCGGGCCCTCCCTCCTGGCCCGGCTTTGTTTTCTTGGTTGCCCGTCCCCAGGCCGTCTCCCGTCGCCTCGTCACAGCCGTCTGAGGCGCCCGCCGCCCGCCCTCTGCTGCCTTGGGCGTCTCTTGGGCCCGGCTTGGGTTTCTGCGTCGTTCCCTTCCTCAAGAAAGCGGTGCTCCTCGGTTGGGTGCCAAAACTGTGACCGCTGACAGCGTGCTTATCAAAAAGGCGCATATGCAGCCCCGGCCGACGCTTGTGGCCGGCCAGCACGAAAAGACACGAGAGGAGAGCGACCTAGTCGTCACCGACACGCCTTGGTTACACCACTAGACAATCATCCCGAAACGAGCAGAAACCAAGAGCGACGCTAGCCACATCACCGCGTTTCTCAACAGGAGCTTAGACAAGTAACCGGTACTCCCAAGATGCGTGTCGACAGCCCACAAGAGCGGAACAGACAGGGTACAGAGGACCAGGGCAACCAAGCAGGGCCGGTGAACCGCGGCTACCGGCAGGATGCCCGGCGGGATGACAGGCGCCACGCCAACCAGGCCAGACCGCCACAGGAGAGGAAAAGGCGGCCCCAGGCAGGGCGTCCCCGGACGGGGCGGGAAAAGACGTGGCGTTGCTCACCGCACATTCCCAAAAGGAACGAAAACACAGATAGAAGAAAAGGCGGTCGGGCGGCCGGAGACCGGAGACGAGAAGAGGAGGTTCCCGCGCCGGCCGGGACGTGACGTAGTTGTGCTGGCAACAACAGATGTCGTCTGGCCCAGGAGAGGCTGACCGCTAGTTTGTGGCGGCGCGCATCGCTTCCTAAGACGAACTGGCGGAGGTGGGGAAGAAAATAGAAAAAGATAAAGGGAAAAAGAAATAAAAGAAAAAAAGCAAGGAACGTATGCTTACTGCGTGTAAGTGGCAGGCTGGACGGCACTTTTGCCCTGCACTTTTTCCCTTTCCCGCCGTTGTCGTTTGCGGCCCGGTTCCGGGTATTCTGCGCGCCGTGTCGCTGTGTGACGGCCCCCTCCCCTTCTTTCCCCCGACTTGCCCAAGAGAGCGCGACTCGAGGCACCGTCATGCATCGGACAGACAGGAGACAGCCCGGACGTGCTCGCAGCTCTTTCCCCGCAGGGAATGCCGGGATGTCGTCAGCCGGAGGATACTCACGAGCAGCCGTGTCGTGCGGCCTGCCTGGCCTGGCCCATCCACAGCCGCATCCGCGCATCCCGTGTATGCGCTCCCCTATGCAGCGCATCCTCGTGCCTGGTCGTGCTCGGATCGTTGCGGCATGCGCTATTCGCGCGTCAGGGGTCCCCAGGTGCCCAGAAGAACAAGGGGGAGGGGCGAGCAGAAAAGAACACAAAAGAACAGGTCCATCAGACATCTGCTGTGTGATGTGCGATCGAGACCAGGGCGGTGCAGACCGGCTGCCGAGCGCGTGCCGGTCGCTGCAGCACTGGTTTTCTGTGTGCCTTGGCTCCCGTCTGCGCTTGGCTGGACAGACGCTGGCTCCGGCACGTACTCCGTATAGGGGCCCAGGGCGCACAGACGGCTGGCCACAGGCCAGCCAGCCAGCCAGCAGTCAGCCAAGCGGCCAGCCAAGCGGCCAGGCGGGCCCTGTTCGATCCGCACACACATTCACATCCCAGCGTGTTGGGCAGAGGCGAGGCGAGGCGAGACCAGCAAGCCAGCCACATAACACAGCCCAAAGCCGTCCCGCCGCCATTGCCCGGAAATGGGTGTCCGATGCTGCTCATGCGGATGCCAGCCCATGCATCCGCGCTTCCGCGCCTCCGTGGTTCCATGCTCCCATACTTCCATGCTTCCATGCTGGCCCATGCTGCAAGCGAGCTGTGCTGGCCGGGCTATGCTGACCTGGCGACTCTCGGCTCGCGGTCGCTCCGCTGACCGCCGCTGGGCTGCAAGCACTCCGGTTTTTTTTTTGTTGTCGCTTTTTTAGTTTTTCCTCTTGTTGTCCCAGGCTGGCCAGGCCAGGCATGGCCAGCTAGCTGTCCTGAAACGGCACCTGCAGAAAGCGGTGTGATCGCCTGGCGCAGCGCAACGTGTTGCCAGTCTCGCCCGCAGCCGTGTCTGTCCACGCCTGTGTGTCGCGCGCGCGCGCGCGCGCGTGCTTGTCTTGCTCGTGCCCGCACTGGCCGCCGCCGCCGCCGCCGCGCCCGTTCACGAACCAGCCCGTCCGATCCGTTGGACGTGCGTGCGTGCGTGCGTGCTGCTGCGTCTCGTGTTTGTTCCGTGTGCTGCGCCACCAGCTTTACTTTTTTTTCCTCCGGCCTGCCGAATTGGGCGAGCCCTGAAGCCGACCGGGCTGGCCGGGCCAGACCAGACCAGACCAGCCAGGGTCCGCGAGGCAGGTGTCCGCTTGGCCTGGCAGCCGGCCACCAGCCATGCCGCGTCCGAGATGGCGTCCGAGATGAGGAGCAGCAGCGTCGCAGCCCACCGAGCGACGGACATTGCCGTGCTGGGGGGGGGGGGGGCTTGCTGTCGGCCCAGCCGCCCGCTGTCGCGGCCCTGGTCGCCTGTCCTGCCGCCTCCTGGTTGCCTGTCCTGGTTGCCTGTCTTCGACGCGTTTCGGACGAGCGAGGCGCGCGCAAGACAGAAAAGAGGCACGACGGGCGGCCGAAGCTTGGCTCGGCATGGGGGATGCGCGATGGTTTGCAGGAGCACTGCCGGGCTTGGATGCGACGCTGTGCGTGCCATGCGAGGGTTGTGTGGACGCACGAGGACGACCAGAGAGCGGGATGGGGCGGCTGGAGCGGCAGGGGGGAAAGGGGGGGGGGGATTCGGAAGGGGAGCATTTGGGAGGGGGGTGAGAAGAAGAGAGAAGAAGAAGAAAAAGAAGAAGGGGTCGTCGCAGAAGCATGAACGTGGCATCAAGGGGTGCTGGCTGGACGGGCAAGAGCGATGGACAGGGCGACGGACAGGGCGACGGACAGACGGGCAGCAGGACGGCGCCTGCCCATTGCGTACTCCGTAGAGAAAGAAGGAGCACGAGGGCGAGGCCGCCAGCCAAGCAGGGAAAGAGCAGGGCGAAACAAAACAAGGCAAGAGCGCGTGGCGGTGCTTTGTGGACGAGGCGAGGAAAGAAGCGCGGCACGGGGCGGCGCCTGCCTCGACTCGACCCAAACGGTCCTAGTTGTGAGAGAGAGTGGTTGTCAACCATCGTAAGCAGAACGACGTGTTCTCCCATTGTGATCTTCGCCTCGCCGTCTGTCGTCGTGTGTGTCGTGTAATACGGCGGCCTCCACCCAGCAGCACCCACCGTACGGAGCACAATACCTACCTAGAACGACTCCGTACCTACCCCCTGTCCTTTCCAGACCCGCGCCAGTGCAGGCGGTTTCAGAATGGGCCGAACGAGAATGCATCGCTGGCGGCGCCGATCGCCTGAACCCCTGCCGGCGACCGTTGTACTTGTACGGAGTATACAAGTAGTTGTACGGCTTTGACCACGGTCAGCCCAGTCCGCCCGCGCCTGTGGTGGTTGTCGCTCCCCTGCGACGCTGCTGCCTGCCCGGCCGCGCGCGGTTTCGCCTTGCGTCTCTTTCGGCCCGTTGTTGTGCTTGGGTCGTCGTCCGTCCCCTGCCCTCAGCCAGCAGCAGCAGCCAGCCAGCCCCAGACGCCACGAAAGCCCCAATGTCCCGGCGCGCCCAGACGAACCCTTCGCCCAGGTCCACTCTCGGACTGGGCTGCTGAAATATCCGACTGGCTCGGCAGACGGCGAGCGAGCGTTGGCACTGCGCCGTCGAGCGGTCCGGAGATTCTGCGTATGGCCAGGTATTGTATTGTACAAGTATAGTTGTATACTTGGCTCTCTGGCGGCGCCTGATACCCAGCACCGATCGTGCGCTGCCGAGCAGCCCAACGCAACGCTTGCTGGTTTGGGTCGAGGCCGAGATTGCGGTCAGCTTTGCTGTTGTCAGTCGTCAGTCTTTGTGTTGTTCCCCCCGCCCCCCTTCTCTCTCCCCCCCCCCCAACAACCCCCCAACAACAACCCCTGACCCTGCCACGAGGCCGAGTCCTGCAGCCTGCATGCATCTTGCAGCGCCGTGTGGTGTGCGAGTCCTCCGTGTTGCGCCCGTCGTACAACGACTCCACAAGCCCTACGGCAGCTACGGAGTAGCTCGCATGGCTCGCCGCTCAGCAGCCCCCTGTCTCCCCCCGATCGTCGCGGTGACCCAGCCAGCTAGCGCCTCTCACACGCACGCCTCACATGCCGTCGTCACCGCTACATGGACAGACCTACAGACAGACAACAGACAGACAGACAGGCGCAAAGGTCAAGCACGCGGTCTGCAGGCGGAGTGGGGCCGGTCGTCTGCGGTCGTGGCTGGCCCAGCGGCTCCTGTCGTTCCTTATTTGTCCCCCTGTCGATGCTTCCTTCGGTGTATGTTCGTATTTCTTTTACTCCGTAGTTTGTACACCGCGCCGTGGGCTCCTTCGTGGGCTCCTTCTGGCCCTGCTCTCCAGCTCGGCTGCCCGCCCGCCCGCTGCCATTGGGCCGACGCAAGATTGCCTGCTCGCTCGCTCGCCCGCCCACCGCCTCGTGGTCGGGGGCGGCAGGGGTCCGGTGAAAAGCCCGCCGAACGTCTCTGCCCACCCAGGCCCGCAGGCAGGACATGTGCGTCTACTCCGTACAGGAACCGTTCTGCAGCCCTGGCGTAGGACGGCCGTGCTGGCCAGAGACGGCTCGACCGGGCTGGTCTGCTGTGTCTTTTCCCAGGCCCTCCTTCCCCCGCCGGCCGCATGGATTTGATTTCTCTTCACCCTGGCCCGACGGCTCGTCCGCTCTTCGGCCCAACGCATCCTGCCTTCTCCCCCCCCTCCCTCCCCCCCTTCCCCCCGTGCCGGCGGCCGTCTGGCTCAGCTGGCGCGCATACCGACCACGGCATCGCCGCCGGAACGCCCAGGGTGTCTCGTCCCTCCCGTGTCGGGTGTCTGGCAACGACAGCGGCAAACAAAATGCCTCGGTTCCGTTCGTCGTCTGACCGCGTACAACCCCCCCCCCCCCCCTTTTTCTTCCAAATAACAAGTACAACTACAACGACAGCGGCGAAGCACAGAAAAGCCCCCCCTAGCGAGCCCGTGGGTCCGGTCGTATGCGCCCTCCTACTATAGGCGGCGAGTACCACGGCAGACTGCGACGATACTTTGTTCCAACGGCCAGCCAGCCAGCCACGGCAACGGCCACGGCAAAGCAGACAGCACGACACGACGCGGCGTGGCTGTCCAGTCGGCCGTCCAGCCAGCCAGCCAGCCAGCCAGCCAGCATACGACGAGACAGACGAGTCCGCCTGGGCAGGGCCCAGTGGCGGACGCAGAGGAACCCTACCCGTCTGCAATGCTCTCGAACACCGCCCCTACGGAGTACGTTTTACGCACACCCCCCTGCTTCTATCTTTTTCATATTCTTTTCTTATTCTTATTTTCTTCTTATTTTCTTCTTTTTTCCTCTTCTTTTTTTCTCTTTTCTTCTTTCTTGGCCCTTCCAATCCTTCCGTCCTCTTCTTACCATCCCGCTTCTCTTTTCCCCCCTGTCAGCCCAACGGCGCCGTCCGCAGAGGCAGACCGTCTCTTGCCTCCGTCCTCGCCTTGACGCAACACAATACTGAACAAACCACACCTCTGCCCTCTGCACTCTGCACACAGCACACAGACACAGACACACAGACACAGCACGCCTCGCCCTCCTGACACAGATCGCCTGGTTCCGCCCGCCTAACCACACCCCTCTGTCGGCGCCCACGCCTCCTCCCGATCCAAGCCAAACTCTTTTTCCCACCCCCACCTCTCCCCCCCCCCCCCCCCCCAGCAGGACCTCCAGGCCCTTGGACAACATACATACGTCCAAGGCCCAGCATCCCGCCGTGCTCGACTCTGACTCTGCCAGGCCCGTTGGGTTGTTGTCTTGGCATGCCTCTTGTCTCGCGAACCCGCCTCTCCTGCTCTTTATAACGCTTGTCTGCTTCGCTTGACCAGACGACCTCTGTTCCCTCGCTCCTCTCCTCCTCTCCTCGTCCCTCTCCTCTACACCTCTGGCAACCGCCTGCAGCCGTCTTCCCACAACCTCGGGACTGTGCTGGCTGCTGACCGTCTGGTCTGACCCTTGTGCGTGGACGACGCCGGCATGCCCTCCGCCGGCGCCCGTCTCCTCCCCCTCCACCCGCATCCGCCTCCCGCCACCGGCTGGGCCGACAAATACGACGACAGCGAAGACGGGGCGGGCTCTGCAGCTAGGCGGTCGGCATCTGGGCTTTGATCGGCCAGATCGCAGGCGAGATCGAGCACCACCTTTTTCCCTCTCTTTTTTTCCTCTCTTTTTTTTGTTTTTCTTATTTTTTTTTGTCCTCTTTTCCTCTTTCTCATTTCATTTCCCCTTTTATTTTTCTTCCCACCCATCGTCCCGTTCTATTTTTGTTCGACAAACGGCATCCGTCTTGTTATATATAATCTGTCGATTGGCCCAGCGAGACCTCGCCCCTGCCAATCAAGGCACACGGCCACCACCCGCCCGTCTCCCTCTTCCCCGAGGCTCACCCCCTATAAGGGAGTGGAAGCCGCTGTTTGTACCTCTCGAGACGGACTGTTTTCTTATCGCTTTGAACGTCCTGCCTTTTCTATCCTCTGGTCCTCTGGTTCCCTGGTCCTCTGGTTCCCTGTCCCTCTGGTTCCCTGTCCCTCTGGTTCCCTGTCCCTCTGGTTGATATTCCTTCCCCCTGAGGACACTTGACCACCCGAGAGCACGCCACAGAAAGACGACCGGCATCGAGAACAAGCAGCGGCGCGCCGTGACGAGCGAGAGGCAGAGAAGGAAAAGCACCGCAGAGAGGCCGGCTTTGAGACGACGTTTTCAGAAAGCTGTCCGGCAGCCGCCTCCTTTTCGGCAGCCGCCTCCTTTACATGCCCTCCGCTCGACTGGACCAGCCGAGGATCCGCGCGGGCAGCTGCAGCCACCGGGACCGCCTCAAGCATCCGCACGCACGACGCCACGCGTGCTGCTCTGTGTGTTGTCAGACGGGCGGACCGAGGACGACGACGACGACGACGACGACGACGGCAACGACGGCAACGACGGCAACAACGGCAACGACGGCAACGACGGCAACGACGGCAACGACGGCAACGACAGCCACGACAGCCACGACGACCGCGACGACCGCGACGACCACCCCCCCCAGCACGCTGACCCGGCCCTTCCGCGGCGCCGACCAGCCGGAGACAGCCACCGTGGATATCGCCTCTCTCCTCAAACGCCGCGACTCCAATGAGTCCTCCGTGCCGCCCCGATCGCCGTCTCTGCCGCCCCGATCGCCGTCTCTGCCGCTGCCGCCGCCGCCCGCCGCCCACACGGCCGAGTCCCCTGGCCACAGCCAGAGTCACAGTCACGACCCCGACCACCTGCGCTCGTCCTCGCTGCCGCCGCCCCAGTCGCTCCAGCCGCCCGCGTCGGCCGCCCCGTCCACGCCCTCACCCGCGTCGGCACCGGGCCTCCTGGCGGCTGCAGCGGCTGCCGACGCCGCAGGAGGGGGAGGAGGAGGAGGAGGAGCTGCTCCAGGTCCACCACCACCACCGCCACCACCACCACCACCACCGCCACTGCCACCACTGCCACAACCAACCGTGGCGCCCGTGTTCCCGGCTCCGCCCCCCCGGGCGCTCGTGTCCGTGACCGCTGGTGTGCCCGGCGGCGGGGGCGGAGGAGGAGGGGGAGGAGGGCGAGACCTCCGCGACGTGCGTGACGTGCGCAACCTGCGGGACCTGCGAGACCGTCGAGATCTGCGAGACCCGCGAGATCTGCGAGACCCGCGAGACCTGCGAGACCTCCGCGACTCGCGGGACCTCCGCGACCCCCGCGACCCCCGCGACCCCCGCGACCCCCGCGGCGCGCCGTCGGCGTACAGCAAGCGCGCGATGCCGCCGTACACGCTGGAGAGCCCGGCCAAGAAGCAGAGCAAGTGGTCGGCGGAGGAGGACGCGCTGATCATTGAGCTGCGCGGCAGCGGCATGAAGTGGGAGGACATCTCCAAGCGGCTGCCGGGGCGCAGCGCCATCAGCTGCCGGCTGCACTACCAGAACTACCTGGAGCGGCGCAGCGAGTGGGACGAGGAGCGCAAGAACAAGCTGGCGCGGCTGTACGAGAGGTAGGTGTTGCCCGGGGAGCCTTTTTTTTTTTTTTTCTCTCTCTCTCCTCCCCCACCGCTCACAGACTGCAGATTCAAACCCGAGATCTGGGCGCGCGTGGCCGAGGAGATGCAGGTGCCGTGGCGCGCCGCCGAGGCCATGCACTGGCAGCTGGGCGAGGCCGACATGGCGCGGCGGGCGGGCGTGACGCCCTTTTCGCTGACGGCCACGGCCATTGACGCGTCGGCGCACCAGCAGCAGCATCAGCAGCAGCAGCAGCATCAGCAGCAGCAGCAGCAGCAGCAGCAGCACCACCACCAGCAGCATGCTCATGCTCATCCACCACCACCGCCACCGCCGCCGCCGCCGCACCCTTATCCCGCCCACCACGGCCGCCACGCCTCGCAGGGCAGCGGCCTCCACCACGCACCCCCTCCAGCCGCGCGTCGCGAGCGCGAGCGCGGCGGCACCCTCGGCGGCGGCCCGTCGGACCCGGCCAACAACATGCTGTATCCCTACCCTCAGCACGCGCACCCGCAGGCGCACCCGCATCCGCATACGCCGTACCATGCCTATCCTCCGCCGCCCCATGCCTACCCTCCGCCGCCCCATGCCTACCCCCCGCCGCCCGGACCGGGCCTGCCGCCCATGCAGACGGCCGGCTGGCCGGCAGTCGGCGCCGCCGCCGTCCCTGGCGCGGGCGTGGGCGTGGGCGCGGGTGCCGGCGCGGCGCTGCCGAGCCTCGCCGAGATCACGACGGGCGTCAGCCCCTACAGCACGCCGGCGCCGAGCTACGCGGAGAGCCCGGGTGGGGCGGGGGTCGCCGGCTTTGCCACGACGGGAGGGGGGCCGGCCAGCTATCCGCTGACGGGGTACGGCAGCGGCGGCGGCAGCACCGGCGAGCCGGCCGCACCGTCCTCCTCATCGCCACAAGCGTATGCGAGCGCAGCGCCCGGCAAGCGGCGGGCCAGCCCGGACCTGGAGCCGCAGGACCCGCAGCGGCGGCGGTATCTGCCGTCGCCGCGGTACGACGACGGGCGCTTTCGGCGGGGGTAGTCAGAAGAAGCAGAAGCAGAAGCAGGACAACAGAGCAGCAGAACAACAGCAACAGAAGAGCAGAACAACAGCAACAGCAACGAACAGAACCGCGTTTGCCTATCGGAGCGGATCCGCCACCACCCACCAGTTGTCCTTCTCGTAGCCGCTGGCCACGACGCGCCCGCCGGCCGCCGCGACGTCCTCCTCCAGCTCGCCCGCGCGGTAGAGGTGGTAGTAGCGGTGGAAGGTGGTGGGCGGGGGCGGGGGGTCGGCGTCGGCCGTCTTCTCGCCCCCCCTCCCGTCGACCGCCTTCGCGCCACCCCTCTCCCTCCCCCCCCTCTTCTC
The DNA here is from genome assembly GCA_019925495.1 of Ophiostoma fasciatum. NCBI lineage: Eukaryota > Fungi > Ascomycota > Sordariomycetes > Ophiostomatales > Ophiostomataceae > Ophiostoma > Ophiostoma fasciatum. The sequence continues at coordinate 87,146 of JADHKM010000022.1, read as the reverse complement.
CCGCATCGTCTTCACCCACGGCACCAGCAGGTCCTGCGCGCCGCCCGCCGTCCAGCCGCGCCGGCTCGTCGCCTGCTCGAGCGCCCACACGTAGAGGAGGACGCGGCCGGCCAGGTTGGGCTGGTCTTCAGTCGTCGGTGTTGGCGGCGGCGGTGTTGTCGCTGCTGCTGTCCCTGCCGTCGGGGTCGTCGTCGTTGTCGCCGTTGTCGACGTTGCTATCTCCGCCGTCGCCATCACCGCCGTCGCCGTCACCGCCGCCGCCGCCTCCGCCTCCGGCTTCGCCTCCGGCTTCGCCTCCGGCTTCGCCGTCGGCTCCGCCGCCGGCTCCGCCGCCCGCACACACCGCAGCAGCTCCGCCACGGCGGCGCGGCGGCGCGCGCGCGTCGACAGGTGGTGGACGACGGCGACGCACACGGCAAAGTCGGCGCAGGCGGCGCGCACGGGCAGCGCCAGCGCGTCGGCCAGCACGACGTCGGCGCCGGGCCGGGCGCGCGCGCGGCCGCGGTAGGCCAGCTCGGCGAGGGCGGCGCTGCGGTCGCTGCCGAGGACGAACACGTCCGAGCCCGAGGATCCTGCTCCCAAATACTTGCCGTTCCCGCAGCCCACGTCGAGGCCGACGGCGCCGGCGGGCTGGGCGGCCAGGAAGCGGGCGACCAGCGGCCACGGCGCGTGCCGCGTGGCCGAGAAGTGGTCGGCGATGGCGTCGTAGACGGCGTGCACGTGGGCCTGCTCGTAGGCGGCGGGCGTGTCGCTGTCGACGTTGTCATCGACGTTGTCATCGACCTTGTCGACATTGTCATTTTCGACTTCGTCGCCGCCCACCCTCCGCCCCCGCCCCCGGCCCGCCTCAGCCGCCAGACCGTCTACCCGGACATCCCCCTCGTGCGCGTCGCGGGCGCCTGCGCCATGGTCGTCTTGGGGCATGGCGGTCGGAGTGATCGCGAGTCACCCAAAGCGGCGAAAGAAAGCTTGAGCATACTTGAGATGTTCCGTAGAAAAGTGGGTCCAACATAACTCCGTCCATATGTTGAATATCTGGCCTTCCCCCATCTGTCTGCTACGCCTTCCGTCTGCTACGCCTTCCGTCTGCTACGCCGCCCCCGTGTTGAGCGGGCTCGCCGGGTCGTAGACGTCGGTGGTGATGAGCGCGGGAAAGACGATGCCGCCCTGGCGCAGGGCGGCGTCCATGACGTCCATGAGGGCGAGGCTCTCGTCGAGCGGCAGGACGGCGCTCTCGGTGCGGCCGTCGCGGATGCAGCGCGCGGCCTCGTCGGCCTCCCAGAACATGCCGTGGCCGGGCCAGGCGGCGCCGGGGCGGCCGTCGCGGGGGATGGGCATGTCGATCCAGGGGACGGGGGGCTCGGGGTCGGCGTTGTCCCCGCCCCCCGTCTTCTTGACCACCCGGTAGCGCAGCGGCTTAAAGGCGGGCCCCTGGATCTGGATCTCGCCGGCCGAGCCCTGGATGAGGATGGCCGGCGCGGCGCTGGCGGCCTGCGCGGCGCCGACGCCCGTGGCCACGCGCAGCGACGTCGTGGCCACGCCCTGCGTGCCGTGGCGCGGGAACTGCACGACCACGGCCGTGCTCTCGTCGACGCCCGTGCGGCCGTACGTGGTCATGGCCGCGACCACCTGGGGGGCCTCCTTCTGGTGGGCTTCTTCCTCCTGCAGGTGGTACAGGATCTGAAACACCCACGTCAGCGAGTAGATGCCGAGGTCGAGCAGCGCGCCGCCCGCCAGCGCCGGCGCCACCAGCCGGTGGCCGTCGTCCAGGGCCAGGCCGGCGCCCGCGGCGTCGCCGGCCGCCAGCCCCAGCGCGTTGTCCGCCAGCACGCGGTACACGGTGCCGACGGCGCCGGCGCGCACCAGGTCGCGCACCTGCGCGCTCAGCGGGAAGAAGCGCGTCCACACGGCCTCCATGAAGAAGCGCTTCTGGTCCGCCTGCGCCCGCGCCTCCGCCACCAGCGCCCGCGCCTGCGCCGCCGTCACCGTCAGCGCCTTCTCGCACAGCACGTGCTTGCGCCCCCCCCGCAGCGCCAGCATCGCGTTCTGGAAGTGGTGGCTGTGCGGCGTCGCCACGTACACAATGTCCACCGCCGGGTCCGCCACCAGCTCCGCGTACGACCCGTACGCCCGCGCCGTCGCCGCGTCCGCCCCCACCTCGCCCAGGAACGCCGCCGCCCGCGCCTGCGACGTCGACGACGCCGCCGCCACCACCTCGTGCCGCACGTCGTCCACCCCGCGCGCCGCCGGGTCCGCCAGCAGGTCCTTGGCAAAGGCTGGGGGTTAGTGGTGGTGTGTGCTTCGTCTTGTCTCGACGGACTCACTCTGCGCAATCCCGCCCGTCGCCATGATGCCCCAGCGGAGCGTAAACGGAGCCATATTGTCTGTTGTCGTGATGTGGGAGGTTGAGGTTGGTCGGCGGTGACGGCGGTGACGGCGGCGGCGGCGCGGCGGCGCGCTTTCGGAGCATATCTGACATCACGACGACCCCGCTGCCGCCAGTCAGGTGACTTGTTACAACTGCTTCACAGAGGCGACTTCTTACAACTACCCTCTCACCACCATGCTCGTCTACGGCACCGCCTGGAAGCGCGAGCGCACCGCCGACCTCGTCTACGCCGCCCTGCGCGCCGGCTTCCGCGCCGTCGACACCGCCGCCCAGCCCCGCCACTACCGCGAGGACCTCGTCGCCGACGGCGTGCGCCGCGCCCTCGCCGACGGCCTCGTCGCCCGCCGCGCCGACCTCTACCTGCAGACCAAGTTTACGCCGCCGCCGGGGCAGGACTGGGGGGGGACCCCCGACGCCGCCGACGGCCCCGCCGACTGGCGTCCGCCCCCGTACGACCGCGACGCCCCGCTGGCCGACCAGGTGCGCGCGTCCGTCGAGGCGTCCCTGCGCAATTTCACCTTTGAGGACGACCCCGGGCCCCCCTACATCGACTGCCTCGTCCTCCACGCCCCCCTCCCGTCCCGCGCCGCCACCGCCGCCGTCTGGGAGGCCCTCGCCGCCTACGTCCCCCACCGCGTCCGCGCCCTCGGCGTCAGCAACGTCGACGCCGCCGCCCTCGCCCTCGTCCTCGACGTCGCCCGCACCCTCGACCCCGACGGCCGCCGCCGCCTCGCCCCCGTCGTCGTCCAGAACCGCTTCCACCGCGGCCCTGCTCACGATCCCTACGACGTCGCCCTCCGCCGCCTCTGCGCCGCCGCCGCCCACCACCACCCCCCCATCGTCTACCAGGCCTTCTGGACCCTCACCGCCAACCGCCACTCCCTCCTCCGCCACCCCGCCTCCACCGCCGCCGTCGCCGCCGCCGCCCGCGTCTCCCCCGAGGTCGCCCTCTACAGCCTCGTCACCTCCCTCGGCCGTGACGGGACCTCCCCCGCCTCCTGCCCCGTCGTCGTCCTCGACGGCACCACCGACCCCGCCCACATGGCCGCCGACCTCGCCGGCCTCGACCAGGTCGCCGCCTGGGCCCAGACGCCCGCCGGCCAGCCCGTCTGGGCCGCCGCCCTCGCCGCCTTCCGCCAGCAGATTGGGGATGTCTAGGAATGCAGAGCAAGTCACGCGTGGAGAAATGTCATGTTGAAATCTTTCGTACCCTTCTGTGCCTGCCCGACAGACTGCCGTCCAACGGCCCATGCAGAAAAAGGAAAATCAGCTACGGGGAGCTGTTCTAGAGCAATATATACATTAGAATGGAAAAAGCTGGAAATCAAGATGGCGACGCAGCGTCCGAGGAAGAGAAAGCGAGAGTATGAAGAAAAAGAAAAAGAAGATGGAAACAAGATCAAAAGAGTGGTCAGAAGCGAAGTAGGTGAAAGAAGGTGGTGTGAAAAGAAAAGAAAAAAGTCAAAAAGATCCAGCTTTCATGGAAGGCCGTAGAAAGAAAGGGTATCAAAGGGGGGTTCTCGTTCCTGGGTTGCTGCGCCGTCGACCTGCGCCGTCTATGCCGAACCCATGGTGCTTTTGAGGGAGGGAGGGAGGGAGAGAGAGAGAGAGAGAGAACGCCTAGTTGTAGGCATATGTGTTGCCGTACACGCTCAGCTCCGTGCTCGACGACAGCAGCGAGCCCGTGGCCGCCATAAAGTACGAGTAGCGCTCGACAAAGGCGTAGTCGGAGTTGTTGTCCAGCTCGTTGAGCACCGTCTCCAGGAAGCTGTTGATCTCGTCGTCGCTGCCCGAGGGCGCAAACTCGGTGATCCACACCGGCTTGCCGCACGCCTCGTGCACCGACACCAGGTGGCTGAGGAAGTCGGCCGTGTCCGGGCCGTTGTACCAGTGCGCCGCGCAAAAGTCAAACGCGCACTGCCCGTTGCACGCCGACACGAAGCTCTTGAGCCAGTCGATGCCCTCGCCCGCCACGTTGCTGTTGGTGATGGCCGGCGTGCCGATGCGCACCTGGTCCGCGTACGGGTTCATGTACTCGATGTGCAGCGCCGCCGCGCTGGCCGCGTCCAGGTTGCACTGGCCCGCGTTGTCGCACTCGTTGAAGCTCAGAAAGTGCGTCGACCCGCTGGCAATGGCTGCCGCCGCGCTCGAGCTCCAGCCGTCCACGTGCGAGGGACCCCACAGCATGGGCACGAACTCGAGGCTGCTCGGCGCCGACGCGTCCGCCGCCTGGCCCCAGTTGTACGACCACGAGCACTTGGTGCCCGAGTTCAGGAACGGCGAGAGCAGGCTGCCCGAGTTGTACGCCAGGCCGCGCTTGGTGCCGCTGCTCGACGAGGAAGACGACGTGGTCGTCGTGGCGGCCGCCGCAGCAGAGGTGGTCGTCGTGGGAGCAGCAGCAGCAGCAGCAGCGGTCGTCGTCGCCGCCGCCGCCGCCGTGGTGGTGCCATACGAGACCGCCGCCGCGTCGGCCACGGCGGCGGCGTTGGGCACGACCACGGCGGTGCTGGACGTGGTGGCGGTGGTGGAGGTGGTGGGCGACGAGGACACCGCCGCCGCCGCACGGGTCGAGGTGGCCAGCGTCGTCGACGGCGCCGGCGGCGGGACGGTCGACGAGGTCGAGGTCGACGACGACAGCGACGTGGTGGACGTCGTCGTGGGCACGGCGGACGACGTGGTGGAGGTGGTCGAGATGGTCGACGAGGTGGACGACGACAGCGTCGACGAGGAGGTGGTGCTGTTGGTGGTGGCCACGACCGAGGTGGTCGGCTCGACGGGGCGCGTGTCCTTGTAGATGGCCTTGGTGTGGGCGGGCGAGCCGTCCTCGTAGACGGTGACGATGGTCCAGTCGGTGACGGTGACGACTTCGTCGACGTAGACGACGGCCTTCTTGCCGTGGACCTGGGCGTGGGCGTGGCGCGCGTGGCGGTGGGCGTTGAGGGCGAGCGTCTGCTGGGCGAGCAGGGCCGCGGCGGCCACAAGCTTGATGCTGACCATTTTGCGTGAGATGTGTGCGGTTTGGTTTGGTTTGGTTTTTGGTTTTGGCTCGGAAGGTCGACGACACGGCAACGTCGATAGATATAGAGTGCTCGTCTTTGTCTGTGAGCGAGACAAGGCGGCTTTCCGACAGACAAAGCGAGGCAAACAAGGACGCTGAAACCGATTGTCTGGCGCGAAAGAGAGCCGAGGCGAGAAGAAAGGAGCGCAGAAGCGACAAGAAAGAGGGAACAGACGCAGTCTATCAAAGACGCTGAAGGAGTGGTGTGCGCCGGACGAGAGGACGGCGGCTTTGTCTCTTGACGGTCTAGACCACGCACAACGAGGGCAAAAAGGAGGGAAACGGGGGAAAAAAAAGAGAAGAGAGACGAAGAGAGACGGAGAGAGCCGAGACTGGCGGCTGGACGCGGGGGGGTTAAGAGAAGAGAAAAAAGAGAGCGGAACGGCTTGCGCAACCAGCGGACGAAGAGAATGACAAAACGCAGGGGTGGTTGGAAAGAGGGTGGTAGGAAAGAGAGAAGAGAGAGGGAAAAAGAGAAGAGAGGGAGGAGACGAGGACGTCGACCGTATACAAGTACACGAGCCGAGTACCGTCGCAGTGGAAGTTGCCGATCTGGGAAGGCGCGAAAAAGGGCGGACGCGGCCACGCAAGGAAGGAGGGACCCCCCCTCCCCCCCTCCCCTCCCTGGGTGGAGGGAGGGGCGCGGATGCGTGGTGCGTGCTGCGTGGTTGCGTGGTCGTTGGTAGCGCCAGGGGGAGAAGGAGCGACGATGCAGGTACCCCCCGTGCGACGGGGCGCGGTGCCTGTCCTGCACGGGCGAAAGTGGGGCGCGCGGCGACCGTCGTTTGCACCTACCGTCGGGTTCGTCCCTCCTTTCCCATTTTCGTTTTTTTCTCTTTTTTTTTCCTATATCTTTTTTTTTCTTTTTTTTTTCTTTTTTTCTTTTCTTCTGCCTTTATCCCTCCTTCGGGCCCCACCCACATGCGCTGGACAGGGCCTCGATTGGCCCAGAGGCGCCGCCGCCGCGACGCCCGGCTCGGAATGCTGCGCTGGCGGCCAAGTAGCGCCGCCGCGGGTCTTTTGCGGTAGCGCAGGCCCCCTGCGCTGGGAGCCCGCTAGCGCGCATTCTCAGCGTTTCAGGCCGCCAGGCCCGGCGCCAGCGGACGAGATAGCGGCTGGATTCGTAGGTGTGCAAAATAGTTGCCCTCTAGAGCGCGCACATGGCTCGTCGGGCCTCTTCTCGGGCCTCGCGTCGGGCAATAGTGTCTGGGCAATGGCCGGACAGTTGTGTCCGGCGCTGAGCATCGAGGCCGTTGTCGGCAAGGATCGAGACGACGTGTTCAATAGTTCCTGTATACGCACACAATAAGGTCCAACGTGGTCAATAGGTACAAGTGCGGAGGACGACTGAGGAGTTGTACAACTGCAAGTACAAGCTGGAGTACTCGTACGTTGGAGTACGGAGTACTTGTACTTTGAGAGACAACAGCTGGCCACCGACTACGGAGTACGCGCCGAGAGTGGTGACGAGACGAGCTGGCGACGAGGCGGCCATCCGTCTCATGCTCGCTGTTTCGTTTGCCGTCTGTTTGCGGCCTGCTGGCCCGTTGGCCAGGCCAGGCCTGTTTGGAGGCCTGGCCTGTTTGGCGGTCTGTTTCCTGCGCACGGCTGCCTGGCCAGCCATCTGTTTGCTGCCGTCGTTTCACGCTGCCGCCCTGGCTGAAATTGCCGTGTTTCTGGCTGGCCCAGCCGCGGCCATCCCATTCACAGCCCAGCCAAGAAGACGAGAACGAGGGATGCGCTGTCCCGTCGGGCAGTTCTCGTGGGTTCTCGTGGGCAGTCCCGTGGGACAGCTGGCCCCGTCCTCCGCACAGCTTGCGCAAGCCACGCAAGCTGTCATTTCGCCGGCCAAGACACGCCGTGCCACGACGGACGACGCCCGTCGTTGCTGGCCGGAGGATTCTGCTGTACACGTGTCGTCGTTGCTGTTCTGCGGAGCAATCGTTGTCGGGTACGGAGTACTCCGTACGCCGTATGCTGTCGGGCGTGCCATCCCGTCTCGACCTGCTGCTGCTGCCTGGCTGGCCTGGCCGCCTCGACCTTTTTCGACCAGGGCGGCTTGGCTGGCCTCCCTCCCGGCCAGGGGTCGGCCGGCCAGGCCACCAGCGACCCCATCGTGGCGAAGGAAGCCGTCGTTTTGAGCGCATGCATGCCAGTGGATTCTGCGCTTTTTTCTCTCCCTCTCTCTTCTGATTTTTTTCTTTTCTTTTTTGTGAGGCCTCGTGCGGACCCGGGCGAGGGCTTGCGCGTCGGAACATTGTCTCTATGGAGTATTTCCGCTCCGTCACCCCTGTCCTGCATGTGTCCCTGCCGCCTGCGGCTCCTGGTTGGCTCTCCAGCCAGGGCGCCTGTCCCTCGCCTCGGCACCCTTCTCGTCCGCCTTGCCCTCGAGCTCCGTGCAGCATCTCGGCGGTTTGCAGACACGTCCAGCATCGCGAGGCGTTGTGAGGCGTACGAAGCATATCGTAGCATACAACTACTTGTATATTTACTCGTACGGATAGTCGTACTCGTCACGTTAATACGAGGTACGACTCCTCCATCGCCCCCACTGGTGAGCACTATGCCGCACCACGGCGATCCCCCCTGCGCCGATGCGATGCCCGCCTTGAAACGGGGAAGCGAAATTGCTGTCCGCGGCCGTGGGCTCCTGGCTGGCCAGGCCACGGCGGAAAAAGCTTGGCCTTGGACCATCCCAGAACGGCACATGATCCGCGCATCGGTGGAGGTAAGGAGATGTTTGTACATACTTGTACAAATGCTCCGTACGGAGTATGTGCACGTACGCGCTCCGCCGATTCTGCCCCTGTTTCCTTGCTCGCTGGGTTGACGCGTTCGCCTTGCTACGGGGTACGAGTGCATATATTTACGAGTATTGTACAACTACTTGTACTCCGTATACGACTCGTATTGGCCACCGGCTGAGCCTCCTAATGAGGCCCCATTCCAGCCTCCCTGCGCCGGCTCCACGGGATTCGTGGCTGTGCGCCGACAAGTACTGGCCTCGCATCTCCCTGGGATCCGCGCCCTGGCAGATGCTGGCAGCGCGAGGCGTCGGGCGAGGCGAGCCCCTGCGTTGGTCCTCGCACGGCAGCGCTGGGCTGAGACATTCTGAGGCGTGCCACGGCAGCGTCGGCGATCTTCCGCCGGCGACGGCAGCAGGGCAGGCCAGGCCAGCAGGCCAGCAGGCCGACGCCGTGCTTGCCAACAATTGTTTACTTCACAAGCACACACGTACGCCGGCCGCGTAGGCAGTGGAGCTGAGCACAGGACGGGGGGCGCCCTTCATCTCCGACGCATCTCGGCGTATGGCCATCTACAACTACAGGGACGAGTACAAGGACATGCGGTGGTTCTGGACATGGACGGTGCCGACGGCAGACGCGTGCTGTCGTCGTCGTTGTACTTGCATCGCAGTGTCTGTCCTCGTACAACGACAGGCCGAAGCTGCATGCGTCCCGATGATCCCGTTCTATAAACAGCGGACAGGATGCCGCGCCGATCCGTTGCTCGCAATTTAGGCGGAAAGCATACAAGTACCTGTACGAGCAATGTCGGCACCGAGGAGACGTTGCAGCGGCCTCTGTTGGGCAGTGTTCGAGAGGGCAGCACTTGTTTGTGAGGTCTCCCTCTGGTCAGTCTCCTTGGATAAGGACGTCAGTGCGAGTGCAAGGCAGAGCAAGCGTCAGATGAGACAGGCTCCCAGCAAGCCCGCTCGCCAAACGAGCAACGAGCAGCCCGCCAGCCGCTGAGCCTTGCCAACCCCAAGAATGCCTAGCCAGCCGGCTGGCCAGACAAAAGAGTCACAGATCGGTGTGATTAAGCATACTTGCGGCTGGCTGCTGACGGGCGAGATGGACGGCTTCGCCTCCGTCCCAGCCCGCGTGCGGGAGTATGGTGGTTCTGTCTGCCTGGTCTCACAGACGACGCGTCCCACAACCGTCAGACGACGGCCGGCCGTCCCAGACGCAGGCAAGACAGGCGCCCAGGAAGAGAAGGCTTGTCTGCTGTTGGACCGTCTGCGTGCGGCCGATCGTTTCGTCACCGTCTTCCGCACGTGACATGCGACGAGGACGGCTGGACGTCTCTGGGTGAGGCCGAGCAGGCACCAGCGCAGTTCGGCTCTGTCCTCAGCTGCGATACACGCACGAGAAACACGTTTGCCCAACCCGTCGCCAACCCTGCCCTCTCGCCATGGCGTTCAGCCAGCTCTCGTACAACGCAGGCGACGCCGGTGGCAGCGTGGATTTGTTGCTGGTGAACTTTTACCAGCAGCCGTCGGCCGCGGCGCTGGCGGCGGCAGTGGCAGAGCTCTCACAGACGCCCCTCTGAAGGCAAGTCGCCACAGGGACGCACGGCGTCGGGCCGGCTGGCGCCGGCGCGCATGTGCAACGACACAAGTAAGCATACGAGTACACGCCTGGCAGAGACAGCTCCAAAGTCCGCGTACTTTCCACTGCGTATGTGGACAACAGCGCGTTCATCGTCTTTCCCATCGAGAACTCCAAAACAGCATCTTCGAGCTGCTGTGGACGTGGACCCCGCCGAGACGTTGTGGGTATGTATGCCTGGCACGGGCTTCGACGGGTGATCCGGCACGGACTGGCGGCACTGACCAGCGGCTGTCGTATCTGCTGGTCGTATCTACTTGTACGGAGGAAGCATACAACTGCAGATCTAGAAAATGTGCCATAAATGCAGCTGGCGGCGACTGCCCTGGTCTGGTGAATTCTGGACAGACATCGGCCGCGAGAGCCTGGCGATCCCTTGCGGCGCTCGCCATGCGACGCCGTTGGCGGGCTGCCGAGTGGGCGTCGTTGGTTGTGGACATACAGACAGGCAGACAGACAGCGAGGGACTGAAGACGGCGATGGACTGCCCCGGCGTCAGTGCTCGCCGTCGAACCCGTTTGGTTGCGGCGGCGTGAGGCTGCGTCATGGCATCACGGCACGTTGGGGAGTCTACTTGTAGTTGTAGAGCACAACGACTTCGATCCTCTGCAACGGCATGCCATTTGCAACACAAATACAACGACAGCGACTATTAGTCCTGTCCTTCTCTTGTCTCCTCCGCATAAAGATGGCTCGCCTCACACAGAGTCGAAACACTCGTTTCTCCTGACGCTCTCCTGCGCCGACGGCTGCCGCCCACCCGCGCTGCCAGCGCACAAGCGCGCCGTTGCCCCAGGTATACGGAATACAAGTAGGCTGCCCGTTATACGTTGCTTCGGCGAGCTGGATTGCGAGAACGAGCCCGAGCTTGATATGTACGGGGCACAGTTGCACAGCTACTCTGTATCTGACGTGACAACCAATCTCAACACGGTACGGAGAGCTGTATCTGTCCCCCGTACGAGACAGCCCATTCCCCAGATCACCGTGGAAACTGCTGCGATGGACGGCGACCGTCGAGCATTGCTTGCCATGTTGGCTTCTCCATATGGTGACAATGCTGCAATCTGGTACGGTAAATTGACTCCGTTTTTAGCGGCCCCGCCCGCCGCGGCCCTGTGCCGAGTGCCGCTAGGGAAGGGGCGCCGCCGCCGTTTCTCCAGCAATTCCGCCATTCCCCAGCGCGCTCTGCCGACAAGAGCCCCTGAGCGTGCCGGACGGCCGCACGCTAAGCACCAGCTGTGCTGCGGAAGGCACGCTGGAGGCACGCTGGAGCATCGTCAGCGCACGCAGGGCTCCTTCCATATCAGCCCGGCCGGCCTGGGTTCCTTCCGTTTCCTCCTGCTTCCCCGGGCTCGCCGTCACTCCTGCCGTTTTCTGCCCTGCTTTCCAGAGAGGCGGCTTTTTCTTCCTGCATCGCATCGTGAGATTGTTTGGCTTCGTCACACCGCGGCACACGACGCGTCTGCTCCGGCCCGCCTGTCCGCACGCAACGCGAGAGAGCTCGGCATCTTGACTTCCTGGCCCGAGGAGACGTGACAACGAGACGACGAGACGACGAGACGACAAACAACGAACTGCAAACGACAAACAGACGAGAAAAAGGACGACGAGAGGAGTCAGCGAGACGAAGCGAGAAAGCGTCGACAAGAAACGGAGACGACCCGGCTTAAATTGCGCCGCCCCTCGCCATCGTTGCATTCGGATCCCGCTTCCCCTTTTCTCTTTTCCCACAACGCGCCGCGCCGCGCCCCGACGTTGCACCGACCGTTTCCCTCCTCGCGCGCCTCTCTTCTCGCTGCCCGCGGCCTCTTGATCCTCGACAGGCGGCTGCAGGCTGCTCCCGGCTGGCCCCTATTTGGTATTCTGTACTCCGTACGGACTGCTCTTCCTCCGCCTCCTGCTCCACAAAAAACCGCGCACAGCTTGCCTGCCAGCCTGCCAGTCTGCTGACCGCCCGCCCGCCCGCCATGGCCGCCGTCCCCGACGAGCCGCCTCGGCTGCCGGCGCCGCCCACCATCCACCGGGCCGCCTCGCCGCCGCCCGATGCGCTGCCGACGCCCGCCGTCCGTGCGGACGGCACGGGATCCGGCACCGGCGAGGCGTCTCTGCTGGGCTTCGTCAGCCGGGACGCCCAGGACGCCCGGGACGCCCGGGACGCCCGGGACGCCCGGGACGCCCGGGACTCACTCGGCAGCGACGCGTCCTCCTCGGCCTTCAGCCGCCAGTCCTCCGGCAGCTACTACACGGCCGCCTCGTCTCTGTCGGCGTCCTCGCCCACCGCGCGCCTCTCCATGGCCAGCACCGCCGCCACGACCACCTCCGCCGCCAGCACGGCGCCGGCGCCGGCGGCGGCCAAACGCCGCGGCTATATGCGGCCGCAGGGCACCGACTTTGCCGCCAGCGCCCGCTCGCGCGAGAGCGTCCTCAGCCTCGGCAGCATCGCCCACCTGCAGCACTACTTTGCCCGCACCGGCCTGCTCGACCTCAAGGGCCAGCTCGAGCGCCGCCGCCGCCGCGGCAAGGCCCGCACGCTCGACCTAGCCCAGCTCGAGGGCACCAGCGCGCACGCGGCGGCCGTCCCGCGGGCCCGTTCCATGCTCGTCGAGACGGCGGCGGCGGCCGAGCAGGGGGAGCGCAGCCCGACGATGGACGATTTCGTCGAGTCACCGATCGAAGACCGCGACGACGCCGACGACGACGACGAAGACGACGACTGGTATGCCGACTACGACAGCGCGGACGCGGCTGCCATGCTGCCGCCGACGGTCAGCACCTACATGTTCCGCGAGAAGCCGCTGCCCAAGCCGCCGTCGCTGGCCGAGCTCAAGGCCGACCTCAAGTCGTCCCTCGACAGCGCCGCCCGTGCCCTCGCCGAGGCCCGCGAGGCCCAGGCCAGCCAGGCCAGCCAGGCCGGCCAGGCCGGCGCCACGCCAGCCTCGTCGACGCCGTCCTCGCCGGCGCGCCAGCCCGACAAGGCCGAGACGGCGGCGGCGGCGGCGGCGGCGGGCAGCGGACCGACCAGCTGGTACGAGATCCAAGGTATGCACATTCTCGACGTCATCACGCTGGCGATCCGCGCGGCCAAGGTGTACTACACGAGCCACGAGAACCCCGACCGGCTGGACACGATCAAGCCGGAGCGCGAGGTGCGGTCGGAGCTGCTGGGCGTCATGGACGTGCTGAAGCGCATGGCCACGCGCAGCTTTGTGGGCGGCGTGCGTGCGGACGAGCTGCGCGCCATGGACGCCTGGGTGGCCAGCCTCTACGGCATGCTGGAGGCCGAGGAGGCGCTGCTGGCGGCGGAGCGGGCGGAGCGCGCCTCGTGGACGTGGCTGCAGGACGCGGCTTGGCCGGCCAGCGCGGCGGCCGACCCGGCGCGGGCCTATGCGCGCGAGCACGCCTTTCTGCAGTCGATCCTGGCCGGCGGCGGCGGCGACAAGGACGTGGCGCAGCTGCCGCCGTGGACGCCGATGGACCGCAGCCGCGGCGCGGACGCGGACGGCGCCGGCGACAGCCAGCCGCCGACGGCATTCCTGCGGCACATGCAGAACGGCGTGTGCCTGGTGCAGCTGCACAACTGCGCGGTGCGCAAGTCGCGGCGGCGGTTCGGGGCGATCCCGACGTTCCACGCGGACACGCAGAAGCCGTACCGGGCGGCGGACAACCTGCGCTACTGGGTCAAGGCGGCGGAGCTGCGGTGGGAGGTGCTGCTCAAGATCGACGCGCTCGGCGTGGTCTGCTCGAGCCGGCCCGACGTCTGGCCTGCCTTTGAGGACGCCATCTACCAGTGGTGCCGCAAGGTGCGCGAAGAGATCACGGCGGAGATTGAGGCGATCTAGGCTGCGTCTGGCGGTTCTTTGTTCTCGAGATCCTCTTTTTTTGGCTCCTCCGCTTCGTCTTGTCGTCGTCGCTCGTCGCCGACTGTTTATACCCCTTTCTTTTTGTCGTTTGGGCATCTCTGGCGTTCCCCCCTGTTTTTCTGTACGTTTTTGGCATACGACCCTGCGTTAGCACACGTTGATTCCATACCTCGTCCCCTGCTCGTGCCTGTCTGCTCTTGGTCTCTGCTCTCTGCTCTCTGTTCTCTGCTCTCTCGCTTCGAACAAGACCGTTTTGCGGTCGTCCGGCAGCTCGACAACATCGACGGTACACAATGGCCGGCCTCCCTCGCCCGCCTCCACGCGGAACCTGTGCGACCCCACGGTGGCGTTGCGGCAAACCAGAGAAAGGCAAAAGAGGGACACGGGACGGACGAGGACGAACTAGCTGGTGAGGGGAACGACACGGGTCGGTAGCGGGCCGCCAAGCCAGCGTGCCGCGTCACATGGGTCTTTTTTGCGTCGCCGAGGCTCGTCTTCTCTCTCCATCGACCTGCGATGCGAGACCACGACTCTCTCTCTCTCCTCTCGGCCTCGCTTCAGCGGAGGGCCAAGATGGCCAAGGTGGCCAAGGCGGCCGAGGCGGGCCAAGACGGGCCAAGGCGGCCAAGGCGGGCGAAGGCGAGCCAAGGCGAGCACGCGGTGCGACGCAGAGAAAGAAAACAGACGAGACCGCCTGTGCCACCGCCCCTTTCCCGTCTCGTGCGACCCGCCGTTGCTGTGCACAACACACGACGACACACCGCGAGACCAGAGACCAGAGACCAGAGACCAGAGACCAGAGACCAGCGAGGCGAGGTGCCTCGGGTGGCACGCACAGCTGCAGGACGGCAAGGGACAGGGGATGTGGCTTGGCGAGCGGCTTGCCGTGCTGGACAGGCGATGGGTTGCATGACTGCGTGAGATTAAAAGAAAAAAAATAAAAGACGAAAAAAAGGACACCCGACTGGTCGTCCAACCGTCGAACTGGTAGCACAGACATCGTCTGAAATGAATTGGCACGAATCGAGCCAAAAAAGGCGAGCCTGGGCAGTCTGAACAAGACAGGGTCTCTTTTTTGGATATAATTTTGTATACAAAAAGAATAGGCAAAATAACAAAGGACCTCCGTCCGTCCAGGGTATAATCTTCAGACCCCCCCCCCCTCCCCTCCCCTCCCTCCCTCCCTCCCCCCTTTCCCCTCCCCCCAACAGCCACCCAGCAGCCTCCCCGCATCTCTTTTTTCTTTGTTCGTTCGATTCCCTTCTCCCGGCGGCTTGTCCGTTCTCCGTCTGGGGTTTCTTCCACTTCTATTTTGGTTGTCCGAGTTGGGGTTGTCTGCCGATCGCAGCGTGGTATTTTGTGCCCCCCTCCTTTCTGCATCTGGACGTCTGGTCCGTTCCTCGGCAGAGCCATCGCTCGTCTGCCGTGTCTGCCGTGCCCTTACCGTGTTGGTCTGCTGGCCCGCACGCGCGCCCGTTGAGCATGCCGAGCGGCCGCAGTCAAGAGTCGGTGCGCCAGCCGTCGTCGTCGTCGTCGTCGTTGCCGTCCTCTTCCTCCTCCTCCTCCTCCTCCTCCTCCTCCGGCGAGGCGGACCAGAGACCATCCTCAACACCGCCGCCGCCGCCGTCATCGTCGTCGCCCAACGCGTCCACCACCACGATGATCACCGCCGCCGACTTGACGTCATCGACCTCGGCCGTTGACGCGCAGACAACGTACAAGACTCCGGGTGACCGTCCTGAGGAACCGCTGAGGGAGAAAGAACAGACACACCCAGCCCCAGCAGCCATGGACTCCAAGAACGCCGTCGTCGACACGCAGCACGCGCTGCCGCTGCAGGACCTGGCCGCCACGCATGTCGAGAACCCGCCCGCGTCGCCCTCGACCGGCGGCAGCAGCGGCAGCCAGCCGGGCGCCGGCCCGGGACCCAAGACTCCGGTGCGTCCGTCCGCTCGTTTGTCTGTGCACAGACGCGAGACGCGAGGCCCGAGACCCGAGCGCGGGGACCGAGCGAGCTGACAGCCAGGTCATGACGGGCACGCGGTTCATGGCCCTCGTGGGCATGGCCTTTCTCTGGACGAGCGCCCAGATCCCGGCCTACTTCTGGGGTGGGTGATGTCCCTCTTCTCCTCTTCTGCGTTCCATCTTGTGCCGTCTTTCGTCTGACCAGCTTCCCCTCCCCCCCTCACAGGCGGCATCCCCCCCATCGTCTACAGCGACATCGGCGGCTCCGACCGCTGGGTCTGGTTCATCACCGGCAACCTGCTGGCCTCGGCCGCCGTGTGCCCCTTTGTCGGCGCGCTGTCGGACCTGCTCGGCCGCCGCTACGTGGCCCTGCTGGGCTGCGCCCTCGTCGTCGCCGGCCAGCTCGTGTGCACCTTTGCCCACAGCATGAACACGTTTATTGGTAGGTCCTTTCTCTGTCTCTCGGTGTGGCCCCTCCTCCTCCTCCCTCCCTCCCTGTCTGCTCACACGGCAGCCGGCATGACCGTCTCGGGCATCGGCGCCGGCATCAACGAGCTGACGGCGCTGGCCGGCACCGCCGAGATCGCGCCGACCAAGCAGCGCGGCGTCTACATTGCCGGGCTGATCGTCACCATCCTGCCCTTCTGCCCGGCGGTGCTGTGGGCGCAGCTGATCGCGGCGCACCGCGGCTGGCGCTTCGTCGGCGTGCTGACGGCCGTCTACGCCTTTGCCGGCCTGCTCATCCTCGCCGTCTTCTACCACCCGCCGGCCCGCGCCAGCGCCCAGGGCCTGACCTCGTGGCGCCGCGAGATCCTGCCGCGCATCGACCTCGTCGGCGGCTTCCTCTCCATCGCCGGCACCGTCCTGCTCGTCGCCGGCCTGCTCTGGGGCGGCTACCAGTACGCCTGGGCCAGCGCCCACGTCCTCGTGCCGCTGCTGCTCGGCGCCGCCCTGCTCGCCGCCTTTGCCGTCTGGGAGGCCCGCTTCGCCGCCTTCCCCATGGTGCCCCGCGGGCTCGTCGGCCCCCACCACCCCGGCGCCCCCGGCCCGCCGCCGCGCAAGCGCACCATGGTCCTGGCCATGGTCATCACCGCCGTCTCCGGCGCCAACTTCTTCTCCGTCCTCATGCTCTGGCCCTCCCAGGCCTACAACATGTACGGCCACGACCCCGTCGGCGTCGGCCTGCGCGGCCTGCCCTTTGCCCTCGGCGTCCTCATCGGCTGCGTCGGCACCCTCGCCCTGCTCACGCGCTGGCGCGGCGGCAGCCGCTGGCTGCTCTTCGCCGCCAGCACCGTCATGACCGCCGGCTGCGGCGCCCTCGCCGCCGCCCGCCTGCAC
The DNA here is from genome assembly GCA_019925495.1 of Ophiostoma fasciatum. NCBI lineage: Eukaryota > Fungi > Ascomycota > Sordariomycetes > Ophiostomatales > Ophiostomataceae > Ophiostoma > Ophiostoma fasciatum. The sequence goes on along the minus strand of JADHKM010000022.1, from coordinate 70,142 downwards.
AACCTCGCCGCCGTCTACGTCATCCTCGCCATCGCCGGCCTCGGCGTCGGCGGCATCGTCGTCCCCGCCTCCCTCGTCGTCACCCTCGTCTGCCCCGAGGCCCTCATCGCCACCGCCACCGCCCTCACCCTCGCCGTCCGCGTCGTCGGCGGCGCCGTCGGCTACAGCGTCTACTACAACGTCCTCGTCCACAAGCTCGTGCCCCACCTCATCACCAACATCAGCACCGCCCTCGTCGCCGGCCTCCAGCAGATCGCCCGCACCGACCCCTACTCCCTCCCCAGCGGCCTCAACGTCCCCGACCTCGTCAAGCAGATCATCGCCCTCACCGCCGCCGCCGAGATCGACAAGATCGCCGACCTGCCCGCCGTCGGCGGCCCCGACTCCGACCTCTACCACGCCCTCGTCCTCGCCGGCCAGGAGGCCTATGCCGCCGCCTACCCCTACGTCTACTACGTCAGCATCGCCTTTGGCGTCGTCTCCATGGCCGCCAGCCTCTTCATGGACGACGTCGGCCAGTACATGGACGACCACGTCGCCGTCACCATTGTCTAGCCCTCGAGGACGAGGCTCAGAGTCGCAGTCGCCCGCACAAGCAGATCGCACACTCGTTTCGCGAATCAGAAGAAGAAATGGGGTATATTGTGAGCCATCCAAAACATCATCGTCCTGCTTTCATGTCATCATTCAATCTGTGGGGCAAAGCCACCGTTGGCTTCAGACAGGCCCAACCAACTGCATGAAATCAATCAAAATCAAACAGACGTGCCGCATAAAACAAAGGAAATGAAAAAGTGCGCCCAAGATCCCCAAGCTATCCCCAGATCGGCACCCCGCGGTACGCCGGCGAGTTGTAGCTGTGAAGCACGCGGTACGGTGCGCGCGCCGGCCCCGGTGGTCCCGCCGGCAGGTGCTCCAACGGCTGCTGCTCGTAGCACGCGACCCGGTGCGCCTGTGTCCGCCCGTGGTGGACTGTGCCGCCGCCGCCGCCGCCGCCACCCGCCGGCAGAACTACCGCACTGTAGTTGTAGCGAGACGTCGGCACAGGGCCGTAGCCACTGTAGGCCTCCCGGCCGTGGTACCGTCCTCCGTACGGCCCGCCGCTGACCGAGTCGTAGCTGGACCGGTGTCGCACCACACGCGGCTGGTCGTCGAAGCCGCCCTCGTCATTCGCCGACGCCGCCAGAAACGCCAGATGCGTCTCGTCCCCCGAATGGTGCCGCCGGTGTGTCCGTGGTCCGGCGTCTCTGCGCTCGCGGCCTGTTGCGTACCCATGGGACGGGCTTCTCTGCCCGTCGAGCGGCCGCTGTCGGTGCCGTGCGGAGAGGCCGCTGCTGTCGTGGTCGGTCTGCACCTCCCAATTGGGGCGAGGGCGCGCGCGCCGCGGCGGGGGAGGGTCGAAGGCGCCGGTCTCTCTCTGCTGAGCCACCGCCTCGGCAAAGAGCGGGCTGGACAGGCGGGGGTGCCAGTGTGCGCCACCGCCGACGCCGCCTGCTGCGGTGGAAAAGGCCGAGACCAGCGGGATCGTCGGGCTGCGCAGTCCGTCTTGAGACCTGACCGGGCTCGCAGTCCGCGGGAGGTCAACGCCCACGCTGAGGGACCGCTCGAGCCGCGCCGTCAGGCTCCTTGTCCGGTGCACGGCGGTCGACAAAGCCGGGCCCCGGTCAGCCTCACGAGGCGGCGACGAGCGCTTCTTTTCTCTGTGGTCTCCTTCTCCGGTTGCCGTGCTTTTCTTCCCCGCAACGCCGTCGGCAATGTCAAACACGGAGGACAGCCTGGACCCGTGAGAGACAGCCGCCGTCTGCAGGGACCCCGGGCGAGGCAAGCTTGCTTCTTTTGTGGGAAAAGACGAGAAGAAGCTAGGGCTATCCAGCTGTCTGCTGCTGCGGGCGTCGAGGCCGTGGGAATCATTGCTGTCGGCCGCATAATTCTGAGGACGATCCGCGCTGCCAGACATTGATTCGGCTAGATCGGGGGCATGCGGCGGCTTATCCGGCCGCTCGCGCCCACTGCCCGCGTTGGTGGCTGTGCCTGCTCTCGACAGGTTGGCTGGAAAGACGGGACGCAGGTCCCCGGACAGGCCAGTCGGTCCCGTTCCAGAGGAGGACATTGGTGAGACCACTTCTTGGCATGCCGGAGGAGAAGAAGGAGGAGGCTGCGCTGAGGCCGAGGGAGCCGGCACGGGCTTCCGCTTGATAGGCGCTTTGGGCATGGGCATGGGCATGGGCATAGGCACAGCCACAAGGTCAAAAGAGCCGGCGGAGGGCGAGCTCGCTGGTTGCGAGGCCGGAGAGGACGTGAGTCTGGCCGCCGTCGTCGTCTGGTGGAAGGACCGCAGCGACACGTTGGAGCTGTACCCCGAGTCGGCCTTGCTCAACGGCTTGTGAGACGAATCCGATGTGGGAGTGGAGGCGATGCCGCTGTCGGATCGTCCGACGCCGTGTTGGCTACTGCCCACGCTGCCCTGGGTGGCGACACCAACGTTTCCGCTGCCAGCGCCGCCGCTGGTTGTGATTCGGATCTTGCCAGTCGTGCTTTTTGTGGGCGGTGGTGGCTTGGCGCTCGGATCCTGGCGAACATCCAGGACTTCGGCGCCCGCAAAGCCCGATGTGCTGTTGCGGTCGTCGTCCTCAAAGAGCTGGTCATCCATGGCTGTCGCTTTCGAGGTCGTCTGCAGCGCCATGGGAGATGGGAGTGGCGGCGAGAGCGGCGACGCGAGCGGGGGGGTTGGCAGAGCCTCCTCGGGATGTGCAATGTTCTCGGACGACAGGAAGCTGAACTCGAAGCCGGCAAAGAGGTCGCCGGGCAACTCGATCTGTGGGAGCTGGCTAGGTGAAAACAACGGCTCTGTCTCGGGAGCAGGCGAGCCCTTCCCGTTTGGCAAATCCGCGCCGGCCTCACTTTCGGCGCGCATGCCTCTAACATCGGGAGAAAGAGCCGGAGAAGTCAACACGGTCGGTGGTGCAGCAGCCTGCTTAAACAGAGGGCTGCAGATGGCTTTCCCCTTGTCCTCGTCCTTGCTGGCGCGATTCGTGGTCTCTCTCTTGCGCGTCTTGGCCCCTTCTGGTGACGACATGGGGCTGGCTGCACCGTTGGTGATGCGCAGCGAGCCAAGCTTGAAAGCGCCAATGGCGTTGTACTGGCCCTCGACGGGGGTGGAGACGCGGGCTATGGGCTCGCTTCCACGGGTCCTCTGCAGAACGGGCAGCAGGGTCGGCGACCGCAGATCCGACGACGGCTCGTCGGACAGCACGTGGTTGACAGTAGATGCCCAAGATCCTCGCCGCGAGAGAGTTGGAGTCGAGGCTGGGTGGCTGTGGCGGAATACCGGACGGCCGCCGACGCCGCCGGCGCCGCCGGCACTGGCATCAGCACCCGCAAAGATGTCGTTCACGCTGTTCTTGCGTGTGGCCACGCCGGGCACCTGGATGATGGACGTCCGCCGGATCGGCGCATAGAGAGACAGGTCCGAGTTGGCGCGGGTCAGCGCCGGGCTGGGCGGCCTCACGGGATGGGAGCTTTTCCAGGTGACGGCGGACAGCGCCGATGACCTGCTGTGGTCTGAGGCAACGGATGCTCGCTCGTGCGCCTGTCGGCTGTGGTCGAGGGGGGCATCGTCCACGAGGTGGAGCAGACGCTTGGCGGCATAGGAGTTCATATCGTAATTCCACGATGCCCGCGGGCTGGCCGGCACGAGCCGTCCAGGGTTGGGCACTTGGGAGCCGTCGTCGTCCCACGCAGGCCGGTCACCAGTGTAGGGGTAGGCTGCAGAGGCCAGGCTGTTACGGCGCCGTTGCTCGCCGTCAACGCCATCGTCGGCATTGTCGTCGTCCACGTTGTAGTCGTCGTTTCCGTCACGGCGTCTGCTGTGTCTGCGTGATGACCTGGAGCGGAAGAACGACCTCGCACGCCCGAGCTTCTGTGGTGGCGGCGGCTGCTGCTGCTTCTCCCGAGACTCCCGATCCCCGAGAGCGCGCTCAGGCTCAAAGCCGCTGCCGCGCTGCAGCTGCGTCTGGTGGTACTGCTGCATGGTTCTCCGGCGACGCTGCTGGAACTCGAGCTGGCGCGACTGCTGCTCTTGGAGCAGCTCGAGGTCGAGGATGGGGCTTGGGTAGACGGCCGACACAGGCCGCCAGGCTGACGGGTCGCGCTGGCCCGTCACGGACACAACGGCCTCCTCAAAGGTGAAGACCAAAGGGCTGTGCACGGCCGGCGAGGAGGGATGAGGCTGGCCGTGCCCGTCGTCGGCATCGTCATCGCCGTCATCAGCAGCACCGGCGGCGTCATGCTTGTTGTTGTTGCTTCTGCTGCTGGTGGCAAAGGACGGCCAGCTCGGCGTTTTGGGCGAGAAGGCGGAGGTGAGGGAGAAGCGCTTCCCGCCGGCGGCCTTGTCCGGGACCACGGCGTCTGAACTCTTCAGCAGACCCGCGGTTGAGCGGGAGCGAGACCGCGTCCGCGTGGCGGTCCGCGGCTTCGACAGCTTGTGCGGCTGGGTCGTGGCCCGCGGCAGCGGCGGCAGCGGGCGGTCCGGTGGCGGCGAGTGCGCAGGACGCGGCGACTCCAGATACGCCTCGCTGGACGGCTGGTTGCCCATGCCGGCGCTCTTGGCGGAAGACGGAGGGTGGGATCGGGCGGGGAGATCAGAAGGCCTTGCGGTCAGGACGTGAAGGCAGGGCAGGCCAGGGCCATGCCGTCATGCCGAGCCACAGGTCGGCGTGAGCACACGACGTGAGCTAGACAGAAGGACGGCCAGGCGTGGTGTCAGCGGGGAGCACAGAGTGGGCAGAGGGAGAGATCAGGGTGCAAATATAAGAAAGGAGGGCAAGAATAAGGAGAAGAGGGAGAGAAGGAAACGCCAGAAACCCGGGTCAGACGTCGATCTCGACACGGGCTCCGAGAGCAAGCACGAGACCGGAAGACAGGGAGAAGACGGGCAGCCAGGCAGCCGGACAGAGGAAACGTCCAAGAGAACAGCCAGACAGGGGGAAGGGAGGGGAAACGCAGGAAAGAGAACGGCAAGAAGGGAGCATACTGCGGAGAATCTACCTGGGGGGGGGGGGGGGGGGGGACGGGGGGCGCCGCGGCCCGCCCGGTTGCAGTGGGCGGCGGGCGGGGGAGACGGGCGGTGGCCGGGGCCGCTGCCGGCCGATGGGTTTCCTCTGGTCTGCGGTTTGTGGTCTGCGGCGTCTGGTCTTTGGTCTCGTCGTCAATGGCTGGCCTCTGCTTCCTTTTCTTGGAGAGCCCGACCCCTGGTCGCACGGTGGCCGAAAAGCGGGCCAGCCACGATGAGCTGGATGGACTGGTCTGCGGCGCGCGCTGCTCCCGCACGCGCGACGAGGGGGTGGTGCATGGAGCACGTCCCGGAGTCTGGCCGGTGTGAGGGCTCGTTGGCTGGCCATCGTCGTTTTTGTGTGGGGAGAGACGGCGTATGCGTGAGAAGGAGACGGAGGCGGCCGCGGCCAGGTCAGGGAAAGCGGCTACGGAGAAGGGACAGGGGGTAAATTGCAGGGGAGGCAGGAGACGCCCCTGTCGTGGCTTCCCGATCTGTGTACTCCGCAAGCATATTTGCAAGATACGGAGTACGGAGCAGAAATGCAATGCGAAACCAGGCAGTCCGCGTGCGGAGGAGGAAGGAGCAGGAGACGGCAGGAACGGATGGCAGGGGCACAGTTGTTACCGCCAGGCAGAGCACGTGAGCACAACGACTGGCCAGCAGCTCGTCTACGAATACGATGTCGACAGCGAGGTAAGCGTACGGAGTATACTCCGTACAGTTCCTCCATGTGTGCCATTTCATCGTTGTGCACACCCCACGCGTCTCGCCGAGAAAGGGACCATGCGCCAGGATGAATGGCCGTGGCCGTCTGGGGCGCCAGCGGTCGCGTTTCAGGAGCACACGCGGCGGCAGCCAACGGTTGGTTTGTACTCCGTATTTTTAGTTTGGCGGGCCAGCTGTAGAAAGGCTGGATTCATCAGGAAGAAAAAGAAAGCATGATGAGAAAAAAGAAAAGAAAAGACGAGGAGCAATCTGCGGTAGACAAGACGCAGCCGCGGCATCCGAGATGAGGAGGGGGGCGAGACAACAAAGAAAACACAGCAGCGCAGGGCTGCGCAGAGCGGGACGGCACGGCCGTGTCTGGGACGAGATTGCCGCCAGGCAGCGCAGCGGGCATAGGTGCTGCTGCGGCGTTCCCGGACGCCCGTTTCGGTCCCCGAGCGGGACAGAGGACGGCCAGCTCCAGATGTGCCCGAGTACAAATACAACCACGGAGTCGGAACGCCGTACGGAAGAATATACAAAGATGCTCTCAAGCAGTGCTTGTATTACTCCGTACGCCGTAGTTGTACTCCGTATTACGACAAGATCGCGTCGTATGGCGGTGCTGCTATGGCATCAGGCTAGGGTCGGACGTGAGACTGGAGCCCCTGCAGCGGCTATACTCAGCTAAGCAGAGGCCAGATGGAGAAGAGCCACACCGAGGAAATAACACCATGAGGACGAGCATTAGCGGTGCAGTTGTTCTCCGTACACTCCGTAGACGCGTCTCGTTCTGCATCAACAGGCCAGCGCGTCTCGCGTTGTGGGCGGTGTCGATCCAAGAGCTGGCTGCAGCCAAGCCGGCCACAGCGAGACACCATCAACGCCCGCCAATGGCAGGTTATCCGTATTCGTCTTGGCTATGGAGTCGAGCCCTCCTGAGCAGCCTCCGCCCCTTTTCTGTAACGTTGCTTACCCCTTTCTTTCTCGCGTCCGCCCCAAAAAGACACGACAGCCCCCCTCTCGTGCGTTTCTTCTTCCAGCCTCATCCGTTCTCTTTTTGTTTGCCGCCCCGTCCGAGAAATTCCCCGGGCCACCAATTTCCGCGGCACCGGACCCCTGATGTACATTCGGGCTGGCCACCTGGCGTCCTGGCCTGTGTTTAGATCATGTGCGGAGTACGGAGTAAAAGCATAGGATACGGGGTGCGGAGGAATATGTTCTACGAGTACAAACACGTGGTGCCAAAACGACACCAAACCTTGTGCCATAGATAAGTAAACATAATATATGCTTATATGCTTATATGCTTATATGCTTATACTTAGACATTCGCCTCCACACCGTGCCATCGTGTGCCAGAGGCTGTGCAATGAGGCCGTCCTTGGGCTCCTGTCCAGCCTCGTCTAGGCGGCCAGCCAGTCGGCTGGTCGCTGCCAGCAGACAAGGCTGAGGCTAGGCAGACACGGGCGGCCTGGCCACGGGTTCCGTCCATCCACGTGAACGGTGATCGCTCATATGTGCTGAAGGAAGGGCCCAGGCACTCGCTGGCAAGCGCGATGGGAGACTAAGATACAACGGCCGCAACGGCAGGAACGCCGCCAGGCACGCTACGTCAGATTGTCTCTGCCTCGCCGCCGTCGGTCTCGGACTCGTCCACCGACGCTGCCCTGCACACTGCCCTGCGTTGCTGTTCAGCTGGCTGGCTCCCTGCCCCGCCGGCCTCGTCGTCTTGGCTGGCGCCACGGCCTCAGCTGCCGAGGCGCAGCCGGCGACTCCCTCCGCCGCGTGCGCGCCAGCCAGCCGTCGCTGCCTTGCTCCGGCGGGGCTCGTCGCGCCTGCCTGATTTGCCAGGTTACGTCGTCGCCTAAGTACAACTATTATGCTTAAGCATATGCTTACGCTCTCCGTGTTGCAATGAAGACACTTGTACTTTGTACTGCCGCACAGCTGACCGTCCGCGCTGCGCTCGCGCCCCCCGATTCGCTCCCTCCCGCCGCCTTGGCACGCTGCGCCTTCCCCAACCAGCTGTCGCTCGGCCGCCGTGCGACGCCGCCGAGAGTCTGGGCCGTTCCGCCGTACGGGGCGGACTGCTGCTGTTGGCTAGCGCAACTGTCGCCCAGTGTCGCTGCCCAGCCCAGCCTCTGGCTGGCTGGCCAGCGGCCTGACTGGCCTGGCCAAAGCGTCTGTCTGTCTGTCTGTCTGTCCATCCAGTTCGAGGCTCTGGCAAATCGCTGCCGATCGAGCCCCGTCGCCGACGGCACGCTGACGGCAGCAGCGACCGGTGGCTTCGGCGCTGCTGGGAAGGTGCGGCTGGCTTCCCCTCGGCGTCCCTTCCCGTAGCCCGTCCTTGTCCCTCCTCCTGTTGTCTTCCCCGTCTTATTCTGCCTTCTTCGCTCTTCATTTCTCCTTCATCTCTTCCTCCACTTCTTCATCCTTCCATCGTCCCTTTTTCTCCACGTCTCCTCTGCTGCGGATCTCCCCCGTCGGCTTACGGAGCACTTCTTGCTTTCGTCTTTTCGATTGCTCCCGTGCAGAGCTTGAACCCCTTCTCCCAGCCTTTGCTCTTGTCGTGCACGCTCTCCATCGTCGCCGCTTGCAAATCGCCCCCAAGCAAGGACGAGATCGCCAGATTGAACGCGGCGCGACGCGTGCGCTGATCCCAACGGCCTCGGCCCGCTCGGCCCCCTCGGCCCATTCTGCCCTTTCGGCGCGCTGCGTTTCCCGGGCCGCGGCCGCGTGGAACCCCGTCCAACGGCACCGCGCCTCTTGCGCCGGTCCTCCACGGGCCTGGCTCCCGCCGGCGCACCCATGTGTTTCTCTGTTTGTCGCCTCTTGGCCGCCGTCGTGGCAGCAGCAAAAATGCTAACCTTCCTTTTTCTTTGCAGACGCGGCGTCGGGCCCACCGGCCGCCCTCCCGCACCCCCGAGGACCAGCAGCTGCACGGCGGCCGCACCGTCATGCGCCTGCTCGTCGACACCACCACCATCATCTCGCCAACCCACAACGGCCACCACCGCCGCCGCTCCCTCGTGACCGCAAAGGACCTCGCCGACGCCTCCGCTGCCTACCCCAACCGCGACGCCGCCCAACTCAGCACCAACGTGCTTGCCCAGCTCGAGCACGTCTTCTACGACCTCTGCGGCCGCCGCACCTCCACCCTGTACAAAGCCCTGCCCCTGCCTGCCGGTCTGGTCCCCGGCCCGGTTCTCCCCCGCGAACGCCTCGCCAAATTCCTCAAGCACACCCAGGGCGAGACGCTGGACCGGCCGCTGGACAAGGAGACCTACACGCGCCAGGAGTTCCTCGAAGCCTGGTGCTACCAATACAACAACGACGCCGTTCTTCCGGAACCCGAGAGTCTGGACCTCACCCTGCCCATCTCCAACTACTTCATCAGCAGCAGCCACAATACCTACCTTGTCGGCAACCAGCTCTCGTCCGAGGCCTCTGTTGGCGAGTACCAGAAGGCAAGGCTATACTATACCACCCCCTTCGTGTTCCTCCGTCCTCCCACCGCTTGCTGACGCAGTGTCCCCCGCCGCACAGGTCCTCGAGAAAAACTGCCGCTGCATCGAGATCGACGTCTGGGACCCCCCGCTGAAAAGCCGGCAGGGCACCCATCCGGCCAAGACTCCTCCACGCCAGGTGCACCGCCGCCACTTTTCCTCCAGCTCCGTGGCCAACTCCCTCCACGACAGCTATGAGGCCGTGGCCAATCTGCTGGCCTGCAAGATCTCGCGCAGTCGGGCATCCAGCTTCAGCCAGAAGAGCGCCGTTGCTGCGCCGTCGTCGCGCAGCGAGCACGCCCCTCAGACTGTCGATTCCGTCGATCCGCGAGATCCAGCCGACCCAGTCTGCCCATCCGGTCCGCTGAGCCCGCTGAGCCCGCTGAGCCCGCTCAGTCTAAATGGACCAAACGGTTCCGCATCAGCCGGTCCAGAGACACCAAGGGAAAAGCCGTCGCACCAAGCTGCACTCCGCCAACTGCGCGCGGAGCATAGCGCGCGTGGCGCGGAGGACGACGCGGTGGACGAGACGCAAGACGATGCCTACGACACCTCAGAGGACGGGGCCGACGAAGAGACGTTGCAGGCCTCGCAGGACCCGGCCGAGGCCATTGTCGCCCAAATCTCCGTTACCGCCCCTGACGGCGACACGGCCATGCCGGCCGATGTCCCCGACGACAACACGGATGTTGGCGGCGACGAAGAGCCAGTTGTGATGCACGCCCACAATATCCTGCACAGCAACTGGACGCTCGGCACGCACGTCCCGTTCCGCGACGTCTGCCGCGCCGTCCGGCATTCTGCCTTTCGCACCAACCCGCTGCCCATTATCGTGAGTCTCGAGGTGCACACGAACGCCGTTCAGCAGCGCAAGATGGTCAGGATCATGAAGGAGGAGTGGGGGGACCTGCTTCTCGACCAGCCCCTGGACGGCACAGACCCGAGGCTGCACCTGCCGACCCTTGGCGACCTGAAAAACAAGATCCTCGTCAAGGTCAAGAAGCCCTACGTGCCGCGCTGGGCGTCCGCCGGCTTGAACAGCGCCGCCCCATCGCAAGGCATGAGCCGCGGTGCGGCTCTGACTGTCGGCTCCCCTGCGGAAGCGATCGGTGTCGGCAGCGGGGGCAGTGGCTCCGAGGACGATGTGACAGGAAACAATATCAGTGCCGTCCGAACGAAGAAAACGCACATCACCAAAGAGCTGGGCAGCCTGGCCGTGTACACCGAGAGTCGCAGCTTCCGCGCCTTCACCGACCGAGATGCCAAGCTGCCCTCACACATTTTCAGCCTCAGCGAAACCCACATTGAGTCGCTGCATCACAAGCACCACGAGGACCTCTTCCTCCACAACAAGAAGTATCTGATGCGCGCCTACCCCCATGCCACCAAGCACGTCATGAGCTCCAACCCCGACCCTGCCAGCTGCTGGCGCCGCGGCGTCCAAATGGTGGCGCTCAACTGGCAGACGCTCGACAAAGCCATGATGATCAACCACGCCATGTTCGCCAATTCCGAAGGCTGGGTCCTTAAGCCGCCGGGCTTCCGGAGCACCGCCGGTGAGACCACCGCCAACAGTGTGTCGGGGGACAGCATGTCAGCCACGGCTACAGCAGGGCCTGCACCCGCATCCAAGACGGCCAGCGGCACATCGCAGCAGTGTGTCGTAGCCGCAGCCGAGCCGGTGTGCACGCTCGATCTCTACATCACCGTGTTTGCCGGCCAGGACCTACCTCTACCACCCGCTCTGCAGAAAAAGAACAAGAAAAAGACAGGTGCCGCTGCCGCCGGAGGAAGAAAGATGGCCATGGCCGCGGGCGTCGTCACGGGCCGCGGCCACTCCTATTTCCGGCCGGTGGTGAAGTGCGAGCTGAACGTGGAATACGCCGACGGGCGCTGCCCCGAGATGGCGGGCACCGCTCACCCGCCGTCGACAGCAGCCATGCCGACCAGCTCCATGTCGACGCTGCCAGATGCGCTGCCAAGACCCTCTGCTCCGTCTGCTGCAGCCAAGATCCCCGAAGCGTCCCTCAAGCAGAAGACCAAAGCCGGGGAGAGCGACCACCCTGACTGGGGCCGTCGCGGCGAGACCCTGAAGTTCATGAACGTAACGGGCATCGTCGAGTCACTCAGCTTCATTGCGTACGTTTGGTCCTCCCTCTTTTCTTGTCGTTTTTGTCTCTTCACTGACTGGCCAGGATCTGCGTCGAGGACGAAGGCTCCAAGACGGCACAGGAGCGTGCAAAACAGGCGACTCTGGGCCGCAACGACACATTGGCCGGGTGGGCGTGCATCCGCCTCGACCGGCTGCGGACGGGCTACCGCTTTGTGCGGCTGATGGATGCACGCGGCAAGCCGACGGAGGGCAAGCTGCTGGTACGCATCGACAAGCTCGTCCGGTAGAGCGTGCCGGTCACAACACGACGGATCACCGTCCGACCTTTGCCTTGTTTTTTTTGCCTTATTTTTCCCCCTTACTGCTGATCTCGGGATACTTATTTTGGTTACTTTCGGACACTCTTGGACACTCTTGGACACTCTTGGACATTCTTGGGCACTTTTGGACAATCTTTTGGGTACTTTGGCAGGACAGATTGGCGTTCTCGGCTTGCCACCGCCCACGCATTGTTATTTGGCACGGCCGCGCACAAGGGCGCAACATTGATACCAGCCAGCCTCGTTCATTTTGGATGTATTAATCTTGGAAATTTTGCATGCATGACCGCAGGTCATAATTTGATCGATCGTTTCTTTCTTTGCTTGCCAGGTTTTCTAATCCGCCCGTCGTCCACACGCTTCCCGTCCTCGACACCAGGTTCCTTGGTCTGCCACGCTACGGAAGCACAGAGAGCTGGTTTGCCTTTTGCCTAGCGCCGCCGCCCAACTTCTTGATGACCTGGTCACACGAGACGTTTTTCCTTCGGGCATTGGCTCTTTTGATTTTTTGGCTACGGAAGAGACTCGGTGCTCACCGCTCTCGCCCGAGCTTGGCGTCTAAGCATACGGAGTAATGTCCTATCTCTCTCCCCTTGAAGCTTGCTCGTATAGGCAGGTCACGGTGTCATAACAGGTGCGTCTTGAGGCGCAGCGCGCGGAGGGAAACGGGCCCCTTTTCGCAGCGTCACAGTGCATGGCAGAGTCCCATGACTACCCTTTTCTTGGCTGCCTGGGCGTTGCTACGAGCCACCCAGGCCACCCCCCCTGCTTCGTCCCAGGCCTCTGTCGCACAAGACGGCATACCGTGTCTTTGGAACGGCGTTAACGCTGTGTTGGGCGGCCTTTGGATGAGGCCTTAATTCTTACGGCGCATTTCGCGCCATGCTGGCCAGCCGAAAAAGAGGAGGGTTGCATTGGGAGGCCTGTGCTGCCTGCCGGCGGCAGGATTCCGCCTAGCCGAGTGGACAGACGGACGAACGACGTCTGCGTGCTTAAGCATACAGCGCACAGGTGACCAGGACAGCCAAGACGAACCAGCCAATGCGAGGCACGCACGACGCACGAGAGGACGCCGGAGACATGGCGGCCGCTATGAGCACACTTACATGGCTTACAGCACGGCATACGGAGCACAGCGAGTCGTCGGTCCCCGATACTCCGTACAATCATTATCGCCGACGCTGGCCTGGCCAGCTGAACTGGAACCCCTGCCGCCCGCCCCCTGGCCCTGGTTTTGTGGCACGGAGCAGGCCTCCGGATTCCTGCCTTTTCTTTTGCCTACACCGATGTCGCACGTTTGGGGTGGCTGAGACCTGGACTGGCGCATGGACACCTCTGGACCATACGGCCTACCGGATTGGGACTGACAGCTGGCATGGTTGAGCCAGCCCCCCTGTTTGGCGGCTTTCTGTTTTTGGACGTGCGCTTTATCTCTGGGCAGACAGACCGACAGACCGACAGAGCGACAGACCGACAGACAGACAGACAGCCAGACAGCCAGACCTCGACGTTCTCCTAGGCCCACGCCCTTGTCCACGCCCGCAGCGCATATGCCGAGACCGAGAAACATGAAATGATGGAGGTCCCGACACCGAAAACACCCCATATTCCCCCGCTCGGCGTCGGCAGCGTGACATTGGGCATCCTTTTTTGTTGCGCAAAACGCCGTCATGCCGTTCTTGGCTGGCCAGACGACCCCAACTACAACTCCTCCGTACGGAGCACAATGTCATATCGGAAACTTCTGACGAATGCCGAAGCAGAGCGGGCACGAGAAACGAAACAAAAAAGAAAGGAAAGGCCGCTAGGCGGCCGGCGCCCGCCCCACTGGATGGACGGACAGACAGGAAAGCAAAATCAAATCAGAAACCAACCAGGGGGCGCGGGCTGCTTTTGACGAGCCAGGGCAGAGACACTGGACGGACGCCGCTCGTTCAGAGCGAGTGGTCAGGAGGCGTCCGCGGCCCAGGGGCACAAAGGGCACGAAGGAAGCCGCACGACGCGGAGCGAGACCCCAAAGACGACTAGGAGACAAAAACACGCAACTAGAGGCACAGAGCGCCAGCAGAAGAGGGACAGGGAGAATGTGATACGTCACAACCCACAAAACCTTGTGCAGGTCCGGATGCCGCGCTCGTCCCACCCATTGTCCCTTTTACGAGCAGACACGAGGAGTGCAGCAGCACAAGGGAGGACAGAGGACGACCTCGACGACGACAACGACTGCAAATACAACGACTGTTTGTCCGACAACTACAATGACGATAACAACGGCGACAACTACTTGCAGACACCGGCAGACCGCTCATCTGCTAAGGAGGCTCGCTTGTGCTGGCCCCGGCTACTCCGTGCGCGCCGCAGGCCGTCGTGCGTCGACACGGGCCAAGAGAAAAAGGAGTTAAAACAAGCGAGGGCAGGTGGACTGCGATCGCCGGTGCAGATGGCCCTAGACGCGGTTGGCACCCAATGGCGTGGCGAGGAGCAGAGGCCCAGCCAGGAAAAACCGGGCACGCAGGATGCGCGTCTGCGGGCATACTCCGTACGGAGTACGAGAGAAAAAAAAAAAGGCACAACTCCGGATACGGAGTACGTGGTCAACTACCATACAAGTACTTACAGCCGCCGCCGCCGCCGATCGTCTGCGTCTTTTTCGACTCCGTTATCCCGCTCGGAACGCAGGCCGGCCAGCCCTCGTGGAGCCCAACGTCGGCTTTTTCCCCTTTGCGTGCACACTGAATGGGGCGGCGTATTTTGTGCGCGCCGTATACGACTACGGAGGACGGAGTCTGCTCCGCGGCATCCTGGATCCCGGTCGACGCCAAGGGCGACGAGCCCCGTCCGGCGTGCAACTACAACGACAGGGACCCGACCAGACGACGACCACGACGACGACCACGACGCCCACGACGCCCACGACCACGACCACGTCGGCGAACGGCGCTCCGTGGTCGCCGGGCCCCGCTGGGCGGCGGCGCTTTGATTGGCATCTGACCGCGGCGTCGCGCCGGCCGACCTTTCCCTTCTGTGCCTCCTGCAGTAGTTCGCCTGCAGGCGGCCATCTGCGACTAAGGAGCGCATCGACCTCCGTCGCATCGCCTCGCGCATCGACCGCCCCCTGCCGCGCGCGCCGCGCGCGCTCCGCCGCGCGCTGGGAAGGGGGGCGGCATGGCGCGGGCGGCAGGACGTCCTGCGCTCGTATAGGCGGAAAGCAAGCGGGCTTCAGCCCCCCCCCGCGGCGCCATGCCCCGGTGTCTCCGCTGTCTGTCCATTCTCTCCGTACGTCCGTCTCGACAGGATGTCGTAGTCGTACTCGCTTGCACGCTAGGCGGTGTCCATCCATCCATCCATCCTTCCATCCAGTGGACGGCGATTCGACTTTTCCATGGTCACGATGCCGCCAATTTGTCCGAAAGGCGCGCTGGCCGCGCCCTGGCCGCGCGCCCTGGCGGACGGACCGCCGAGACAGAATGGGTCCACGGCGCCGAGACAGCACGACGATGCTGGTGCCCGCCCTGGTTGGACGGACACGCTCACCCCGGGCCTTTCAGACAGAGCATTGGCGTCCTTTCCCGATGGCGGAATAGTCCCGAGCGCAGCTACTGGACAGACATACTGATACGGAGTACGGAGTACGGAGTAATATGATGCTCCTTGGCCCGCGGCCGCCTGCACGACGCCCGGGCGCGCTCCGCGCAGCTGACGTCCGGGGCTTGTCTGGCACTAGCCTGAAAGCGGCCAGCCAACGGGGCGGGCGGCGGCCCAGGTGACGACGGGCTGCGTGGGAGAGGAGGTCGGTGCTGGAACCTGGCTGGCCGAGAGAGGCCTCGCGGGGAGTGTCGGCGTGTCCGCCTCGGGCCAACCAGACGACGCATACGGCCGACGACGGAGGCCTGCGCCGGCTCCGTGCCGCGCCCTGTCGTCAGCGTGGCATGCGCCAGCCAGCCAGCCAGCCAGCCAGCCAGCCAGCCAGCCACTACGGAGTCTGCGGCGGCGCTGCGGAGTAGGCGTCGCGGGCACGGGCATGCAGCTGCCATCACGTGGCGGGCTGAGCGCCTTTTTTCCGGCATGACGAGCGAGAGAGAGAGAGCGGTGTGTCGAGGGTGACAGGGGGGGGGGAGGGAGGGGGGGGCTGTGGCGAGGTAATAAGACTCCGTAGGTGGCGTAGGTGGGAGGAGGAATGATAGCTCATTTTTTGTCGTTTTTTCGTTTTGATGTCTCTCCTTTGCCGGGCCTGCCCCCCCCCTCTTTCTCCTCACCGGTGACCTCTTGTCCCCCACGCGGTGTCCTTTCATTTCCGTTTGTGTCGAGGCGAATATCACGCATTTTGGTGAGGCGTGCCGTGCTTGTGAAGCTCGTAAAAATAAATAAAAAAAAACAAACAAGACGGGGGCGGGTTCCGGGGGACGGAGGGACAGACAGCCCGCTCGCTAGCCAACGCAATCAATCGTCTGGCGCCAACACCGGCTCGTACTCCGTACGCCGTAATACGCTGCAGGCCGTATACGGAGGGAGCAGTAAGCATATTCCATCGCTCCGCAGACCGGTGCCGCGTTTGGCGACCAGCGGCGGGCGCCCGTGGCGTCGAGTCTCTGGTTGCTGCGTTTGCGTTTGAGACAAACGGTTCCCGGTTCCCGGCTCCCGCCTCGGCATCGTCTTCTTCGGCCTGCCCTTTCTCTGCCGACTTCCGGTGCTGGTGCCGGTGCTGGTGCTGGTGCTGCTGCTGCTGCTGGCTGGCACGCGGGACACCACGCGAAGCGAGTGGAGCTGGGGCGGCCGAAATCCCACAATCCACTGCTCTGGATTCGGGGACCACGCCTTGGCCGCCAGCACATTAGCCGGTGGAGCCAGGGGCTGGCTGGCCGGCCTGGGTTATCACCACCGGCTGGGCAGGGAGAGGAGAGCGAGCGCAAGGGATGGAAAAAGGGGCGGACGGAGCGTCATGGCAAAGGCGGCGGCGTTCTCCTATCGAGCGTCTGCTCCGTACTTACTTAGTTGTACTCCGTACGGCCCGTCGTCTTCAGCCTCTCGCAGTCAATATGCTTATGATGCTTATGCTTAGACCCGTGCGGACCTCGGCCACGCTCGCGAATGGCCGGGGCTCACCGACATTCCCGTCGTCCCCCCCCGTCGCCCTCTGAATTTCTGCCTGGGCTGTTTCATCCTCGCGCTGGCCGAGCAAACGGCATGCCAATGCCGATCCTGCCTCTCAGGCGCTTGGCGGCCGTTGTCTTTTGTGTTTGTGTCTACGGAGTATGTCGGTCTGTCTGTCTGTGTCTGCTGTCTCTCATTCTGTCTCTCATTCTGTCTCGCCTTCTGTCTCTCCTTCTGTCTCTCTGTCTCTCTTTATGCCGCTCTCTATTGTACAACTACACCTACCTCTCAGACTTCCAACTGCTTCACCCTGGTGGTTGGCCCCAGCGCCTCTCCACTGCGCACTACGGAGCAATCTTTGGCGGACCTGTCGATCTCGCAGACTCTTCTCTTTTTTTTTTTGCTTCGGGGGGCCCAAGCAGTGGCCCCCTCCCAGCGCTCTTGCAGCTGCGGACTAGTCGCACCAGCTAAAACTGCTAGTCGGCCTGCTCGCTTCCTCGTGCCCCCTCTCCCCGACAAAATCCACGTCTGTGCCAGCCCCGTGCGCATCCCAGGCAGAGCCTAGCTGGTCCCAGCTCGGCGACTAGTGTATAGAGCAGAGAGGCCTGCCATTGTCGCACGGTCTGCGGACGGACGACGGTCGGACCGTACGGAGTACGGACGAACGACAGACAGATAGACAGACAGATAGACAGATAGACAGACAGACAGACAGACAGACAGACAGACAGACAGACGACGCCAGCCTACGCCAGCCGACGGGAGCACAAGGGGCTGCCAGCCGGCTCTGTTTGCTCCCATGGACGCCCCGGCTAGTGCCTGCGCGGGTGGTCTCTGATAGTTGACCCAGAGCGGCTGAGCGGACCAAACAAACCCGATGCCAGAAAACGATCCGTGCAAGCGACTCCGCCGAGAGGAGGCCTGCCCGCGCCTGGTTGCCTGTCCGCGATACGCCGACAAGACGGCGCGTCCCTCTCCTCCTGCTCCTCCTCCTCCTCCTCCTCCCCCCATGCCGCCTACGCGCGTGGAGAACGGCGGCCCCGGGCCCGGGAGGCGTGCCAAGGCGCTCACTTCTCACATTTGGTTTCTCTCGTCTGACGTACCGGCTCCATTCTTTTTTTTTCTTTTTTTTTCCTGTCTTTTTTTGTTTTTGCCCTCTCCGGCTGGCCTGGCTGTTCTGGCTTTCCGGGTTTCTGGTTGCTGGCTTTCTGGTCCGCCCGCCCGCCCTCCGTTTTCCTTCCCTTTTCCCTTTAGCTCCGCGTTCCGTCTTGTTTAGTGCCGGCCAGGGAGGAAGGGAGGAGGAGGAGGCACCACGAGAGGACGGAAAACCAAAAACGACACGTAAGAAACCAGGACATGCGGATTGTCTGTCCCTGGCGGGTGAGGCCCAGGCTGCAAAACGGCCTGCCTCGTCCTCGTCTATCTCTCTCTCTCTCTTATTCTCCTGACCCCTTCCCCTGACCCTTACACCCCGTTTGCTGCTTGGGCTCCCGTCCTAAACAGCCTCCCCGGAACCAGACGTCGTCTCGTCTCGTCCGCTCGGCCTCCTCCTTGTACAACTACACGGCCGCCAGCCACAGCCTCTCCCCGTCCTCCGCTCCTCGATTGCGCCGTCGCCGCCCCCACCGGGAGAGACGAAAAAAGAAACCACGGCAAGAGACACACGGGGGGGGCCAAAAAGAAAAGAAACGAAACCGGGCCGGCTGCCGCCCGCTCCCCGCTCACCGGTAGCAGAGCACAGAGCCAGCCAGAGAGCAGCCGGACGCAGAAACGGCCTATTGCCTCCTCCGGCCACCCCGTTGCTGGTCTTGTCTGGTCTTGTCTGCCCGTGGCCGCTTCCGTTCACCATTCTCGTCCCGCCCCGTCCGCCTCGCCTCCATATCTCTCATTCTTTACCCCCCCCCCCCTCTCTCTCTCTCCCCCTTACCCCCCCCTCCCCCCCCCCCCCTTTCCTCACCCCCTCAACCCCTTTCAGGCACCTTGAAGCCACCCCCCCCCCTTCCAGTCTTTTTTCTTTTCTTTTCTTTTCTTTTCTCCTTTTTCTTTTTATTTTCTTTTCCTATTCGTTCTTGTATTCTTCAGCTCCTTCCTCTCCCTCTTATCGGTTCGGCGGCATCGACATCCCCATCATTTCCTCTCTCGTGCCGTGCCTCCCGCCGCTGCTCGGGTCTGTTTGGCCTTGTGCATCGTTTGTTTGGCTCATCTTCTTTCCGTGCCGGGCCCGTTCACCCAGAGTTTTTGTACCTGTGTCTCCTCCGTCTTGCCGTCCCTCACATTTCGTTTCTTGCTGCCGTCGTCCTGTCGTCTCTCTCGTGTATCACCGCGGTTCTCTGTTCGGCGCCGTCTCGTCCAACAAGTCTCTGCCCTGGTTTGTTTCTTTTTTTTTTTTTTCCTTTTTTTTTCTTTTTCTTTTTTTCTTTGGCTGCCTCGACGGCTGTGCCATGGCCCTCCCGCCGCCGACTATAAAGCCAAGGCCTTTCCCCGTCCTCTCGCCTCCCTTCTCGTGCCCTCTGTCTCCTCGTCCACACCAGCTCTCTCGTTCCTCCTCGTCCTCTCTCTCCTCATCTCTCTTGCTGTCTCTATCTTCCACGCCTTGCTGCTCTCCACTGCCGCCCACGCATCTCTCTACTCCTTTGCCAACCTCTTCCGTCACCACCACCACCACCACCACCACCACCACCGCCGCCGCCATGGTCCGCGCACTCCGCCCGTCCGAGGACGCCGAGACGGCCTCGCTCTGCTCGCTCGACGAGTGCCCGGCGCCCTACGACGACGCCGACCTCGCGCCCATGCTGCCGCATCCGTACTTCCCCAGCCTCGGGGGGGACGAGGGCATCCGCACAGTTCCGGTTCGTTTTTTTCTTTCTTTTGCTCCGCTTCTGGACACTGCTGACTGGACAGCTGCCGGGCGTCCGCTGTCCCAAATGCGCCAAGGACGGCAAGGAGGTCTGGGTGATACCCGGCCGCGCATGCGGCTACTGTGGCACGGCGTGTGTCTAGAGAGGGACGACGACCAGGGCCCGCGCGGAGCAGCGCGCGCCGCACAAGACAGCGTTGCGTCGTTGCCGCGTCTGCTTCCTCCGCGCCCGTGTTTGATTTCCGGCTGGGAAGCACGTTTCCTCGTCCTTGCCCTCGTCCTTGCCCTTGTCCTTGCCCTCGTCCTTGTTTGTCTTTCCTGCCGCCTTGCTTCCTGCGAGCTCTCTGTTCTCGCTGCTGTCGTCGCAACGAGGGGACGCCTGTGTTTTTTCTTGCGCTCTGTCGTCGTCATTTGCTGGACCCGGCGCGTGGACTGGCGGCGACACGACAAAAGGGGTGGTTTCGGGGGCACACAGTTTGTTGCACGCTGGCCGCAAATAGGCTTAATGTTAATTGTTTCTTCCTGCTGCTGCTGCTGCTCCTTCTGTGGTGCCCAAGCCGAGAGCGGAAGCGGCCAGCACGCTCGAGTCTCTTGTGCTGCTGTTGCGCCAGGCTGGTGCTCTTGTGCCAGCAGAGGTAGGTAGGTCCTGTGCCAGCAGCAAAGCGGTCGTAGTCCGGCCGCCGCCTCCAGGCGCGTGCCTCATGGACGGTAGGACGGGCAAGCCCACCAGGCCGGCGGCGTGAAAAGCCGAGCGCCACCGCACGGCGTGGCAGCACAAGCCGACCTGACAGGCGACGTTTCCTGTTTTTTTTTTTTTTTTTTTTTTTTTTTTTTTTTTTTCTGTTTTCTTGTCCACTCCTTTGTGCCCTTTGTGCGTTGCGTGAGCTGTCACGCCGGCAGACACGACACTCGCCCCCGCGGCGGTTACAGCACAGGGCTAGAGCGGCGGGGGATCCATGCTTGTGCACCCCCAGGGAGACGAGTGGCTTGCAGGCCGGCTGCAGGCGACAGAGGGGCAGCAGAGGGAAGAGGAGCGGCGAAGCGGCGGCAGCAGGATCTCCTCCTCGCCGCGGAGGCCAAGCGGCGGAGGCGGAGGAAGGGGATGAGGACGCTGCCGGTGGCACGGGGGCACGGTTGCACGGCGTGTCGGGCATGCAGGGCCGACGCGAGACAGCCTCCCGAGCAGCCTCTGGTGCGCCGTGGCAGAGATAAACAAGCATAAGTCCTGCGCGGTTGCGCCGTCGGCTGTGTCGCCGTCCACGACCGGCCTGGTTGGTCCTGAGCGAAAGCCACGAGAACGCGTGTTCTCTTCTGGGCAGACGCAGCGGCCCGGCGTCTCGCTCCCCCTCCCCTCCCCTATCGCTGTGCTCTCTCTCTCGCCGCTCCGATGGTCGGCCGGCGATGGTCGGCCGGCGTCGCCTGGCTGCGTGCCGGCCGTCGTCGTATGATTTTTGCGGGCCGCCCGGCTGGCTTCCGGCGCTGTGCGATGCATCCGAAGGAGAGAGAGCAGCCTGTCCTTGCGGCCTGCGGCCTGCGGCCTGTCCATGCGGCATGCGGCCTGCCCCTGAGGCCTGCGGCCAAGCGGCGACGAGCAACGCACAGGCAAGAGAGCTCTCGGGGATTTCTACGGCTGGCGACACAGGCGAGAACGCTACGTGACGCCTCAATCTATCAACAGACGTGATGCAGCACAAGCCCGTCTCGCCTGGCACCGCGCACGTACTCCGTACGCCCCGTTCGGACAATAACGCGCCGTGCCACCACGCCTAGGCTGGGTGCATGAACCGGGCCGGACGCCACAGCGGCTGGCTGGGAGGCCAGCCAACCAGGCAGCACGGCTGGTCGGTCGCACCGCGCTCTTGACACCCCGGCACCACACGTGGTCCGGCTCCGGCTCCGGCCCCGTCTCTGGTCCCCTTCCCCCCCCTCGCCCCCTCGCCCCCTCGCCTTCTCCCCTACCCTCCCTTCACGGCCCCCGTGACCAGGACGCTGTCGCCGGCGTGCCGCTCGCGGTGCTGGTCGTGCTCTTCCAGAGGCAGCGGCGGCGGCGCGTCGGGGCCCTCGCCGAGGAGGTAGCGGCGCTGCCAGGGCCCGACAAAGAGGCCGTCCGGGTCGGCGGCGGCGCGCACGGCGTTGAAGCGGGCCAGGTCGTCGCCGTAGAGGGCGGCCAGCTGCTCGTGGTCGGCGCCAAAGTTCTTGGCCCAGTGCGGGCGGCCGCCGAGGTCGCGCATCAGCCACTCAAACGCCTCGTAGTAGCGCGCGGTGCCCGGCGGGTCGCGGAAGTAGGGCCGGTACATGATGGCGTTGAGGTAGAGCGTCGGGCCGTCGGCCACCGTCGGGTCGAGCCAGGGCCGCGTCGACGCCGCCGCGCCGCCCGCAGCTGCCGCCGCCGCCGCCGCCGCCGCTTCCTGCACGGCCGCCGTGTCGGCCACGCGCACCTCCACCGGCGCGTGCACGTACAGGCCCTCGGCGGAGAAGGGGATGCCGTGGTCGACGTAGCCCGGGTCGCCGGGCCGCAGGCGGTTGAGCCAGGCGCCCAGGCGCGCCAGCGCCTCGGGCCCGCGCGCCAGCGGGATGGCCCACTCGTTGACGTACTGCGAGTAGAGGCAGTTCATCAGCAGCGCCTGGTCGCTGGGCTGCAGGCCGGCCGTGGTGGTGCCGTTGCGGAAGCCGTACTGCATGCCGAACACGAACCACTCGACCCACGGCAGGATCCGCGGCACGAACCGCGCCAGGTACAGCAGGTTGTGGTAGACCAGGTAGCCCAGCGCGCTGTCGTAGTACGACGGCGCCGGCGCAAAGCTCGCCGCCGCCGCCCCCGCCGCCGTGCTGTCGTCGTGGTCCGCCGCCCGCCACACCACCGCCCGCCGCGTGTACGGGAACCACCACACCCGCACAAAGTGCGCCTGCGTCCACAGCGCGCTGGACCGGCCCGCCGCCTCGTCCGTGCCGGCGGCGGCGGCGGCGGCGTCGTCGTCGTCCGGCCGGATGCTGCGCCGCCACGTGGCAAACAGCGCCGCGTCCGTGTCCACCGTCTGCGACCAGGCCAGCCGGAACGCCGGCACCGCGCGCAGCGTGATCTCCACCACGATGCCCAGCGCGCCCAGCGACAGCAGCGCCGCACGGAACAAGCTGTTCTCCCCGTCCTCCGTGTCGTCCGCCGCCGCCGCGGCGCCGGCGCGCGTGCACGTGCGCGTGGTGCCGTCGCCCAGCGTGATCTTGAGCGCCTCCACGTCGTCCGACAGCAGGCCGTGGCGCAGGCTGCTGCCGTGCGTGCCCGTGGCGCAGGCGCCGGCCAGCGACTGCGCGTTGATGCTGCCGAGGTTGGGCAGCGCCAGGCCGTGGCCGGCGAGCGCCGCGCTCAGGTCCCGCAGGCGGATGCCCGCCTCCACCGTGACCAGGCCCGACGCCCGGTCCACGGCCAGCACGCGGTTCAGCCGGTCCAGGTTGACCAGCCAGCTGCTCGTGCACGTCATGTCCGACGGCGAGTGCCCGCAGCCCGTCGTCGCCAGCCGCCGCCGCCGGTGCCGCGCCAGCCGCACCACCCGCTCCACCTCGCCCACCGTCGCCGGCTGCACAAACAGCTCCGGCCGCGACGCAAACGTCCGCGCCCACGTCGCGTGCACGTACCCGCGCCGCGCGTAGAACGGCTGCCCCGGCCCCGCCGCCGCCAGGTCCACGCCGTCGTACGCGGCCGGGTCAAAATCGGCGGACGTCATGGCTGTGAACAGGGTTCTGGTGGGTCGGTCGGTTTTCGGAGGGTGCTCAAGAAGAATGCGTCAGAATCGGGTCAGCACCGCGTGAATGCCATGGTCGGCAGCGCAGAAAATCAGCCTCTGGTGTCCCGGCGCTTGCTCCGAGGTCCCCGCGCATGAGGCCATTCCCGCGGCTTTTTGCACGATGCGCGGTCGGGACGGAGGGGCCGATAAGGCGATAAGGGCGATAGCCGATAAAGCTGCTCCTGTCACATCACGTGACCGTATTCTCGGATCGAACCGGGCGACGCATCGTGCGTTCTGATTGGGCGTGGAGCTGCCGCAACCAACGTCATTGAGACTGGGCGTCCAAGTGCACATCTGCTTTGCATAAACTATACAGCACGGCCAACACCGTTTCCCTGCCATTCTACCCGACCAACACCAGCCGCCAACATGTTTGGATTTGTGAGTGCACGCTGTCTCCGACGGACGAGGCCGAGCGCGGACACGAGGGCTGACCTGGGCAGCGCAAAACGCTCGACATTGTGACGCTGTTCCACAAGGCCAGCTCGCCGGCGTCGATGCGCGTGGTGACGCTGCTGAAGCAGGCGTCGGCGCACGCGGCGGAGACGGCCACCGAGGACCAGGCCAGCGACACGGCGCCGCAGACGGATGCCGCGGTCGCCGCGCGGCGCGACCCCTTTGACCTCAACATCACCGAGGACCCGCCGACGACGGACCAGCTGCAGACCATCCTCGAGTACGTGGGGCCGTCGGGCATCCCGGCCATTGTCAAGGGCGCGCACACGCCCGGCGAGGCGCTCCGCAAGTTCCGCGAGAACAAGGACAACTTCCAGCGTCCGGTGGTGAGTGCCCGGCTGCGTTGCTTCTCTGCTTCTACTCTCCTTTTGCTCCTATTCCCTTTCCTTCACATCTCCCTCTTTTCTTCTCTCCTCTGACAGCCAGGTGGTCGACTGGAACAACGGCAAGGCCATTGCCGGCGACAAGGAGTCGGAGATCCTGAAGCTGCTGCGGGCGGGCAAGGACAGCTAGGCATGGAGCACATGGCGACGACGAGGGCGATGCAGCTCCTTGCACAGACGTGATAGATAAAAGGGAAAAGGCTGTACTGCATACCACTCAATGCATTTTCTGCTGCTTCTACTTGTACGCCCCAACTTGGCCGCGGCAACCCATCCAGCCATGCTGCGACTGGCGGGCTCATCGATCGCGCCGAACCAGCCACAACGGACAGCCCAATCCTTGTCACACAGCTCGATTTCTCTTGCCGGGGCGCAGCGCCGGACGGTCTCTTCTTCCTGAACAGGAGGATTCTGCCCATGTACAACAGCGCCGCAACAACGCCGCAACGACGCCGGCTCTATTGCGCCTCGCTCTTGACCAGGCCCGTCACGACGTCTTCGATCTGCTTGTCCGAGAGGCCTGAATCCCGCGTGTCAGCTCCGCGTCCCGCCCCTCTGTCGACCGTCTTGTCGCGCCATACCTTCCAGCGACTTGCTCGTCTCGCGGCCGAGATCGTAGCGCGCGTAGACCCTGGGCAGCGTGCCCTGGGCCTCGCGCAGGAGAATGGGCGTCTGCGGGTTGTTCTTCTTCATCGTCGGGTACGCGCGGGTCAGAAAGGACCTGGGCGCCGGTTAGCCACGGCCGCTGCGATGCGCCGAAAAAAAAATGAACGCAACGAAGAGGGCAAAAATACCGCGTGGCTGCGCTGTGGTCGCCCGTCTGGCAGAAGAGGAAGCGGACCTCCTTGAGGCCCTTGGCAAAGGCGTATTTGCTCGACATGTTGGCGGGCGCGGTCGGGGAAAGACTGGGACGAGAGGCCGGACAGAGGACGAGAGGGACCAGGCCGTTCGTGATGCTGCGCTTCCGGCTTTCGATCGGGGCGCGGACGGGAGCCAATGGACGCTCTGTGATTGGACAACCCGTCTTAAGTCACGTGACTTGATTTGCTCGCCCTGGTTATCTCCGCGCGCCGACGCCGGGGCTGTTGCACGGCGTTGGACACGCGCAGCGGGCGCGCTTTTAGTTTTCTCCGTATTGCGCCGGCAGCGCTTCCGGCCCCCAAATTTTGGCATCCCCTTTTGATCATCACCGACCTCGCTCTCGACTCTGCGCCCCCCCTCCGGTTTTCTGCGACTGCCAACCGATTCCGCTGTTTGTTCCCTCCCGTTCGAGGCGTCTTCCAACAGCCGCCCTCCTGCTGCTGCTGCTGCTGCTGCTCCTCTCCGCGTGAGACGCCCTGAGCCGCTCGCCGCCTTCTTATCTCTCGGACGCATTTATCCCGAGAAGCAGCACAGCCGCCATGTCGCCCGCCGCGTTTGTTCGCGCCGTCGTGCGCCCGTTCTCGGCGGCGGCGGCCCCCGGCTTCTTTGTCGCCAACACGGCCCGTTCGGCCACGACCGCGTCGGCGCTGGCCCGCCGCTTCCTGTCCACCAGCGGCCGGCCGACGACGGCGGCACGCACGTCGTCCGTGCCGCCCTTCTCGTCGGCCTCGTTCTTTGCCGCCGCCTTCCGCCGCGCCGCCGCCCGCCCCGGCAGCCAGCGCACCGCCTACGGCCGCGCCGGCCGGCGGTACCAGAGCAGCTCGGCCGGCGCCGCCGATGCCGCGGCGGCCGGCGCGGCGCCCGGCTTCTTCAGGCGCATGTGGGACAGCCCCATTGGCATCAAGACGGTGCACTTCTGGTAGGCCCGGCCCGCCCGCTCTCTCCCCTTGTTTGTCTTCTTTCTCGCTCACCGCCCAGGGCTCCTGTCATGAAGTGGGCGCTCGTCATTGCCGGCATCTCCGACTTTGCGCGCCCCGCCGAGAAGCTGTCCGTGACGCAGAACGTGGCTCTGATGGCCACGGGCCTGATCTGGACGCGCTGGTGCCTCATCATCAAGCCCAAGAACTACCTGCTGGCCGCGGCCAACTTCTTCCTCGGCGCCGCCGGCGTCGTGCAGTGCGTCCGCATCTACCTGGCGCGGGGCAAGACCGCCGCGCCCGAGGCCGGCGTGGCCGCTGCCTAGGTGGAAGAGGGCTTCGGTGCTGGGGAGGAGGTGTCGGAGCTGGTGTAGTAGACTGGACAGGCGGATTGCATCAATGGTCGTTCTTGGTTGTTTCCTTCGTGATCCCCCGTTTTCCCTTTGTATGCAAGGACTAGACGCGCCGCGCAAAATGGACAGACATCTCGCACGGCGATTCGGCTGCGGCCGCCCCCGCTGGACCCAGCCGGGCACGACGACCAACAGCCGGCGGCCTCCCGCCGGCGGCCGTGGCGGACGCAGGTATGCCAACGCACACGCCGCGTATCCTGCTCAGCCTACAGGGGGGAGGCCTTCTCCGGCACGATAGGAACGAATAGGCCCGTCTCTCTGCAAAGCTACAGAGGACAGGAGACGAGGAGACAGGAAGAGGGGGTGGATCCCCTTGCTGTCCTCGTCCTGCCGAGCATGGCTGCCTATTTTCCATTTTTCCCCGGCGTCTGTTGTCCCGCTCATCGGTGTGTTGTCCGTCCTTCCCGTGTCGAGGTGTCCAAAACGACGGCGCAGGACGGCAGACTGCAGACTAGCCCGCTAGCCAAGTTCACCAGGTCAGCTAGTCTTGTCTGCCTCTCGAACCAAGTTGGCAGTCTGTCAGGTTGGTCTGACGCGGTACAACGCGGCAAAGAAGGAACGAAGCGGAGAGGATGGGGCTGCTTTGAATAAAACCAGAGGGTGTCTCTAGAGAGAGGGGGGGGGAGAGGGAGGGGGGGTAAGGATGCCCGATATCCGAAACCCGGTTTGCGGCGAGGAGCGGACGGCTGCGGGCGCGGGTGCATTCGTCGTATGGTGAACAGACAGACGTACTCCGTACAGCAGTCCGTGCGCGCAGGGAAAACGGCTGGCTCGCGTGCCGTTCGTGTCGAACGAACCCCCAAATCCCACATGCAGCTTATACGGGGAAGGCCTGCAGCAGGAGTGCATGGTGCATGCGCAGGATGGGTCCGCGTCAAAACGGACCAGACCAGACTCCAGACTAGCAACTAGCAGACAAGAGACAGGCCAAGGACGATGACCTGCACAAGACCCGTTGTTGGGGCGGCCTCGGCGTGGCAACCTGGCCGTCGCAGCGGCACGGTGACAGCACACGGTCGTGGAAACGTAGACAGGTTATCCTTCGGGCAGGCAGGCCTGTCTGTACAAGGCGGTCGTCTTCCGGGGGCCGATTGGTGCTCGCCTTTTCTTTCGTTCTTTTCTGGCTTCCCTGCCGTGGCTCCTGAATCTGTCCGTCTTCGAGACTGGCTGCTACCGCCGTCCTCTTGCCTAGGAGCTCTTCCTGCCCGACCACACCGACCAGCGGAACAACATGTGCTGGCACATCCCCTCGCCCGACTTGCCTCCCCAGACGCCTCCCTCCCCAGCTTGGGCCGTTTAGGCGCGCCCAGCAGCTCACCGATCTTTCCTTTCTCTGCCGCGTCTTTTGTTTATATGCCACCGCACCCCCTTTTTTCCCCTTGTCTCGTCCGCTTTCCTCTGTGTCCTCCCTCTCTGTTCGTCTGCACCCCCCTACCACCACGATGAGTATCGTCTCGCGCAAACAGACCTTCCCGTCGAGCGTCCTGTTCACCAATGCGGTGTACTATACCAACGACTCCTATTACGCAGAGGAGACCCCTGGCCAGCTCGACTTCCAGTTCATCAACATGGTCTACTACGCACATGCCAAGGTGGCGCACAATGGCATCGTTTTGGTGAGTCTCCTCCGCCCACGGCAAGGCTAGCCTATGGACAGACAGGGCTCGACTCACATGGCTCCCGCCGCAGCTGGGGGACGAGTATGCCGATATCAACGCACCCTGCGACGGCTGCTCGGGTGCCCTGGGCTCCCTGGCCAACCTCAAGCTCCAGCATCAGTACCTGCAGGTCCTCATCTCCATCGGCGGCATGGACGCGGCCGCATCGTTTTCTGTTGTGGCCGCCAGCGGCGTCCAGCGGGACAACTTTGCGCGGAGCGCCGCGGATCTGGTCTCGAGCACGAGTGCCGAGGGCGTCGACAGTGGGTTTCATACTCTTTTGCTCTGTTTCTCTGTTTCTCTGTTTCTCTCTTTGGTTGCTCGGTCCCCGCTCACCCCCCCCCCCCCCCCCCTCGCAGTCAACTGGCTCTACCCGGACGGCCGGGAGCAGTGGGCCGACTTTGTGACGCTCTTGTCGCAGGTGCGCATGTACCTGCCGGCAGAGCACTTTTATGTCACCGCCACGCTGCCCGGCGACAAGGCCGTGCTGCAGCTGATCGACGTGCCCCAGCTCGCCGAGTACGTCGACCGCGTCAACCTCGCTGCCTTTGACATGCACGGGCCCTGGTCGTCCAAGTGCGGCCACCACGCCCCGCTCTACGCCGCGGGGGGCCGAGACGAGCCGTCGGGCGCCGCCTGCGTCCAGTATCTGATGGCCCACGGCCTGCCGGCCAAGAAGATCATGCTCGGCGTCCCGCTCTACGGCCGCAGCTTTCTCAACACGCCCGGCCCGGGTCACCGCTTCCGCGGCACCGGCGGCAACCACGGCACCTTTCCCTTCCGCGACCTCCCCCGCCCCGGCACCCGCGAGGAGGTCGACCGCCGCGCCGTCGCCGCCAAGTGCGTCGGCGGCGACGGCGGCTTTGTGAGCTACGACAACCCCGAGACCGTCTGCGAGAAGGCCGACTTTTGCAAGCAAAAGGGCCTTGCCGGCCTCTACTACTACAACGCGCAGTACGACGCCAAGGACCGCAAGCGGAGCCTCGTGGCCGCCGGCTACCGCAGACTGCACGGGCTGGGGTGAACGGGGGCACACAGGCGTTGCTTTTCTCTTTTTCGCAGTATTTTGATGCGTGTGCGCGCGTTGTCGCTTGTGTCCTGTGATATGCGAATATGGACTTCCCCTTGCTGTCGTCTTCCAGTTAGAGAACCAAACAAACCCCTTGCACATTGGTGGTTGGGATCTGGTTGGGTTGCAAACCCAGCAGATCAGGCACATCTGCATATGTGCGTCGTATGGCGTGCAGTACGAACCAGACAGGCCCTCATTCCGCAGCACAACTACAGACGAGCACAGGATCCGACTCGTTCCGTCGTCGCGTCCGTCCGTCTGTCCAGGCGAGCGATTTACGCTGCAATGCACGTTGGCCTCCTCGTGAAGCAGACGGGCAAATGAGCCGTTTGGTCCAGTGGTCAGCAGGGCCAAAGTCGCATTGAAGGCAGAGACACACAATCACCCCGGCGGGCCGTCCATCCTTTTTCAATTTGCCCGCGTGGCTGCTGCATGCAGCCGGATGGGGTTACTGGATTGTCGTTTCTGCGTGGCGTCCGCGCACTACGACACCTGCGTGGCGCGCCGTCCCCTTCCATGGCGTCGGGAAAACCACCGCCAGCAACCAGCGGCCAGAGGGCCAGCGGCGAGACGCGGACGCGCAGCGTAACATTGCGCAGCTCCTCGCGCGATGGTCCGACGCCTGTCCCGTGAGGCATTTTGCCGTTGTCTGTCCTCTCGCGGCACGACACGTCCCCCGCCAGCCGCCTGGGCCTCTCCCTGCGCGTTCCCGCTCGCTCAGTTGACCTCTGGATGCGCTGGTCGTGTGCTGGCGTCGTCGCTACGGCTCCCTCTGATCTCGCCAGCTGGCATGCGGCACGAGAAATTCTCGAGACGAGGATTGCGATGACGGAGCATGCAAAAGCTTGTGTATAGTGGGTGGCCTGTTGACGGCGTGGTCGCGGGAGCCGTGGCACCCCACGCGGTGAGGAGGAGATGCTCCGACGGCCAGCAGCTGACAGCGGCCCAGTTGACAACTGCGGAAGGCTCTTTAGTGAGTTGTCAACTGTGCGACTAGCGCGCACGTGATGCGAGGCGGCGGCTCACCGCCTTCCTATTCCAGACGCCCTCGACCAACCATCGTGGCTTCTGCAACGGCCCCCTATCGCGATCGACAACCCGCGAAGCTCTCCCGAACGCTGGCCCAGCACGCGTCCACGTCAACACGGCCGGCCCGACCCAAGACACCACGCGCCAATCCACGACGCTGCGCACGCACGCACGCACGCACTCTGCTGGCGGGGACTCTGCGCCATTTCATTCTTTGCGCGGATGGGACGTGGGTGCGTCACTGCGCGTCTTCTGCCGTTGCCCGCCCGCCTTCCCTTGCCTTCCTATGGGTTCGGCCGCCCGTCGGAGTTGGTCGCCGCTGTTGTGTGATCCTCTTGCTCTGCTGGCCGCTGCCGTGCTGGCTGCTGCCTTGCTGGCCGTCGTCTGCCGCCCGCCCCTCCCAAACCAGCCGTCGCCGCCGCCAGCATGGCGGGCAGCACGACGCTCGAGCCGTCGTCTCTGGACGCAGGTATGCATGCGCACGAGACTGCGCGCAGGCGTTTGTTGTTCTTTTTTGTGCCCGTGCTAATTGCGTCCCGTCTTGGCAGCGGACTACGACCCGGTCGGCCACCTCAACGTCCTGTTTAGCCACCCGTCGACCGTCGGCTCGCTCGGCGCCGTCTCGCGGCGCCTGCGGACCCTCTCCGATGATCTCTCGGCCTCCATAGCGGCGCTGGAGACGGCGCAGGCCTACGGGCCCGGCTCGTCGCTGGAGCGGATGCAGTCGGCGCAGTCGGAGCTGGCGTCGGTGTTTGCGCGCATCGAAGACGTGCGGCGGCGGGCCGTGCAGACCGAGGAGGACATCACAACCATGACGGCGGACATCAAGCGGCTCGACGGCACCAAGCGCAACCTGACGGTGTCGATGACGGCGCTCAAGCGGCTGCAGATGCTGACCACGGCGTACGAGCAGCTGCGCGGCCTCGCCCGCACGCGGCAGTACCGCGAGTGCGCCGGCCTGCTGCAGGCGGTGCTGCAGCTGATGCGCCACTTTAGCAGCTACCGGTCGATCGAGCAGATCGCCGTGCTCAGCCGCGGCGTGGGCGACCTGCAGCGCGAGCTGCTCGAGCAGGTGTGCGAGGACTTTGAGATGGCCTTTGCCAAGGACGAGGTGGCGGCGCACCGCGGCATGCTCGTCGAGGCCTGCCTGGTGATGGACGCGCTGGGCGACCAGGCGCGCTCGCGGCTCATGACCTGGTACATCAACACGATGCTGCGCGAGTACCGGCAGGTGTTCCGCGGCAACGACGAGGCCGGCAGCCTCGACAACATTGGGCGGCGCTACGCCTGGTTCCGGCGCATGATGGCGACGCACGAGGACGAGCACGCCGCCCTCTTCCCGGCCCACTGGCGCGTCAACGAGGCGCTGGCGGCGCAGTTCTGCGACGGCACGCGCGACGACTTCAAGGGCATCCTCGAGCGCAGCATGCGGCGCACGGACGCCGCCGGCGGCAGCAAGATCGACGTCAACCTGCTGCTGAGCTGCCTGCAGGAGACGCTCGACTTTGAGCAGGGGCTCGAGCGCCGCTTTGCCAGCGAGAAGCCGCGCGCGAGCATCGACACGCTGAGCTCGGCCGACGAGCGCACGCAGACGTTCAACGGGTCCATCTCGGTGGCCTTTGAGCCCTACCTCAGCCTCTGGGTCGACTCGCAGGACCGCCAGCTGGCGGCGCTGCTGCCGCGCTACCGCACGCAGCCGCTGCTGGCCGCCGACGAGGAGTTTGCGCCCGAGAGCATCGCGCAGTCGGCCATTGAGCTGTTTCACGTCTACAAGGTGACGCTGTCGCAGTGCGCCAAGCTGTCGACGGGCGAGCGCCTGCTCGACCTGTCGCGCATCCTGGCCAAGTACCTGGACGAGTATGCCCAGCAGGTGCTGCTCCACTTTCTGCAGCTGCCGGGCCAGCCGGGCCAGCACCTGGCCGGGCTGGCGCGGGCGCCCGGTGGCGCGGCGGCGGCGGCGGCGGCGGCGGCGCCGGTAAACGACATTGTCGTGGTGATGAACACGGCCGACTTCTGGAACAAGAACACGACGCAGCTGGAGGAGAACCTCAAGAAGCGCATCGACCCGGAGCTGGCAGACCGCGTGGACCTGTCGGCGCAGGCGGACGCGTTCCTGGGCGTGGCGAGCAGCTGCGTGCAGGCGCTGGTGCGCAAGGTGGAGGCGGACTGCGAGCCGGCGTGGCGCGAGATGCGCAACACCAACTGGGGCCAGATGGACAGCGTCGGCGACCACTGCGCCTACGTGACGGAGCTGACCAAGGCCGTGGACGAGCGGTCCAAGGCCATCCTCGCCGTCGTCGCCAAGCCGCAGTACGCCCGGGCCTTCTGCGACCACCTGGTCGAGTACATTGCGACGGCCTACGTCAACAACGTCGTGCAGTGCCGGCCCGTCTCGGAGATTGCCGCCGAGCAGGTGAGTCTTGGGGTCTTCTCTGGGGGGCTTCTCTGGGGGGCTTCTCTCGGGGCATCTCTTTTTCGGGCTCCCTTGCTGACAGACACCCTAGATGCTCCTCGACAAGTACAGCCTCACCAAGTCGCTGGAGAACCTGCTGTCGTTCCACGCGCCGTCCGCGTCGCTGACGGCGGCGGGCCACCACAGCGCGGCGTCGGCCAGCTTTGTCAAGCGCGTCAACCAGACCATGGGCCGCGTCGACCCCCTGCTCAAGACGCTCCAGGTGCGGCCGTCGCCGCCGGAAGCCCTGGTGCAGGCCTACCTCATCCACATTGCGGACCGCTCCGAGACCAACTTCCGCAAGATCCTCGACATCAAGGGCGTGCGCAAGGTGGAGCACGCGAGCCTCGTGCAGATCTTTGCCGCCCACCGCGAAGGCCCGCGGCCGGCCGACCGCCCGCTGCTGCAGAGCTCGCCGCTGCTCACGCCGCTGCTGAGCTCCTCGTCGGGCCTGGGCAGCGGCAGCAGCCTCGTGGGGCTCAGCGCGGGTGCGGGCGCCGCCGGCGCCGGCACCCAGGGGCGCTTCGATGCGGCCAGTCTCGGCGAGAAGCTGCTCAACGCGGCGCGGGACGGCGTGGATCGGCTCGGCACGGCCGCAGCCACGTCGGGCACCACCATTGCTGGCACGGGCTCGGGTCTGGGCGGCGGGGTGTCCGGCGGGGCGTCCTCCGGCGGCGCGGACGGCCAGCCCGAAAAGGCGACGATCAACGAGAACCTCAAGAACTTGGGCAAGTTCTTCCGGCGCGACATTGGCGGCATCGGCGGCCTCGGCGCGCGGTTTGGCAAGCGCGATGTCACGCCTACGGGCCATAGCGACGACGGGCCACGGTAGTGAGGGCTGAGGGCTGAGGGCTGAGGGCTCGGGGGGCGAGAGGGCCGAGGCGGGATTCGTTGACGTCCGTCGTCATGATGGCCAGCATATCCGCGCCGAAGAGGCGGCATGCCCGCAGGGACCCAGATTCCAGAGCCGCCCTGTATATTTGCAGTGCCACACATGCATCACAGCGTTTTGTTCTCTCGTACCACACGTGGTATATTTGGACAGCACAGAGCCCTCTCCTCCGCCAGCCGGTTTGCAAGATGCCCTGGACCCTGCGATGCCTGGGATCACGTGATCCAGCACTGCCGACGGAAGGGCGGTGAGGTGGGTGAGCAAAAAGCGGGTCTGCCCCGCAGGTCTGGATTCAGGGTGCAAAGGAACATTATTCTGCCGGCACCGGCAGAATGCAGGGCGGTCTAAGCATATCTCTCGTTTTTATTTTTTTTTGGAGGGGCCCCACGTCCAAGGGAAAAAAAACGAGTAGCGCCAAAAAATACAGAGGCCCAAAGAAAAAAAAAGTTTCTGTCCGCCAACTGCCCATCCCATCCCTCGGCATCCTCTCTGCTGGAACGAGCTGAAATTTTCCTGTCGGTTTTTTTCCTTCCTGCCCGCCTCTTCCATCCCCCTCCCTGACACCTCCTGACACCTCCTGACACCTCCAGCGACGTTCTCGCGCAAAACGCACAGCCACCCTTCAAGATGACGACAGAAGTCTACGACGGTGCGATCGGTATCGATCTGGGTATGTTTTCGAGGGCGGTGCGGCGGCCGGAGAGACCCTGCGGCGGGCCTGGGGAGATGGGAGACGGACGGTCGGCTAACGGGCGTGTGCAGGCACCACCTACTCTTGCGTGGCGACGTACGAGGGCAGCAATGTCGAGATCATCGCCAACGAGCAGGGCAACCGCACGACGCCGTCGTTTGTGTCCTTCACGGACGAGGAGCGCCTGATCGGCGAGGCGGCCAAGAACCAGGCGGCCATGAACCCGGCCAACACCGTCTTTGATGTCAAGTAGGTGTGCCGGCGTGGACGGATGGATGGGGGAGGACGGGAGGATGGGAGGATGGGATGCTGACTCGCCAGGCGTCTCATTGGCCGGAGATTCGACGACCCGACGGTCAAGAAGGACATTGAGTCGTGGCCCTTCAAGGTCGTCGACGACAACGGCAACCCCAAGGTCCAGGTCGAGTACCTGGGCAGCACCCACACCTTCTCGCCGCAGGAGATCTCGGCCATGGTCCTCACCAAGGTAGGCGAGCCCCGATCCTGCCCTCGACGACGGCGACGACGACGACGATGACGACGAACACGGCCGTTGCTGACCCCCTCCAGATGAAGGAGATTGCCGAGACCAAGCTGGGCAAGAAGGTCGAGAAGGCTGTGATCACGGTGCCGGCCTACTTCAACGACAACCAGCGCCAGTCCACCAAGGACGCCGGTGCGATTGCCGGCCTCAACGTGCTGCGCATCATCAACGAGCCCACGGCGGCTGCTATTGCCTACGGCCTGGGCTCCGGCCGGTCGGCCAAGGAGCGGAACGTGCTCATCTACGACCTGGGCGGCGGCACCTTTGATGTGTCGCTGCTG
Organism: Ophiostoma fasciatum; assembly: GCA_019925495.1. NCBI lineage: Eukaryota > Fungi > Ascomycota > Sordariomycetes > Ophiostomatales > Ophiostomataceae > Ophiostoma > Ophiostoma fasciatum. The sequence continues at coordinate 35,063 of JADHKM010000022.1, read as the reverse complement.
AACATCCAGGGCGGCGTCTTCACCGTCAAGGCCACGTCGGGCGACACGCATCTGGGCGGCCAGGACTTTGACACCAGCCTGCTGGACTACTGCAAGAAGGACTTCCAGCGGAAAACGCGCAAGGACCTGAGCGGCGACGCCCGCGCGCTGCGCCGTCTCCGCACGGCCTGCGAGCGCGCCAAGCGCACGCTGTCCAGCGGCACGCAGGCGACCATTGAGATCGACTCGCTCTTTGACGGCGAGGACTTTAGCATGCAGATCACCCGCGCCCGCTTCGAGGAGCTCAACAGCGCCGCCTTCAAGGGCACGCTCGAGCCCGTCGCCCAGGTGCTCAAGGACGCCGGCATCGAGAAGAGCGCCGTCGACGAGATCGTCCTGGTCGGCGGCTCCACGCGCATCCCGCGCATCCAGAAGCTGCTGTCCGACTTCTTCAACGGCAAGAAGCTCGAGAAGAGCATCAACCCCGACGAGGCCGTCGCCTACGGCGCCGCCGTCCAGGCCGGCATCCTGTCCGGCAAGGCCACCTCGGCCGACACCGCCGACCTGCTGCTGCTCGACGTCATCCCCCTGTCGCTGGGTGTCGCCATGGAGGGCAACATCTTTGCCCCGGTCGTGCCCCGCGGCACCACCGTCCCGACGCTGAAGAAGCGGTATGTGTTTTTTGTTTCGTCCCTTGTTATTGGTGTTTTTCCGTGCTGACCAGACAGCTCGTTCACGACCACGCAGAACCAGCAGGCCACCGTCGTCTTCCCCGTGTACCAGGGCGAGCGCGTCAACTGCGACGACAACACGTCGCTGGGCGAGTTCACGCTGGCGCCGATCCCGCCCATGCGTGCCGGCGAGCCCGTGCTGGAGGTGGTCTTTGAGGTCGACGTCAACGGCATCCTCAAGGTCACCGCCACCGAGAAGACGTCGGGCCGCAGCGCCAACATCACCATCAACAACTCGGTCGGCAAGCTGTCCAGCACCGAGATTGAGAAGATGATTGGCGGTACGTTTCACCCCCCTGTTCCCTTTCCACCCGACCCGAGCAGCACTGACGGCAGCAGAGGCGGAGGAGTTCAAGTCCAAGGACGAGGCCTTCAGCAAGCGCTTCGAGGCCAAGCAGCAGCTCGAGTCGTACATTACGCGCGTCGAGGACATCATCTCGGACCCGACGCTGTCGCTCAAGCTGAAGCGCGGCCAGAAGGACAAGATCGAGCAGACCCTCAGCGAGGCCATGGCCCAGCTGGAGATTGAGGACTCCACGGCCGAGGACCTCAAGAAGAAGGAGCTGGCCCTCAAGCGGCTCGTGACCAAGGCCATGTCCCAGCGCTAAGGGATCGTTCGTCCATCTAGCCGTGGCGGGACGGGCAGGCAAGACTGCTGGCTCCAGGTGGCGAGGGGGCGCGGGGGGGCGGTGAGGCGAGGAGGTTGGCGGACAGAGTACTGCGAACGTAGGGGTAGGCGACTGGCGGACCGGCCAGGAACAACAACACGGACGAAAAAGAACAAGCAGCAGGGATCTGGAAACAAAGGATGCACTGAGCCGGCCCCGAGCCAAAAACAGACCAAAAGAATCTTGTGTTTTTGTTTTGCTCTTTGGTTTGTTTTTTTGTTTTAGAGCGGAATCCAAAACGGACGGGGAGTCTCGCCAGACTGAAAAGCTCCAGGGGAAGAGAACAAGGAGAAGAGAGGAGAACACGGAGAACGCTACGAAAGGGGGGATCAAGACTGAAATGGGTCTCTTATGTCGGATCGTGTCTCTTGTTTCAGTGTGGGATAGGGTCTTCTGCACGTTCTGTTTTGATTTCTCGTTCTTTTGTTTTCTCTTCCGCCTCAGATTGGGTTTCTCTGATTCGTTTTTCTATGCTGCCTCCTTTTCTCGGTTCAATCCCAACGTTTGCCAACGCGTCTCGTCGACAGCACCAGGTGAAAATAAGAATACAATCCGTCGCCATCAGAAGACGGAGCGAAAACAAAAAAACAAACGCCTTCTTTTTCTCTGCATCTCCGCATCTCCCCATCCCCCTTATCAAAACAGGAACCAAAAACAAAAACAATCAAGAAAAAAAGAAAAAAAAAGCAAAACGTCACCCCATCCAACCTCACCACGTCGGCACCGGCCACCCGTGGTCGGACGACACCTTCTAGTCGTCGTCTGTGTACCGCGGGCCGCTCGCCGCCGGCGTCTCGGGCGCGCCGCCGTAGGCAGCTGGCGTCGGCGCGCCGTAGTAGCCGCCGCCTGCGGCCGGCGTCGGAGCGCCCACCGCCGGCGTGGGTGCGGCGTCGGCGCCCCAGCCGCCCTGCCAGCCGACGCCCGGCGTGGGCGCGCCGAGAGCCGCCCCGGGCGTGGGTGCGTTGTAGGCCCCCGGCGTGGGCGCGTTGAGCGCGCCGGGCGTCGGCGCCGAGAGCCCGAGCCCCGGCGTCGGCGCGTCGTAGGCCCCGCCGCTGGCGCCCGGCGTGTAGCCCCAGCTCTCGTTGCCGCTGGCGCCGGGCGTCGGCGCCGACATGCCGTACGCGGGCGTCTTGGACCCCCAGGCGTCGCCGCCGCCGCCGCCACCGCCCCAGGCCGGGGTCTTGGAGCCGTGGCCAAAGCCGTCGTAGGCCGGGGTCTTGGCACCCGAGTTCCACGCCGGCGTCCGCGACCCGGCTCCGCCATACGCCGTCCGGCTCCCGTCGTACGGGTTGACGGTGCGCGAGCCGTCGGCCGCCCAGGCCGGCGTGCGGGCGCCGGCTGCGTCGGAGCGGCTCCATGCGGGCGTGTGTGCCGACGCTGCAAGAGGTTAGCTGGGAATCGACGCGGCGGAGAAGAAGAAGCAGAGAAGCAGAAAAAAGAGAGAAACCTACCCCTTGCCATACCCCAGGCGGGGGTCCGGTCGCCGCCCAGGGCGCCGACCTGGGGCGTGCGGCTGCCGCCCTCCCAGGCCGGCGGGGCCATGCCGCCGCGGCCGTAGCCGCCGACGCCGGCCGAGGCGCCGCCGCGGCCGCCGCGGCTGTTGATGTCGATGACGCGGCCGGTGGTCTTGTCCTTGAAGATCAGGTCGGCCTTGGGCACGGTGATGATCTTGTTCTTGGTGTGCAGCTCGACGCGGGCGTGGGTGTCGGTGGTGTCCTTGACGATGCCCAGCAGGCCCTTGTAGCCGCCGCGGCGCACGGTGACGGTCTGGCCGAGGGCGCGGTCGCGGCCAAAGACGCGCTGCGGCGCCTGCATGCTGTCGCCGGCACCGCCGCCGTTGGCGCCGGCGGGGAGGCGCTTGAGCGCCGGGTTCATGGTGCTCAGGTCGGGCCCGCCGGAGGCGGCGCTGATGCGGCCGCCCTTGGCGGCGACGGTGCTGACGTTGCTGGCGCGGGTGACAAAGACGCCGGCGTTCTCGGTGGTGGCGTTGCTGTGCATGAAGACGTAGGAGCGGTGGATGTGGATGATCTTGCCCTGGCGCTGCAGGCCGCCGTACTCCTTGACGACGTCGTCGAGGCGGATCTCGGAGCCGTTGCGGTCGGCGGCGACGGCCAGCTTGTTCTTGGGCAGGCGGTTGCTGATCTGCGAGGGCATGGTCTGGCGGGTGTCGCCGTTCTGGTCGAGCACGACGAGCGACTCGCGGTCGATCTTGACGATGCAGCCGACGGTGGCCAGGTCGAGCTGGACGAGGTCGAGCAGCGAGTACTGGCCGAGCGAGCCCTGGCCACCGGTGTCGCTGGCCTCGCGCAGGTCCTTGCTGAAGACGGTGATCTCGTTGTTGCTCTGGTCGGTGAGCAGCGTCACGCGGTCCTCGTCGATCTTGACCACCATGCCGACGTCGTCGCGGAAGCGGCCGCCGATGACCTTGACGTGGTCGCCCGGGCGGAAGCGCTTGCGCAGGCCCTTGGTGGGCGCCTCGATGGTGGTGCCGCGCAGCTCGCCGTCGGTCACGTCAATGGTGACAATGTCGCCGACAATGTTGACGGCCTTGCCGACGACGCCCTTCTGCTCGCCCTCGTACACCTCGACCACGTCGCCCGGCACGTAGGTGACGTTGGCGTTGCTGTCCTTGAGGCTGGCGGCCAGGGCCTTGAGGTCGAGGTTCTCGGTGCCGTCCTCGGCGCCCAGCGCGAACTTGGTCACCTCCTCGAGCGTGGGGTTGACGTCCTTGACCACGAGCTGCTGCAGCTTGATGTCCTTGGTCAGGAAGCCGTTCTCAAAGTAGTCGCCGTTGTACGTCCAGCTGTTGGGCTGCGCGTGCGCCAGGATGGCCTTGGGGTTGCGCTTGCGCGCCTCCACCTCGCTAAACAGGCGCTGCGGCGGGCGCGGGCCGGGCACGCCCGGCGGCCGGCGCACCTTGCTGGCGGGGCCGGCGGCGGTGGTGGCGGTGGCGGCGGCGTCGTCGCGCACGCCGTAGTCGAGGCGGGGGATGAAGCGCACGCGGGCCTCGAGGCCGTTCTCGGTGACGTCGAGGACCTGGGCGAGGTCGCCGGCGTACTTGAGGGGCCGGCGCAGGCGGACCCAGGCGCCGGGCTCGAGGGTCGGGGTCTTGGTGACGCGGAAGAGGTCGGGCATGTCCTTGATCTCGACGAGGATCAGCTTGGAGCGCGGGTAGACGTTGAGCATGCCGTCGAGGGCGGTCATGATGTCGGTCTGGCGCAGGGCCTCGACGTAGATGTAGCCCTTCATGACGGACTGCGCGCCGCCGCGCTCAAAGGCGGCGGTGATGCCGAGCTCGTCCTTGGTGCCGAGGCGCTCCTCGATGCGCTTCATGATGGAGAAGACGACCTCGCGCTCCTTGCCCTCGCGGCAGCGCACCGCCCAGATGCTGGGGTCCTCGACGCTGGGCAGCATCAAGCGCCGCGGCCGCACGGCCGAGTCGCCCAGGCCCTTGACCGGGCGGCGGTTGCCGTAGCGCTGGCGCAGGATCTCGGCCTGCTTCTCGGCGTCGAGGCTCTGCTCGAGCTCGCGGCGGCGGTCCAGCTCGCGGTGGCGCCGGTCGTCGTTGAGGCGGCCGCTGTCCTCCATGTCGTCGGGGTGCGCGTTGTCGATGAAGTCTCCTATCTCTTCACCTTCCTTCTCGTCGTCCTCGACCTCGTCCTCGTCGTCCACCTCGGCCTCGATATCAAAAAAGGCCGCCCGGCTGTCGCGCTTGTGGCGCTTCCGGCGGTGTCTCTGCATGCCGTGTCAGTTAACCGGTCCTTGGTCTCGTCTCGCGCTGCCCGCGCGCGGCAGGAGCCTGGCTTACCGAAGTCTGGACGTTGTCCTCGTCCTCGTCGTCCTCATCCTCGTCCCCGTCCTCGTCCTCTTCCTCATCCTCTTCGTCCTCGTCCTCCTCGTCCTCCTCGTCCTCGCGGCTTCGCTTCTTGTCTCGGACTTCGTCGTCGTCGTTGTCCTCCTCCTCCTTTTCGGCATCGCTGCCGCCGTCGCCCCCGCCCCCGTCCTCACCCTCGCTCCCATCGTCGTCGGCCGCAGCAGACCGCCGCCGGCCGCGGCTCGTCCGCTCATCCTCGTCGTCCTCGTCAGCCTCGTGCTCGGGTTTCACGTCGTCGCCGTCGTCGCCGTCGTCGTCGTCGCCCTCATCGCCCCGGCGGCCCCGCCGCTGGCGTGCGCCATCGCGCCCGTCCTCGTCGTCGCTCTCGACGGCCTGCCGCGATGCGCCGTTTGTGCGGCGCGCCGGGCTCGACGTCTCGGAGTCGGCCTTGGTGTCGTCGCCGCCGGCGCCCTCGTCGTCGGACAGGTCGGCCGGCGCCGGGTTGAAGTCGTCGTCGTCCGACTCGGAGTCGTCGTAGCGGAAGTCCTGGGAGGCCATCGGGCAGGCGGAGCGGAGCGGAAGACGCCGGAAGAAGATGGGCAGCCAAAGAAGGCAAGAGAAAACGAAGCTCAACGCCAAAGAGAGCGCATGAGCGACGAAGAAGGCAGACACAGGGTGAAAGAAAGACGGACGAAAGCAGAGATGCGTGATGCGTGCGGACAAGAGGAGCCTGAAAGGAGCGTGAAAGAACCGGGCAGCGGATGAAAAGCAGCGTCGGCCTCGCGTCTGTTGGTTGGCGTCGCCTCGATGCGTTTTCTTTCTTGGTGTTCTTTTCGGCCGTCGGTTTGCTGGGCGCCTGCACCAATGGCGGCGCGTTCTGCCTCGAGCTGCCTCGGCGCGGCATTAACGTTAAGCCGGCTGGCAGCTGGCGGCCGGCCACCAGCCGGATTGGGCACCTTTCGCAGGCGCCCAGCCCGTGCTAGCGCGCAGTGGCCTGGCCAGGGGTATTACTGTGCTGAGTTACAGACGGCAGCAGCTCTGTGAACAAAAAAGGCAGGCGCAGAGGGCACAGACGTCGCGCATCCCGCCGCCCGCCATCGCCAACCGCAAAAACCCCGCCCAAAATCGCCTCACACTCTCCCAACCCTCCTCTTGCTCAACCCCCCTCCCTCCCCCCACGAGCTCGCGCCTAGACGCCGGACCGAGCGCTGGGCGGCTGCCGCCTGTGACCGACGCCCCTCGCTTCCCCGGACGGCCGACGCCCCGCGCGAACCACCGACCTCTGGGACGTCTCGCGGCAGTTGGGCGACGCCGCCAGCGCGCCGTGGGAACCCGAGGCTTCCGAGGTTTCTGAGGCTTCCGAGGCTTCTGACGACGTTGTCGCCTGTAGACGGCATCTCTCGTTTGCGGGCACCGGCCCCGGCGGCGCGATGAACTCGTCCGTCCCCAATGTGCTGCGCCCCGGCGGGTCGCGCAACACGCCGCTCGGCCTGGCCGACATCCGGCCGCGGGCCGACTCGAGCCTCTCGGACGGATTTCCCGGCGGCTACGACCAGACCAGCAGCCAGCCGGGCACGAGCAACTACCTGGCGCCGTGGGCGCTGTACGCCTTTGACTGGTGCAAGTGGCCGTCGACGGGCAACGGCGCGGGCAAGCTGGCCATTGGCAGCTACCTCGAAGACGGCCACAACTTTGTGGGTTCTCCTCGTCCGTTTTCGTGGCCGGCCTCGTTCTGATCAGCCAGATCCAAATCCTCGACACGCACATCGGCCCGACGCCCATGGACGCCTACGTGCCGGGCACGTCCAAGTACAGCCTCGACTTCACCAAGGTGGCGGAGGCGACGCACACGTATCCGGTGACGCGCCTGCTGTGGGAGCCGCCGTCGTCGCAGAAGCAGTCGACGGACCTGCTGGCGACGTCGGGCGACCACCTGCGGCTGTGGTCGCTGCCGTCGGACACGCCGTCGGCGGCGGTGGGCAGCACGCTGGGGCGGCGGGAGGCGGCGGCGACGACCAAGCTGACGCCGCTGGCGCTGCTGAGCAACTCCAAGACGCCGGACCACACGGCGCCGCTGACGTCGCTGGACTGGAACACGGTGTCGCCGAGCCTCATCATCACGTCGAGCATCGACACCACGTGCACCATCTGGGACATCCCGTCGCTGACGGCCAAGACGCAGCTGATTGCGCACGACAAGGAGGTCTACGACGTGCGCTTCTGCGCCAACAGCATGGACGTCTTTGTGAGCTGCGGCCAGGACGGCAGCGTGCGCATGTTTGACCTGCGCAGCCTCGAGCACAGCACCATCATCTACGAGCCCACGGGCAAGGACGAGCGGGGTGAGCCGGTGCTGCGTTGTGCCTTCTTGGCCCGTTGTTCATGTCTTCTGACCCAGCAGACGCCCAGGGCGGCCGCATCAGCCCGACGCTCGCGCAGCAGACCATGACGCACCCGCCGCCGCTGCTGCGCCTGGCCACGTCGCCGCACGACACGCACCTGCTGGCCACGTTTGCGCAGGACTCCAACGCCATCCGCGTGCTCGACGTGCGCCAGCCCGGCCAGTCGCTGCTCGAGCTGCGCGGCCACGGCGGCGCCGTCAACTGCGTCGAGTGGTCGCCGCACCGCCGCGGGACGCTGGCGTCCGGCGGCGACGACTGCCAGGTCCTCATCTGGGACCTGCTCACCAACAACAGCGCGGCCCTCGGCGGCGGCGGCGGCAGCAACACGAACAGCAACAACACGAACAATGTCAACAACAATAACAACAACAGCAGCAGCAGCAACAGCGGCGGCGGCGGCAGCAGCAGCGGAGGCCCGCCGCCGCCGTCGTCCAACGGCACCACGGCGCACCCGGAAAACGCGCGCGCGCCCGTCGCCGCCTGGCAGTGCGACTACGAGGTCGGCAACCTCGGCTGGGTGCCGCGGCTGTCGAGCGGCGACGGCGGCGAGTGGCTGGGCGTCAGCGGCGGCCGCGGCATCTGGGGCGTGCGGTTCTAGCGACCGCGGCGGAGCAGCGGAGCAGCGGCGGAGCAGCGGCGGCAGACAGAAAAGAGAAGAAGGGCGCCGCACCACGCATTCACGGCAGAGCGGTCGGAGCAGCGCGTTTCTGGGTTGGGATCTTCCCGTCGTTTTTGTTCTTGGGTTCTAGAGTATGGCAGCCGTCTTGCACAGTTCCAACACGATATCCGGGATACGACCGACCGGCCGGCCGGCCTACAGCTTGGACCTGTCCAGCGCCAGCGCCGGCACCTCTTCTTCTTCCTGGTCGCCCACATCCACGGTGATGACCGCCTTGCCCCAGACGCGGCGGGCGGCCACGTCCTGCAGGGCGGCCGCCACGGCAGACAGGCCGCGGTAGGGGCGGTCGTAGACGACGGGCTGGATGGCGCCGGCGGCGAGGGGGCCGGCGAGGGCGCGCCAGAGGAGCGCGTTCTCGGCCGGGTCGCGGCGCAGCGACTCGCCGTAGCGGTAGCCGATGAGCGAGGCCTGCGCGAGCAGCACGCGGTTCGCGGCCACCTGCTCGAGCGTCGCGTTGGTGCGCGCCGCGAACCCGACCACCAGCACGCGCCCGCGGTGCGCCAGGCAGCGCAGGCTGTCGCCGACGCGGCCCACGGGGTCGAACACGACGTCCACGCCGCGCCCGCCGGGCGTCGCCGCGCGCACGCGCTCCCACCAGGGGGCAGAGTCGCTGGCCGCTGCGTCGATGCACACGTCGGCGCCGCAGCGCCGCGCCACCGCGCACTTGGCCGCGCCCGACGCCACCGCGATCACGCGGCACCGCCCGCTGCCGCCGCCGCCGCCACCGTTCCCCTCCTCCGGCCCCTCCCCCGGCACCGCGCGCGCCGCCACCTGCACGGCCATGCACCCCAGCCCGCCCGCCGCGCCCAGCACCAGCACCGTCTCGCCGCCGCGCAGCCCGCCCCGCGTCACCAGCGCGCCGTACGCCACCGGCAGCGTCGCCGCCAGGCCCGCCGCCCCCGCGAAGCTCCAGCCCGCCGGCACGCGCCGCAGCGCCGCCGCCGGCACCGCCACCTGCTCCGCATACGCGCCCAGCGTCGAGCCGTACACGCGGTCGCCCGGCTGGAGGCTGTCGGGTGCCCCTGTTGCTGCCCCTCCCGGGACCGCCACCGCCACCACGACGCCCGCAAACTCGAGGCCCAGCGTAAAGGGCGGCTTCACGTGGCGGCGGTTGTTCTGGTGCTGTCCGCGGGCCTGCCGTTGTTAGCCACCAGGGCAGACAGAGCAGGCACTGGGGAACAGGGCGCCGCACATAGAGCGTGTCCACAAAGTTGACGCCGGCGGCCTTGACCTGCACGAGGACCTCGCCCTCCCGGAGCACCGGGGCCGGGACCTCCGACACGGCGACATCGCCGAGGTTCTATCAGCGTCAGCAGCAGCAGCAGCAGCAGGGCAGACAGACAGACAGACAGCGGTGGCAGGAAAAAAGGCTGACCTCGACAAACTGGCGGATCTGGACCGCCTTCATGCTTGCTCACAGAGGATTGCCGTCAATGGCTGCATGGTCAGCTTTTACAACCAGGCTGGTCTTGTGTCGCTTTTACAGCCAGCCTGGTCTTGTGTGGCCAGCCGTGCCGAGCTTTCCCAAGGTTCCAGCAAGACAAGGCCGGCTATTGATATCCTCCCCCGCAAACCGCTAGCGCAGTCACAGGCGTCGGCCACCAAGGCATGCAGATCTCGGAAGACAGAGCTTCTCATTTCTCTTTCTAATCTAACCTGACGGCAGATGGCCGTAACACACCCCAAGCAAAATGCACTCCGTGGATCCTTCGGGCAGCCGGTTCCCCCGTCCGCTCCCTCGCTCACTGCTGGCCGATGCCCAGGTGGTCGACGTCGGCCTTGACGATGCGCAGCGTGTTGGTGTTGCCGGCGCCGCCCTTCCAGCCCTGCACGACGACGACGGTGTCGTTCTGGGCCAGCACGCCCAGGTCCAAAGCCCGCGTGATGCCCCACTTGATGCGGCGGTCGACGTCCTCCTGCCAGTTGACCTGCTCAAAGTCGGGCTTGGCCTCGGGGAAGTAAAAGGGGTACACGCCGCGGTACAGATGGCTGTAGCGCGACGACGACGGGCTGCGCGTCACCATGAAGATGGGGCACACCGGGCGGTACTTGGACAGCAGGCGCGCCGAGTCGCCCGACGTCGACAGCACAATGATGCCGCCCGCGTTGAGGTCCAGCGACGCGCGCACCGCCGCCATGGCGCACGACTCGGCAATGCTGACCGGCCGCTTCACCAGCCCGCACAGCTCCTCAAAGTGGCTCACGTACGGGATCGTGTTCTCGGCCTTGAGGCACGCCTCGCTCATCTCGCGCACCGCCTCCTCCGGGTACGCGCCCTTGGCCGTCTCGCCCGACAGCATCACGCAGTCGGCGCCGTCCGTCACCGCGTTGCCCACGTCGCTGATCTCGGCCCGCGTCGGCCGCGGGTTCTTGATCATCGACTCGAGCATCTGCGTCGCGCAGATCACCGGCTTGCCCGCAATGTTGCACATGGCAATCAGCTTCTTCTGCGCCGCAAACACCTCCGCCGCCGGGATCTCGATGCCCAGGTCGCCGCGCGCCACCATCACGCCGTCCGTCTCCGCCAGGATCTCGGGGAAGTTGTTGAGGCCCTGGCGGTTCTCAATCTTGGCAATGATCTGGATGTGCGCGCCCTCCGCGCCCAGCACCGCGCGGATGTCGCGGATGTCCTGCGCGCGCCGGATAAACGACGCAAACACCATGTCCACGTTGTTCTTGACGCCAAAGCGCAGGTCGCTCTTGTCCTTGTCCGACAGCGCCGGCAGGTCCACGTCCGTGTTGGGCAGGTTGACGCCCTTCTTGGACGAGATGAAGCCGTTGTTGCGCGCGCGCACCTTGATCGTCTGCGCGTCCACAATCTCCAGCACGTCAAACGCCAGCACGCCGTCGTCCACGTAGATCCGGCGGCCCGGCTTGACCACCTTGGTGATGTTCTTGTAGTCCACGTACATGTTGGCCGTGTCGCACGCCGTCGCGTACTGCTCGTCCGTCGTGATGTTCATCACCGTGCCCGCCGCCAGCGGGATGTCCGCGTCGTCCTTGGTGTTGCCCGTGCGGATCTCGGGGCCCTTGGTGTCCAGCGCAATCGCCAGCTGCCGCCCGGGCTGGGCCTTCTCCGCCGCGCGCGCATTGTCGATCACCGACTGGTGGTACTCGTAGCTGCCGTGCGAGAAGTTCATCCGCACCACGTTGAGGCCCGCCGTGCGCAGCTTGTTGATGGCCGCCACCGAGTTGGTCTTGGGGCCGATCGTGCAGATGATCGACGTCCGCCGGTAGTTCTTCTCCGGCTGGAACGCCGTGTCCAGGCTGGCCAGCCAGTCGATGCGGCCGCCGAGCGACAGGTGGTCCAGAGCGGTAGCGACCATGGTGGGCGAGTGCGGTTGCAAAAGGGGGGGGGAACTTGGGGAGCTTGGGAAGCTTGGGAGGTGGTCTGAAGTCGAGCAAAGTGGCCGTCAGACAAGCCGTTGGGAGACGAAACTCGTTGAGCTTTTTTCACTGACCTGATGGCTTTTTTTTTCGATGATGGAGGGGCTCAATCAAGGTCCACACCGCTTGCCAGAGCTAAAGCCAGACGGTAGAGGAACAAAGAAGCGTTGGGCAGAGAGTCCGTCGAGATGATGAAGAGGAAAAGCAGAGGAAGAGAAAATTTCAGGAAACACGAAACACGAGCCGAGCAAACACCAGATCGAGGGATAAACGGGCTCTGGAGGAAAGTGCCTCAGCTCTTGCCCAATTGCCTCTGACGTTTGTTTGCTCTTGCCCCATCCAGTGATTCGCCCGCGTGGTGTCTCGCCTGCCTGAACGGGCCTTCTTTCGCCTGTAGCACAGGCCCGGACGCCCCTCCTTGGCTGCTGGGGAAGGTCCGGCCGGCGGCGTCCTGCCTAGCCTCGTCTCCCGGCCTGCCACTCGCTGCAGCAGCTCGCTGGAAAGCGCGGCGAAATAACCCCTCAGTGGCTTAGGCGCACCCGGTTTGGGGGTTTCAGAGGCTGACTCATCCTCGCTGCCAGCCGATAAGGCGCGGACGGCTGTCGAGCGACGGCTTGTTCGCGCTGCCGTAGCTGGCATGTCCGCTGGGACGAAGGACCGGTCGGAGGCCCGACTTCGCTGGCCCTTTGCTGGCGCCCGTTCCTCACGGAGGGGTCCGATAAGAGATAAAAAGAGATAAAAGAGAGGGACAGAATGGGAGATAAGAGCAAGCAGCAACTTTGCTGGCGGGGGGCTGGAGAGGCGCTCACGTGACATAGCGCCACAGGCACCCGCCACCCAGTTTCGTTGATCCCGCCTTCCCCTCGCTTCCGGGTTCTCCTGCTCTTTCCTCGTCTCTTTCCGGAAACCAGCGAAACGCAAGACGCACTTCTGACCGACAAATAAGAAAAGGCCGAAAATCAAAGACGGGCGAAAGAGGAGACACGAACACACAAACCTTGCGATCGCACGACCAGCTTTGAACCGCCTCGCCGCCTCTCTGACCGTTGTTTCCAAGCAACTGTCACTTGACCGCCTGCAAAAATGGTGAGCTTGCGCCGTCTCGGCTCCGAGGGCTGTCTCTGAGCCTCGTCCTTTCTTTTTTTTTCTTCCTTTTTCTTTTCTCCCCTTGTCCAGAGTCTTTGTGGAGCTTTCTGGAATAACCAAAACCGCTGCCGCTCGCCTCTGTTCTGCCTCTCTAGCTCATCAGCTTGCTGACGTTCGGTCTGTTGTCGAAGATCGGCCGTCTCACCCACTACGCATTTGATGCGGTGCTCAGTATGTTTTCCCCCTCTCCTGGGAGGACGACAGGGGCACGCAGGGCACGCAATACTGACCGTGGTGCAGTCTCTGCCTTCTTGGCCGGCATGAAGCGCTCGACCGGGTTAACGTAAGCGGACAGAGCACAGACAAGGCCCAGCCTGCGGGAGGCGGAGCGACGAAGACAAGGACAGGTTGACTGACTCGAGCCCCCCTCGCCTTTTGTGTTGGGGGATCTCGCCAGGCCCAGTATCAAGACAGAGAAGATTGCCGGCGACAGCAAGGATCTGAACAAGTGGATCGACAAGTACCTGGGCGTCGGCGAATGGGTCATGGACCAGTCCGTGGCGCTGGCCGGCTCCAGCGGCTGGTTCGAGCGGACACGATGATGGCCGGACAGAATGAGGGACGGGGGATGGGGCAGGGGAGAGGAGGGGTGCGCGGGAAGACGTTTGACGAGAACGAGCAAACGACCATGATGAGAGAATGTGGGAATGTGGAATGTGGAATGCGTTCTGGTTCCTTGCTGGGTTTTTGTCTGCATATGAATGCCGCTGTTCCTTTTTGTGTGCTTTTGATTCCTTTTCTGTTTCCTTCCTTGTCTCTGCTTCAATGTTGTTCTTCTCGTGCCTGTCTGCCTGTGCTTGTCCAGCCCTAGGCCGCAAGGCAAGCGCTGGCGTTTGGTCGTGTCGTCTCTGGCATCTTGTCTGTGACCACGTTTGGCTGTTTCGTTCCGGTTGTTGAGATTCTATCGCTTGGATGCCCAGACGCAGAGCGAAACGCAGGAATCGCAACTCGTCCCAGAAGAAAATGCAGCTCCACCAGACCGTGCCTGGCAGACGGAACAAGCAGGGAAAAAGACGGCGGACGTCGTTCGGCTAGGCGAGCGCTGGCGCCCGCGAGTGGGCAATCCCGACGTCCTTTTACCGAGCTGCAGCCGGCGCAGCGCGAAGCCCCTTTTGGGCGTTCACGTGCACGGCTGTAAGTGGCAGCAGACATATCCAACTCGATACCAGGAAATATACGGTGCCGTCAATTACTCGTATCCAAAGAATGCAAGTGAACACGCTCCCTATAATCAAACAAAGCATGGCTGCGCCCGGAGCTCGGCGTCACGGCTCGTGGTCCTCGGGCAGCGGCTCCGACAGAAACTCGGGGGGCACCTCGTCCTCGCTGTTGCTCTCGTGGTCCTCGGCGTCGTGCTCGTGCGCCACCAGCAGCTCCGGCGGCACAGCGTTGTCGTTGTCGCTCTCGGACGCCGCCCTGCCGCCCGTAGAACGGCCGAGCCGCGGCGTCGCCGTGCGGTCCTCCAGCTCGTCGGCGCTGGGACCAGCTGCCGTCGTCGCTGCCGCGCCGGCCCCCCCTGTGTCCAGAAGGTCGGCGTCGTTCTTCTCCGTCCCTGCGCCGTCTTCCTCGACTTCGTCGTCCTCGTCGTCTTCGACGTCCAGCCCGGCTTCCCGCAGCGCCTGCTGCAGCATGCGCCGGGCCTCGGCGAAGGCGGCCAGCTCGGCCCCGATGGCGCAGATGAGCAGATTCCAACCGCGGTCTTCGGCGGTCCGCAGCAGCGCGCGCAGGCGGCGCGCGACCGTCGTCATCTTGTCCAGCTGCCCGCGCATCCGCTCTTCGGGTCCTTGCGCACTCGCATTTGCCGCATCCTCGCCCTGGGCGGCGGCGGCGGCGGCGGCAGTCATTTCCGCGCGCAAGTCGGCCTCAAAGTCGGAGACCAGCTGCACGGCGTCGCGCCAGACCGTGCCGCCTTCGTCGAGGGCAGCCTTTTCCGCGCTGACCGCGCGCCGGCGGCGCTCCAGGAGCCGTATTTCGCTCTCCCACCAGGCCCGCGCCATCTCGGCCGTCCGCCGCTCCGGCAGCATCCGGAGAAACTCCATGCCGGCGAGCGCGTCGACGTCGCTGTCCGCCCCACCGCCCTCCTCGTCGCCGTCCGCGCCGTCCGCGCCGTCCGCGCCATCGATACCACCCAGAGCGTCCACGTCGAGCGGCTGGATGGGCGGGCGGCGCAGCACGGCCGCGAGCCGGGCGTCGACCTCCTTGAGTGCGCCGCGGTAGCCGCTGAGGCCAGCCTCGCGCTGGCTCGCGACGTCCTCGATGCGGCCCTCGAGCGTGCGCTGGCGCTGGCGCAGCATGGCCAGCTGGCGCTCGAGCTGCGCGATCTGCTGCGCGGTGCCGGCGTGCGCGCGGCGCAGCGTCTCCAGCTCGCGCGTCAGCGGCTCGTCCGCGTCCGTCTCCAGCGCCTGCAGCGCCTGCGCGATCTCGCTGCGCCGCCCGTCCAGCGCCTGCAGGTGCGCCAGCGCCCGCCGCCGCGCCTGCAGCGCCGCTGCCAGCGCCGCCGCCTCGTCCGCCTTGAGCTCCGCCAGCAGCGCGATGCTGCGCGCCAGGGCCGACCGCGCCCCCCGCAGGCCCAGCTTGCGCGGCCGCGGCTGGCGCACCGGGATCACGGCACCGGTCGCCGTGGCGCGGTCGGTCGGCAGCCGCAAGGAGTGTGGCCCGCTACCGCCAACGGCCGACGTGTTGTTGTTGTTGTTGTTGTTGCCCCGGTTCCTGCTCCCACCTCCGCTCCCACTTCGGCTCCAGTTGTGGCTCACACTGCCTTCCTCGCTCGCCGGTCCCGGGCTCGGCGAGCCTGGCTGGAGCGGGCCGCGGCCCAGGCCAGCCGACAGCCCGGCCGACTGGATGTCCAGCAGCGCCTGGATTTCCTTCTGCAAGGCCCGCTGCCGCCGCTGCAGCATGGTCCACGTAGAGTCGCCGTCGAGTGGCGCGCCGCCGGTGGCCCGGCGAGCCCCAGGCGAGACGGAAGAGCTGCCGCGGGGGTCCAGCAGGACCGTGGAGGCGGGCAGCCGGATTGTGGACGCCGACGCCCCCGTGTCCAAACGCCGAGGGCTGTGCCGCGACCGGGACGAGGAGGCGCCGCCGCCCTCCGCGTCGCGAAGCATCAAAACGGACGTGGCAATAGGCGGCGGTGGCCCGTCAAACAAGACGCGCGGTGGCTTCGCTCGAGACGAAAAAGACGGCGGCCGTCCGCGGCCCCGGTCGTCGTCGTAGTCGATGTCGTAGGGGGCAGACGGGGGCGAAGCCGGCTCGTCCCGGTACGCCGAGGCAGCCATGGCGGGACCGGACTGGGAAAAGAAGGCCGGCTCAGGGTCGGCGTCGGGGTCAGCGTCGACGTCGGATGCCGCAAACAGGAGCGACTGCTCGGGGCGCGGCGACAGCTCGCGGAGGCCGATCTCAAAGTTGCTGGAGCGCAGCGGCGGCGGCTTGGCGTGCAGCGGCAGGACAGGCGAAGCGTCGCGCGGGCGCGAGAAGCGCGAGAGAAACGAAGCCGCGTTGCCAGCCATGCCGGGGGCGGGCGCTCGGGTCGGGTGCGCGCGTGGGCGTCAGCCAGTGATGCTGTCATGTGGCTTGCCTTTGTCTCGCTGTAAGACAGGCAGCAAGCTGTGGCTGCTCCGTCCTTATCAGCCTTACTTATCGCTATCTCTTCACGTGACCGCTCGCGAAGCCGCACGCGTGGAGCGCAATTAATCCGCTGGGGCGAACGCGAACCGACGCGGCCTTCGCGTCGTCTCCATCCGTCTCGACAAGGGCATCGCGCGTCGTGTTCGCCAGACCCGTTACGGCTGGCCGGCCCGCTGTTCATGTCGTCCCCGTCGCCGGCCTGTTCTCTGGTTTCCTGGCATTGTTATCCTTCCTCGTGCTGCTGCATTGGTTCTGCTGGCATTTGTCGTCTGTTTCTTCGTCTCCTTTCCGTTTCTATCCTTCTTTTGATTTGTTCTGTCGTTGGTTTTCCCTTGCCGTCTCCCGTCCGCCAGCATGGCCGACGCTCGCACGCCCGCCCGGACGGCCGTCCGCAAGCCCGCGCCGTCCACGGGCAAGCAGCAGAGCATCCTCGGCTTCTTCGCCAAGACGCCCTCAGCCGGCGCGCCGACGCCCTCGACCGTCCGCCAGTCTGCCTCCAAGGCTGCCGCCGGCAACGACCGGGACAGCGCGCCGCTCTCCTCGCCGTGCCTGCGGGAGACCAAGGCCAATGCGCGGGCATCCCCTGCGGCCGCCGCGGCCCAGATCACGCCCGTTCCCAGCAGCGATCCCGCCGAGCCGCCCAGCTCCCAGGAGAACGCCGGCCCCGGCTACGGTGACTCGACCAAGGTACGACGGCCGCGAGACGCCCTGTCGTCGCCATTGACTCCTGCTGAGACGGTCCAGAAGGCGGCGAACCGGCTGGCCATTCCGAGCAGCAGCCCGACGCGCAAGGTAGGCGCTTTGTTCCTTGGTTGCCTGCGTGATGCTGACCACCTGTCGTCCCAGGCCAGGAAGCCGGTCAACTATGCCGAGTCCTCGGACGAGGACGAGGATGTTTTCGTGTCCATGAAGACCAACGCGCGGCGCTCGCGGAACCGCACCCGCACGGTGGCTGACGACGACGACGAGGAGTATGCATCCGGCGGCGACGCCGTGGACGCGGACGAAGACGGTACGTCGTGGTCGTGTGTGTTTTCGTGCATGGTTCTTCAAGTCCCTCGTCTGACCAGCAGACGAAATGGCCGATTTTGTGGTCTCGGACGAGTCGGATGCCCCGTCCAAGGCCCGCAAGCGCAAGCGGCCGTCCAAGGCGGAGGCGCCCCGGAAGCGGCCGACGCCGTCGCCGACGCCGGTCAAGGAGGAGTCGTACGACGACGTCGACGAGACGCTGTTTGACGAGGTGCTGGACGGCACACCGTCGGCTTCCACGGCCCAGAAGTGGCGCTTCGACCCGGACAACATCCAGCCATCCGAGGCGCGGTTGGCGACGGCGACGGCGACGGCGGCAGCGCGCTCGGCCCCGGCGTCTACCAAGGCTGGCAAGGAAAAGGCACACACGCGGGAGCCCGAGGAGCGGTACACGTGGCTGGCCAACGTCATGGACATGGACCGGCACAAGCCGGACCACCCCGACTTTGACAAGTCCACCATCTACATCCCGCCCAACGCGTGGAACAAGTTCTCGGCCTTTGAGCGGCAGTACTGGGAAATCAAGCAGAAGCTGTGGGACACCATCCTCTTCTTCAAAAAGGGCAAGTTCTACGAGCTCTACGAGCACGACGCCACCATCGGCCACCAGCTGTTCGACCTCAAGATGACGGACCGCGTCAACATGCGCATGGTCGGCGTGCCCGAGAGCTCGCTCGACATGTGGGTCAACCAGTTCGTCGCCAAAGGCTACAAGGTGGCGCGCGTCGACCAGATGGAGTCGGCCCTGGGCAAGGAGATGCGCGAGCGCGGGTCCACGGCGGCCGCGCCCGTGCCCAAGGGCAAGCAGGACAAGATCATCCGGCGCGAGCTGGCCTGCGTCCTGACGCGCGGCACGCTCGTCGACGGCAGCATGCTGCAGGACGACATGGCCACCTTCTGCGCGGCCATCAAGCAGGGCGCCGGGGCCGACGACGGCCGGCCCGTGTTTGGCGTGGCCTTTGTCGACGCCGCCACCGGCCAGTTTTTCCTGTCCGAGTTTGAGGACGACGCCGACCTGACCAAGTTCGAGACGTTTGTCGCGCAGACGACTCCCCAGGAGCTGCTTCTCGAAAAGGGCCACCTGTCCACCAAGGCCCTGCGCATCCTCAAGAACAACACGACGCCCATGACCATCTGGAACCACCGCAAGCCCGGGTCCGAGTTCTGGGACGACGACACGACGCGCCGCGAGCTCGCGTGCGGTGGCTATTTCTCCGAGGTGGCGGAAGGAGATGAGCGTGCGGGCGGCGGCGGCGGCGGCGACGGCGACTGGCCAAAGGCGCTGCTCGCGGCTCGGGGCAAGCCGCACGCCATGTCGGCCTTGGGCGCCCTGGTGCAGTACCTGCGCGGGCTGAAGCTGGAGCGCAACCTGCTGTCGCAGGGCCACTTTGAGTGGTACAGCCCCATCCACCGCAACGGCACGCTGATCCTCGAGGGCCAGACCCTGATCAACCTCGAGATCTTTGCCAACACGGTCAACGGCGGGCCCGAGGGCACGCTGTTCCAGCTGCTGAACCGGTGCATCACGCCGTTTGGCAAGCGGCTGTTCCGCAAGTGGGTGTGCCACCCGCTGTGCAGCGCGGCCAAGATCAACGAGCGCCTGGACGCCGTGGACATGCTCAATGCCGACCGCAGCCTGCGCGACCAGTTCTCGGCGGAGATGAGCAAGATGCCGGACCTCGAGCGCCTGGGCTCGCGCATCCACGCGGGCGCCTGCCGGCCGGACGACTTTGTGCGCGTGCTCGAGGGCTTTGAGCACATTGAGTACACCATGGCGCTGCTGCGCGCGTTTGGCAGCGGCAGCAGCGGCGGTGGTCTCGTGCATCGGCTGCTGGCGGCGATGCCGGACCTCAACGCGCCGCTGGCGTACTGGAAGACGGCGTTTGACCGGAAGCGCGCCAAGGAGGACAAGGTGCTGCTGCCGGAGCGGGGCGTGGACGAAGACTTTGACGCGTGCGCGGAGCGCATCGCGCACATCAAGGAGGAGCTGCAGGCGCTGCTGGACCGGCAGCGGGCGGCGCTCAAGAGCCGGGCGGTCAAGTTCACGGACGTGGGCAAGGAGATCTACCAGCTGGAGGTGCCCAAGGCGACGGCGGTGCCCAAGACGTGGCGGCAGATGTCGGCGACGAGCAGCGTCAAGCGGTACTACTTCCGCGAGCTGGACGAGCTGGTGCGGGCGCTGCAGGAGGCGGAGGAGACGCACGCGCAGGTGGTGCGCGAGGTAGGCCTGCGGTTCTGCCGGCGCTTCGACGCGGACGCCGAGGTGTGGCAGGAGGCCACGCGCATCGTGGCGCAGCTGGACTGCCTCATCAGCCTGGCCAAGACGTCGTCGACGCTGGGGCAGCCGGCGTGCCGGCCGGTGTTTGTGGACACGGAGCGCAGCGTGGTCGAGTTTGCGGAGCTGCGGCACCCGTGCATGCTCAACGCCGTCGACGACTTTATTCCGAACGACATCCGCCTGGGCGGCGACGACGCCAAGATCAACCTGCTGACGGGCGCGAACGCGGCGGGCAAGTCGACGATTCTGCGCATGGTATGTTCCCCCGCGCCCTGTCTTCTTTCTGTTCAGTCTAACAACCAGTCCTGCATTGCCGTCATCATGGCGCAGATCGGCTGCTATGTGCCGGCGGTGTCGGCGCGGCTGACGCCGGTGGACCGCATCATGTCGCGGCTGGGGGCCAACGACAACATCTTTGCGGCGCAGTCGACGTTCTTTGTGGAGCTGTCGGAGACGAAGAAGATTCTGGCGGAGGCGACGCCGCGGTCGCTGGTGATCCTGGACGAGCTGGGCCGCGGCACGTCGTCGTACGACGGCGTGGCGGTGGCCCAGGCGGTGCTGCACCACGTGGCCAGCCACATTGGCTGCGTCGGCTTCTTTGCCACGCATTACCACTCGCTGGCGACCGAGTTTGCGCACCACCCCGAGATCCGGGCCAAGCGCATGCAGATTCACGTCGACGACGCCAACCGGCGCGTCACGTTCCTGTACCGGCTCGAGGACGGCGTGGCCGAGGGCTCGTTTGGCATGCACTGCGCGGCCATGTGCGGCATCCCCGGCAAGGTCATTGAGGCAGCCGAGGTCGCGGCGCGCGCGTGGGAGCACACCAGCCGCCTCAAGGACAGCCTCGACCGCGCCAAGACGGGCTGCTACATTCCGCTGGGCGTGCTGAGCGACGTGGCCGCGCTGCTGCGGCCGGCGGAGGACATATCCGCGGGGGGTGTCGACGTCCTGCTGCGGGCCATTGAGGCGTTGTAGGGCCGGTGCTGTGGTTGCTTTGTTTGTGGTTTTCACTGTGGTTTTCGCTTTGTCGTATGGGTTCGTCCCGGTGTAGGCGTTTGGGATGCGTCTTTTTACTTACGGCTTGCTCTCCACATGAACTATTGCTCATAGAATGGAGACTGATAATTCCCGCCTCTTGTCCAGATGGGCCCTGGCGTCGGGCTCGCCGGTTTTGCTCCAGTGGTTTGCTTTGAGAAAAAAAAAAACAGGCAAGACAAAAAAAATCAAAACAGACAGACGGGCAAGCAGACGGTGCTCCCAAGAGGCACCAGGGCCATCAGCGTTGCCCAACGTTCGGCGACCAAGAAGATTGGCCAGCCACGGCCGACGACAGCATGTGCTCGGCGCCTGGTGATCGGCGCGGCACCGCGATCCTGTCTGCCGGGTCGGCGGCGGTCCCGCCTACTCCGTGGACCTGCGTTTGCCCGCAGCAGGCCTGGCTGGCCACGCATTGCGTGCTGGCCGGGGCGACCGTGCCATCCTCGCTGTGGCGAGGCCCGTCTATCACTGCGGGTACGGAGCACGCACTTGTTACGGAGCACAGCAGCATAAGCATACGGAGTATGCTTAAGCATACGGAGCAAGACTCCATACTCGTGTTTGCTCCGTGGGCCAAGCAGGGCCGTCCGACAGGCCAGCCTGGCCAGCTGCAACCGCGGTGGGTACTCGAAAAGGCATCTTCTCCGTGGACGGCCGGTCCAGAGAGACCCAGGATCAGCACCGGCTCCACGCAGCTGCAGGTCCAGGTCTCGTCAGGCTCGTCATCGAGTGCCGTACTCTGAAAGCATATGCTTGTAAGACAGACATGATGTAGCGTCCGAGTTGTCGGCCGTCGTCCTCCCTCGATAAACGCAAGGCGCCCTGTGTCTGTCCGGACGGCGCACTACCACGTATCATCCACGGCAGCGTGCACGGGGGCGCAGGCAGCTAAGCCGAACGGGCAGGCAGGCTGCCCCTGAGCCTCGCCGCCCTGCAGTAGCGCACGTCTCGTCTGCGGGAGCACCGTCGATGCACGCCGGCGGCGCCGGCTGATAGGGATGCCATCCCGTGCGGCATGCCTCTCTCTGCCCGCAGCGGCCGAGCAGGGCGTCGGCGGCGTGGCCGACACGGACGCGCACTCCGCAGGAACGGGGCTGCGTTGACGTAGAGATGACGAGACTCGCGCATGCTCTTAAGCGTGCATTGATGTTTATGCTTATTCACTCTTTGCTCCGTGTAATCCTATTCCTATACGGAGTACAACTCCGTAACCCGTTCCCGGACTGCCGCGTTCTTGCCACGAGCGCGAGCCCGGACGCGGCTTCCGCCCCCTGGTTCCTGGCATCGTGCCTCGTCGGTCGCGCCTGCTCTGGTGCTCCTGTTCATTTTATCGCCTGCCAAGTGGGGGACGGGAGTGTGCCTGGTCCCTGGCCCCTGGCCCCTGGCCCTCTTGGGAAAGTGCGAGGGCCAGTGCAGGCGAGCTTCGGGCAAGCGCGGACGTCGCGTGCGTTTCTTTGTTTTTACTTCCTTCCCTTTCGGGCCGCCCGTTGTGCCTGCAGCGTGGCTCTTTCCTCAGTGTCGGATACGCCCCTTCTCCACCAGACTCCACTGTGGCTTCGACGACCTCTCGTATTCTCTCTTCTCTCTTCTTCAGCAAATCCACACCAGCACGCACCACTTCCGCATTACACAACTACGGAGTACGGAGCCGAGACGCTGTGACCCTCGACGGCCTCGAGCCACACCGAGGATCTAGAGCTGGCCATCACGGGGCAGGCCGCGCACCAGGCGCGAGCGCACAACGGCTGGCCAGCCAGGCGGAGCCTTTGCCCGAGACGACGAGCCAGAAAAGAACCAGAAAGGAGAGCACAGCCGAGCGCGCGCGCGCGCCGACCGCGGCCGGCGTCCGCCGCCGGCGCTGGGCGGACTGCGCGAGCAAACGGGGCCTGTCTTAGCCCAGCCCGCCCGCCGGGCCAGCCATTATCGGCCCAATGAGCAAGGCTGCCCCCCCCCGGCGCCCGCGTTGATAAATGGACAAAGCGGATTACGGCTTCGAATTGGACAACGCCGCTGTCGTCTGGCATTGGCCAGATCGACCTGTCGTATCTGTTCTTATCGCAGGCCGAAACCACCTGCAGCGACCCACGCTAGACCGGGGGTTTGGGGGGGCGCTCCCGAGCGTTGCAACTCCCAGGCTTGGCATGTCGACGAGAGACAGAATGAATGGCTTTGCACACAGACGAGTCTGTGCCGGTGGGACCCGGAGCATACGACAGACAAGACGGCGCAAATCCGCTGTTGTGTTCTGCGAAATACGATACAAAGGGTGGGTCTTGACGTTCCCACACTCAATTGCCTTTTTTTTGCTGTCTGCAACGTCCCGGCGGCAGGACCGTCCGTTCCTGTCTGTGTCGACGGCTCGTGAATCCGACGTTGCCACGGCCGGCGGAGCCGTTTTCTCCGGCAGCGTCCTGCTGGCTAACACGATGCAGGTACCTCTGCTTTCCAGAGAACCTTTGAATCATCACAGGCGTCTGAGCTGCTCTGTACTTGTATTTGCACTTTCGAGACTCCGTACGGCTTATGCGCCACTGGACGGAGTACGGAGTCGGCGTGCTGCCCCGGTATACCTTATCACTCAGCTCCTCGCCCACGTTTCGCTCCCCCACAACCCCGTCTGAACGCGACTCCGTCTCCTTCCTGCGTGGTTTCTCTCCAAGCCCCCCCCCCCTCCCTCTCCAACGACTTATCAACGGAAGCCTGTCACCCTAGCAGGCCACAAACCCTGTTGACGCGCGTGCTCTGCCAGGACGGAGGGCGAGGAAGCATAGGCCCTCCCAGCAGCCCCTGTCTCTTCTCGTCAACCATTGCTTGTTTGGGCACGGAGAGCTTCACAGATCAGCGGAAGCGCCACTCGATTGTCATCCGCACTCCCCCGCCATCACGGTGTCGACCAACCATTGGCTTTCTGCCTGCATCCGCCCTCGTCTCCCAGAGGTAAGCCGTCTGCCATCCCACCCCGACCCGCCTGGCCTTCCCCTGGAGAGGCATGCTTGACGCGGGACGGGGAGATACGAAGACACGGCCCAGAGACCACTTCAAATCGCCCCAGTCCTCCCGCCCTCCATGGCCCACGGAGCTGCCGTCCTGTCCTTGCCCAGGCGGCTTGTTCATTTCTCGTTCCAGCCGACCAAACCCAGCACTAGACCAATTTTGCGCTCGTCGCTGTTCGCTATAGCGGCCGAAAGCACTCTTCCTTTTTCCCTCGACCCCCCCCCACACGGTTTCATGCAATACCCCCCCCCTCAGGCCAAGCCAAAAAGGAACCAACCCTCTCTCTTCTCACCCGCTCTCACATAATCCGACTTTGCAGGGGGGTCTCTTGTCTGCTCATTTTCTGTGGCTCCTACCTTAACCTCGGACGCGGACCCATATCCCATATCCCACCATGCTTGCTTTTATACTCGAGCTCAGCTTCTCTAACTTGACCGCCGTCGCCGTCTCCGCAGTCTCTCCAACACTTCTTGCGTGATCCCATGGCGGCGATACCTTGTTGACGCCAAGTGCCTTCGCCAACAAGCCGCTCTGCTCTTGTGTCTGCACACAGAGCGTCGCCACTGGGACCCCCACGCGGCGCTATAAGAGCCTTTCTCCCCGGCTCCTCCCCAGCTCCTCTGCCGTCGTTGATCTGGGACACAAGCCGCGAGCTCTCTGCAACAAACACGCGCACACGCAACTGAACGTCGAGAAAACTGTGCCTCAGGGCACAACCCGACTCGCCCACCATGTCCGGCCGAAGCGCGTATGTTCGGAAAAAAATTACACAGACAAAGGCCAACGAGAAGGGGCCGATCCGGGGCCGTGCCCGGTCCACCACCAGCTCGGATGACACCGCCACGCTCAGCGAGTACAACGTGCCCATGCGGCAGGACACGGGCATTGGCACGACCAACGCGCGCTTCCTCAAATTCTCCGAGCCCATCATCCGCGAGAGCGAGCCCATGACCTTCCCCGTCCACGGCTATGCAAACAACAGCTCTGGCAGCCAGAGCGGCGGCAGCGTCGACGGCCGCCGGGACCTCGGGCCGGGCGGCGTCCAGTACCAGCGGCCACTGGACGACTTTGCTTATGCGCGGGCCCGGCGCCCCAACATTCGTACCGAGGACGTGTCGGGCATCGAAAAGTCGGGGCTGCGGACCGCCGTGGACAAGAAGAGCGAGGGCGTGCGCCGCGGGCTGGCCAAGGCCTTTGCCTTTGGCAAGAAGAACAAGAACCAGGACGACCGGGGACTCGACTTCCGGCCTCAGTCGGCTGCCACCGTGCGGCCGCTGCCAGGCAACAGCGTCAACGACAACAGCGACTTGGACCTGCCCATCGAGTCCAATGCCCCGATCCAGCACCACCCGCACCACCAGCAGATGATGGCACAGCAGCAGCGCCTGCAGCAGCACCCGCACCACCAGCATCCGCACCACCACATGCCGCAGTCGCCGGCGGACAGCCAGCATAGCTGGGACGTCGCGGGCGGTGCGCTGATGCCGCCGCCGTCGACCAAGCTGCCGCCACTCCCGCCACCGGCCACGGCGCCGCCGATCAAGCGATGGATTGGCGCGGGGCGCCCCGTGCAGCGCTGGAACAAGCTGCGCAAGGACCCCGAGCTCTGGGACCCCAACGGCGACGTGCTCGTCTTTTTCGGCCACAAGGGCCAGCAGCCGCGCCCCAACCCGTCGTTCCGCCTGTCCTCGCACATCATCGAGGCGACCGAGTCCCGCTTTCTCATCACGCTGTTGCGCGAAGGGTCGACCGAGGAGGACGTGCAGCTGCCGCCGTCGCCGGTCGGTGCGCCGCCCATGCTGCAGCGACATCTGGCGGGCGGCGGCGTCGGGGGCCCGGGCCAGCATCTCGGCGCGCACGCGCACGCGCACGCGCGCGGTCACGGCGGCGGCGGCGGTGGCGGCGGCATTCACGGGGGCTACGGCATGGGCCAGCCGACGCCGCCGATCTCGGAGGACGCCAGCCTGGCCGAGGCCGACGGGCAGATCAGCTACGAGATGTACTTCCCGACGCCGCCCAACATGAACAAGGTGGACCAGTTGCGGCACCACATCACGACACGCAACGTGTTTGCGCTGCTGTACCACGCGTCGCTGGTGGGCCTGTCGCTGTACCAGGCACTGTCGGACGTGCAGGCGCGGCTGGAGGCATACATGCCGCCGGAGATGGACAACGTGGGGACGATTATCAACTACCTCGGGGCACGGGGCATTGACGACATCCGCAACGACCCGGAGGGGGCGATCTCGCTGCTGGCGTGGTCAGAGAGCCCCGACGTGCGGTGGGAGGAGGGGTGGCGCGAGAGCTTTCTGCACTGCACGGGCATGTACGCGAGCCTGGAGTCGTGCGCAGACTACAAGAACGTGACGCCGATCACGCGGGCGCTGCTGGAGCGGGCGAGCCTGGAGACGCAGCTGCGGGTGCAGGCGGCGGAAGAGCGGCTGGCCGAGTTCCAGTTCGGCGACATGTGGCCGCCGGCGCTGGCAACGACGGCCAGCGCCAGCGGGCCGGTGACGGCGAGCCCGGCCAAGGCGGCGGCGGACCGGCTGCAAAAGTTTCTGCTGGCGCACTACACGCGGATCTACGGGCGGTGGCCGCCGCTGGCGCTGGGGCCGATGGCGACGGGGCCGGGGGGCGTGGCGATGGGAGCCGAGCCGGAGGACGAGATGTGGCTGACGCGGACGGTGGCGCAGGCGCTGCAGAAGGACTTTGCGGCGCTGTACGACTACCTGGTGGACCGGGACATTGTGTGGGACGGGTCGGAGGCGCGGTCGGGGCGCAAGTGGATGCTGGTGTCAGAGAGCGGCAACCGGGCGTTTGAGGCGGACACGCCGGACCTGCCGATGACGGACATGCTGGTGGAGTTTGACAACAAGCTGCGGTTCCCGCACATCCCGCACCCGTACCCGCTGGTGCCTGACTCGATCCCGCCGGCGGGCCACGGCGTCGACGGCGGCGGCGGCGGCGGCGGCGGCGAGCGGGACAAGAAGGGAGGCCTGGAGCGGCGGGTGCAGCTGGCTTACACGGTGGCGACGAACATGCTGATTCTGGGGTCAGACTTTAGCCAGTCGGACCTGATCGACGCGTTTTCCAAGTTTGAGAAGACGGACCGGGTGGGCGAGGTGGACCCGTCGACGGCGCGGCGCGGGCGGTGGGTTCTGGTGTACGGGATCCTGCAGACGCTGGCGTCGGTGTCGGTGGACGCGCCGAACATGCGGTACCGGGACGGAGTGGCATACCACTTGTCGCCGCGGCTGAAGGGGGCCAAGATGCCGCCGTGGCGGACGGTGGGAGGGGGCCTCGGCAACGGCGGCGGCGGCTTTGGAGGCGGCGGGGGGGGCGACGAGTCGGCGCACGAGATGTCGCACTGCTGGGTTGTGCCGCGGACGTGGAACGCGGGCCACGCGATGCAGCACGGCGGCAACGACGCGAGCTCGGCGGCGTCGTCGAACGACGGGTCGGGGAACACGAGCCCGCTGCGGCGAAGCGGTGGTGGGGGCGGCGGCGGGTACGCGTTCCCGCGGCCGCCGACCAACGACGGGGCGACGATTCGCAGCGGCTCGACGACGGGGTTCCACACGCCGATGGGGGCGCGGTCGGTGCGGTCGAGCACGGCGCTCAGCAGCCACGGCGGTGGTAGTGTCATGGGCGGCGGGGGCATGGACGGGTTCCAGGTGCCGCCGTTTGGGACGTTTGGGACGTTTACGCCGTCGGCGTTTGGGGCGGTGGGGGGCGGCGGCGGCGGCGGGGCAGCAAGCGTGGTGTCGAGCGTCAGCGCGCTGTCGGAGGCGTCGAGCATGCAGCGGGTGCACGGGTCGATGTCGGGGCGCAAGGGGGGGCGGTCGGGCAAGGCGGGGCGGGCGAACGCGAACCTGTACCAGGGGCTGGCAGCGGGGGGCGGCAGCGGCATTGCGCCGGTGGAGGAGGTGGAGTGGCCGGAGCGCAGCAGCGAAGGGACGGTGAGCCGCGGCGGGGGCGGGGGCGGGGGCGGGCCGTCCCAGGGCGAGGGCCCGCCGGTGCTGCCAGGGCTGTCGGGGCTGTCGGGACACGGGGACTCGGCGTCGTCGCCGGGGGGATTCCTGATGATGGATGAGCCGCTGGACGACACGCACAGCGCGTACACGACAGAGGGCAGCGGCAGCGAGCGGCGGCGGCGGCGGCGACGGGACCGGGACCGGGAGCGGGACCGAGAGGGCAAGGACCGGAGCAGCAGCCGGCGGGCGCGGACGGAGCGGCCGCTGCTGAGCGGGGACGCGGACGAGACGGGCAGCGTGGCGCCGGTGATCCGGGACTTTGATGCGCTGGACGTGCTGGACGGGCAGGACTAGGCGCGGGGTGATGGATGGGACTGGGCGTTATGATATTTTGCAGCGTTGTCGCTGCTGGATGAATGATACGGAATTGCAGGCGATCTCGGGCTGGCCTGTCTCGGGCTGGCTGGCTTCTCGTAGCTGTAACACGTCGCGGTAGAGGGCTGACGCCGTCGCCAGCTCATGCGCGTTTTGGTTAACCTTGGACAAACAGGCAGCGACCCCGGCTCGTTCTGGCGGGCCAGCTGCTGCGGAGTATCTGTCGGCGCCATGGCTGCGCCAATGCAACGTCCGACAGGGGGTGTCTTCGTCGGTCGTCCTCGCTGTCTATTCCGTCTGTCCGTCTGTCTCGTCTAACCTCCTGCCTGCCCTGCCCATTTTCTCTCCTCCTACCCCCCCCGCCATGTCTGTCTACCTCCTCAACCACAGCGAGCTGCCGGCCGAGATTGTGCGCCTCGAGTGGCAGCACCGCAACCTGCTGGTGCCCCTCATGGGCGGCCAGCTGCTGCCGGCGGACGTGGACGCGCACCTGCGCTCGCTGCCGCGGTCGCCAGAGGCGGCGGCGCCGCCGGCGGTCGCCGACGTGGGCACGGGCACGGGCGTGTGGCTGGTGGACCTGGCGGCGGCGCTGCCGGCGGAGGCGCGGCTGGACGGCTTCGACGTGGACGTGAGCAAGTTCCGGCCGGCGGCGGCGCTGCCGGCCAACGTGCGGCTGCAGCAGGATGACGCGCTGGGAGGGCCGGCGGGGGCGGCGGTGCCGCCGCCGGCGCAGCGCGGGCGGTACGACGTGGTGCACGTGCGGCTGCTGGTGCTGGCGCTGCGGCCGGGCGACTGGGCGCCGCTGGCGGCGCGGCTGCTGGCGATGCTGCGGCCCGGCGGCTACGTCGTGTGGGAGGAGATCGACCCGGCCTCGTTCGCGGGGGGGCCCGCGGGCTCCGTCGTCGCCGACACGGTGGACCTGATGGTGCGCTTCCGGCGGCGGCAGCTGGGGGGGGAGAGCCCTGCCGACAGCGAGAGCAGCCCGGCCTACCACTACCCCGTCGGCCTCGACGCGCTGCTGCGGTCCGTCGGCTTCGTCGACGCCGCCCAGCAGGCGTACCGCGTGTCCGACAGCGCGGCGGGCGGCGCGGCCGCCGACCCGGTCCTCTATGCCAACGCGCAGCACAGCACCGCCGCCATCGCCGCCTCCTACCTGCAGGGCATGGTCGACGCCGGCGGCTTCGAGGCCGTGCAGACGCGCGACGACGCCGCCCGCCGCGCCGCCGCCGTCCAGCAGGCCATCGCCGCCGGCACCGCCACCAGCGACTTTTGCGTGTGGCGCACCGTCGGCCGGAAGCCGGTCTGACTGGGGGGGGAAAAGACGGAATGGGGGGGTATCATGCTGTCTGTATTTTGTTGCTCGTCTCTTCTACAGCACTAGTCCAGCCCCGGAAACGACGCCCGCGCCGGGCCCTGGCGCCGCCCCCGGCCCTTCTTCTTCTTCTTGCGCTTCGTCCGCCGGTCCGCGCCGCTGTCGTCGCTGTCGCTGTCGCTGTCGTCGCTGTCGCTGTCGGCCGCGCGCTTCTTGCCGCCTTTGGTATCGTCGTCATCATCGTCGTCGTCGACGTCGTCGTTGTCGTCGTCGTCGTTCTCCTCCTCACCCTCCCCCCCCACGTCGCTGTTCTCCTGCCAGATCTTGACCGTGCGCCCGCCCGCCGACACCAGCCGCCCCAGGCTGTCAAAGCCCACCGCCGTCACGCCCTCGACGTCGTCGTGCAGCAGCACCTGGCCCACCTCGCGCGCCCGCAGGTCCACCACGCTGACCGCGCCGTCCCCGCCGCCCACCACCACCGTCTGCCCGCTGTTGCGCAGCCCGCTCCAGCTGACCCCGTCCGGCACCCGCACCACCGCGTCCAGGCTCTCGCCCGCGCTCCGCGCCCCGCCGCGGCCGCGACCGCCGCCGCTGCCCGACACGTACACGCGCTCCTGCTGGTCGTCCCAGGCGCCCTTGTCCCACAGCGTCAGCACGCCGTCGCCCGTGCCCACGGCCACCACGGGGTTGCCGCGCAGGTGCTTGGGCCCCAGCCCGCGCGGGATCACCGTCGAGCACAGCAGCTCCGTGTCCTGGTCCTCGGACCGCGCCACGATGCCCGCCCGCAGGTCCGTCACCGCCAGCGTCCCCGCCCCCGTGCTGACCCACTGCTTGGGGAAGCCCGACGTGCTCTCCGCCGACGGCGGCAGCGGCGACAGCGACGTGACGTAGTCGTCGTGCGGCTTGTGCGTGCGCGCCGGCAACGGCACGCCGCCTCCGCCGCCGCTGCTGCTGCTGCTTCCGCCGCCGGCGCCGACGGCGCCGCTGACGGCGCCGCTGTCCCGCCGCAGGTCGTACACGTAGAGGAAGCCGTCGTCGGTGCCCAGCAGCAGCGTCTGCGGCGAGAGCACGTGCAGGAGGGCCGGCGGGTCGGGCGCGCCGTCGTGCCGCGGCGGGATGGCAAACTTGGACGCCACGCGGCCGCTGTGCGCGTCAAAGTGCTTGACGATGGCGTCCGCGCCGGCCGAGTAGACGGCTGATATTAGAAGAGGCAAGGCCGACAAAGAAGCAGGGGACAAAGACACCTACCCGCCCCATCCACGCTCGCCGCCAGGCTGCGGCAGCTGCCCTGGTGGCGCTTGGTCGTCCACACCGGCTCGATCACGCCGCCGCCGCCGTCGTCCGCCGCCGGCAGCCGGTAGCACTCGACACGCCCGCTCGACAGGCCCACCGTCAGCAGCGGCTCCGTCGGGTGCAGCACCTGCGCAAACACGTCCGCCGCCAGCGGCAGCATGCACAGATTCTCGAGCATGGCGAACGGTTGTTGGATCGTTCAATGGTCGCCGTCGTCACAAAGCGGACGACAAAAGTTTTTTTTTTCGCCAATCGTCGCACTGCGAGCTCGAGCTTCTGCGGCAAAGAGCGGGTCCCGTGCTGTGGGGCGGCGTTTCTCGGTCCCCCGTCCTTGGGCTGTCGACGACTGCCGACGTCGACTCGACTCGACTCGACGTCAAGCTCTTTGCTGCGCATCGCAGAGTTTGCAAAAGTCTGCTGCCGACGGCCGCTGATATCTCCGGCGGCCGCTGACGCAGCAAGACGAATCCGGCAGGCGCGCAAGGACCGCGCCTGTCGCAAGGACCCCTGGCCTGTGTGCGCGGGAGGCGAGGAAAGAGCCACCCGCCGCCGCCGCTCTCTCGACGCGCCTTCCGCATCGAGGCGTAAACAGAGGGAGTCGATACTGATATGTAAGCCGCGTCCAACGGGTCGTCTTCCTCGCCGTCTTCCTGTGAATGGGCATCCCCCTGTCTTGCCTCTGTCAACCACCATGACTGACGATCCCTGGGAAGAGACCGCCCGCCGCCCGCGCCGCGGCGCCCGCCCGGCGCGCCTCGCTGCCATGTGGCTCGCCTTCTACGGCGCCATCGCCGGCCTGGTGGCGCTCCTGGGCGGCGGCTCGGACTCGATCTTGGGCTCGAACTCGAACTCGAAGTCGAACTCAATCTCCGGCGCGTCGTCGTCGTCGGCGTTGCCGCCGTTGAGGAACATGGTCTATTTGACGGGGTTTCGTCTCCCTGGATCGATTCGCCCGCTCCATCGCCCGCTCCCTGCTGACCCCCCAGACAACACCCGCTTGTGCCGCTGCACCTGCCCGAGTTCCAGTACCTGACGCACCTCACGCTGGCCTTTATGCCGTCGGACGTGTTCAACGACCCCGACGGCGCGGCGCGCAACGAGACGGCGTGGCCGCTGTTCACGCGCGTGGCGGCGGCGCGCGCCAACGTGCCGCCGCACACGCGCGTGCTGGTGGCCATTGGCGGCTGGGGCGACACGGCCGGCTTCGAGCGCGCCGCGCGCTCGCCGCCGGCGCGGCGGCTGTTTGCGCGCAACGTCGCGGCCATGGTGGCGGCGACGGGCGCCGACGGCGTCGACATCGACTGGGAGTACCCGGGCGGCAACGGCGACGACTACCGGCGGGTGCCTAACGCGCGCAAGGCCTGGCAGGTCGACGCCTTCCCGCAGCTGCTGGCCGCCGTGCGCGCCGCCCTCGGGCCCGCCAAGACGCTGTCCGTGGCCGCGCCGGGGCGCCCCGAGGACATTGCGCTGGCCTTCCCCGCGCGCACGGCGCCGCAGATTGCCGCCGCCGTCGACTTTGTCAACCTCATGGCCTACGACCTCATGAATCGCCGCGACCACGTCACCCGCCACCACTCCGGCGTGCGCGACAGCCTCGCCGCCGTCGACGCCTACGTCGCCGCCGGCGTCCCGCCCCGGCAGATCAACCTCGGCCTCGCCTTTTACGTCAAGTACTTTCAGACGGAGCACGAGGACTGTTGGGTGCGTACAAGGGACGGACGTTCAAAGGTTCGACCAAGTTGGCTGACCAACCCCCCCCCCCCCCCCCCTCCCCCTTCGCAGAACCGCGTGCAGCAAGGACACACCCCCGTCGGCTGCCGCACGCTGCTGCTGGAGGACCCCGACACGGGCGCGGACCTGGGCCGCGCGGGCGCGTTTTCGTGGCACGACGCCGTGCCCGAGGCCGTGCAGGCGTCGTTTGCGCGCGCGCGCGCCCACGGCGTCGACGACGACGACCAGGGCGGCCACTACTACTGGGACGCGGCCGACGACCTCTGGTGGACCTTTGACACGCCCGAGGCCATTGCCGGCTGGAAGCTGCCCGGCGTGGTCGCGCGCCGCCGCCTCGGCGGCGTCTTCGCCTGGGGCCTCGGCGAGGACGCGCCCGCCTACCAGCACTTTCGCGCCATGGGCCAGGCCTGGAAGAAGCTCAACGACTCGCGCCCGCGGGACGAGCTGTAGGCGGCGTGTGTGGAGTATCCTATCAACCTACCTTTTACCTTACTCGCAGAAGACAAGCGCTTGGGTGGTCCGCGCGGCGACCAGGCCCACCATAGGCGAGGCCGACGAGGGCTGGGCCATTGGGGCGGTGGCAAGGCATGGCGTCGTCAGACCGAGACGGACGCCGACGCGGCAGATGTGAGGGCCAGCTCGTGCGGCTCTGAAAAGGCCGGACAGACGCCAGGCGAGACGCACGGTCAGCCAGGACCGGCCAGTTGGGCGCACTGGCCGGCCGCCCCGATGGCATCCGCGGGGCTGGGCCTGCAGCGGGGGGCGCCGGACGGGCCCGACGCCTGGCTGGCAGCGGTGGTGGCTCTGTGGATGGTCCGATGTCTGGTCCGAGGTCAGGCGAGGCCGTCGTGGGGACAGAGAAAACCCTTATTTCAGAACACGACGTTTCATCGGCGGCTACGGCGCCGCCGTGACCATGGGCCGATTGCATGGAATACGAACGAAGCAGAAGCCAACAGGAAAAAGAGGGCTTGCATCACAGGGGGCAAGACGCGTGTTACTCCGCGCTCCGGAGTCCCCCCGTCCGTGTTAGTGTTTTCTTTTTTTTTTTTTCTTTTTTTCGTTTCTCCGCTGCTGGTCTCCGCTGCTGGTCTCCTAGTGGCAAGGTTTTCGCTGCCGCTGTCAGGTCCAGCCCGCGTCAACGGGGACGACGGGAGGCCGGCGCCGCGGCGCACAGGCCTGCAGACGGCGTTGGCCGGCGAGCTGGAGGCGAGGGCCGCTGGCGCGGCGGCGTTCCGTGTCTATACAAGGACGTACGTATGCTTATGCTTGGCTTACGGTCGTAAATATAGATAGCGGTACAAATTGCCTATCTCAGCCAATGGCGTGGCGCGGTGCCTTATCTTGCGCCGTATCTCGTGCTCCACCGGCCTATAACAGGGCGCGCCAGGGCAGCTTATCGCATCCTCCGTTTCGACGGAGCGCTCCGTGGAGCGAGGAGAAGCGAGGAGGAGGAGGAGGCCCTGACTGGGAGCACATGCTTATGCTTACAAGTACAGGCACCAGCAATGCGCGTATGATTGTTACAACCACGTCTGCCGTGCCAAGAGCCCAGAGCTCCAGCCCAGGCGAGCCGAGACGCAGATAGAAGAGAAAGAGAAAAAGACGCACGAGGAGAGGCGGCGATGCGCGGTTTTTCTCGCATCCCTCCTCTCCTGTCTTTGTCTCAGTGAGCAGACAGGCGGCCAGGGACAGTCCGCGGACAGTCGGACAGTCAGCGAGTCGGCGAGCCGGCGAGTCGGCGAGACGGTTCGGACGGCGGCGAGGCAAGCCGTTCGTCGGCAGACCATACAACTATACTCCGTACTCGCTCAGCCTCGAATATAGGGCGGCGCCGCCGCGGAAGACGGGGTATTACACAAACGAATCGAGCAAACGCAAACGATCGCGCCCGATATGCTGTGCCGCGGGCTCCACTTGCACGCGCGCGGGCCCCCCCTGTCCATCACAGAGCCAGCACCAGCACTGGCGGTTGTGGCCGCTCTCCGGGCTTGGGGGCGACGCCCGTCGCCCTGGGGGCCGTATCGCTTTGGGGAAAGACTGGAAAAAGAAAAAAAAAAGAAAAAAAAAATCCGTCTAGTTGTTACTCCATAGCAGTGCTACGGCCGAACAAGCCGACACGCCAGCACCAGCCGCAACGTTCGCTTGGGCTGAAGCGGGCAGAACAGCGGCCCCGAGCGAGGCGGCGGAAGTCCCCGCGAGGCGCATCTGTGTCGTCTGTCGGTGTCGCGTGCCCATTGACGGTGCTCTGTCCTCTGTCCTGTCTCTGCCCACCACCCACCACTCGTTATCATCATCACAACGTCACGCCCCGCCGTTGACGATCAGGGACGTCTGTCGTGTGCGCGCGCGCCCTGACAGACACGGCTATTACGTACAAGCGAGGGGGAGCTCGCTGTTCTGACTGGCAAGCGCTGGCAAGCGGTCAGCACGGACACGCGCGAGGGGACACGGGCGGATTCCGGTGCGGGCGGCCAGCCTAGCGCCAGCAGGGATGGGGGGGGGGGGGGGGGGGGGGGGGGCCCGGGGGGGGCCCGGGGGGGGCGGGGGCCGCGGGGGCGGGGGGGGGGGGGGGCGGGGGGGGGGGGGGGGGCGGGCGGCCGGGGGGG